>OW386288.2:92330302-92930302 GCA_936432065.2 Rutpela maculata | reverse complement strand
ACCAAAGCTTTATGGCAAACAGGAAAAAATCGTGGGTAAGACCGCAAAGAAAAAGAGCAACCGTGGACACGTGTTTCGGACTCGTTGGTCCTCATCAGCACGGTGTAGCTAAGTTGAAAGGATAGGCACAACTTAGGAATTGACACAAACGGTGACCACTGACAGGCAGCCAGTCGCACATTTGTGGCAAGAGTTAGAAGACCCCGGGTTTCCGGAGCGACAACTAACACACCACGGAGGCAACTATAGCTACCTGCGTGGAATCACTGGACCCAAGGAAGAATAAAAAATAGGAGATGTTAGTGCGGACCAAAGCTTTATGGCAAACAGGAAAAAATCGTGGGTAAGACCGCAAAGAAAAAGAGCAACCGTGGACACGTGTTTCGGACTCGTTGGTCCTCATCAGCACGGTGTAGCTAAGTTGAAAGGATAGGCACAACTTAGGAATTGACACAAACGGTGACCACTGACAGGCAGCCAGTCGCACATTTGTGGCAAGAGTTAGAAGACCCCGGGTTTCCGGAGCGACAACTAACACACCACGGAGGCAACTATAGCTACCTGCGTGGAATCACTGGACCCAAGGAAGAATAAAAAATAGGAGATGTTAGTGCGGACCAAAGCTTTATGGCAAACAGGAAAAAATCGATTTTTTCCTGTTTGCCATAAAGCTTTGGTCCGCACTAACATCTCCTATTTTTTATTCTTCCTTGGGTCCAGTGATTCCACGCAGGTAGCTATAGTTGCCTCCGTGGTGTGTTAGTTGTCGCTCCGGAAACCCGGGGTCTTCTAACTCTTGCCACAAATGTGCGACTGGCTGCCTGTCAGTGGTCACCGTTTGTGTCAATTCCTAAGTTGTGCCTATCCTTTCAACTTAGCTACACCGTGCTGATGAGGACCAACGAGTCCGAAACACGTGTCCACGGTTGCTCTTTTTCTTTGCGGTCTTACCCACGATTTTTTCCTGTTTGCCATAAAGCTTTGGTCCGCACTAACATCTCCTATTTTTTATTCTTCCTTGGGTCCAGTGATTCCACGCAGGTAGCTATAGTTGCCTCCGTGGTGTGTTAGTTGTCGCTCCGGAAACCCGGGGTCTTCTAACTCTTGCCACAAATGTGCGACTGGCTGCCTGTCAGTGGTCACCGTTTGTGTCAATTCCTAAGTTGTGCCTATCCTTTCAACTTAGCTACACCGTGCTGATGAGGACCAACGAGTCCGAAACACGTGTCCACGGTTGCTCTTTTTCTTTGCGGTCTTACCCACGATTTTTTCCTGTTTGCCATAAAGCTTTGGTCCGCACTAACATCTCCTATTTTTTATTCTTCCTTGGGTCCAGTGATTCCACGCAGGTAGCTATAGTTGCCTCCGTGGTGTGTTAGTTGTCGCTCCGGAAACCCGGGGTCTTCTAACTCTTGCCACAAATGTGCGACTGGCTGCCTGTCAGTGGTCACCGTTTGTGTCAATTCCTAAGTTGTGCCTATCCTTTCAACTTAGCTACACCGTGCTGATGAGGACCAACGAGTCCGAAACACGTGTCCACGGTTGCTCTTTTTCTTTGCGGTCTTACCCACGATTTTTTCCTGTTTGCCATAAAGCTTTGGTCCGCACTAACATCTCCTATTTTTTATTCTTCCTTGGGTCCAGTGATTCCACGCAGGTAGCTATAGTTGCCTCCGTGGTGTGTTAGTTGTCGCTCCGGAAACCCGGGGTCTTCTAACTCTTGCCACAAATGTGCGACTGGCTGCCTGTCAGTGGTCACCGTTTGTGTCAATTCCTAAGTTGTGCCTATCCTTTCAACTTAGCTACACCGTGCTGATGAGGACCAACGAGTCCGAAACACGTGTCCACGGTTGCTCTTTTTCTTTGCGGTCTTACCCACATATATATATATATATATATATATATATATATATATATATATATATATATATATATATATATATCTTTTACAATCTTTAGTTTTAATCATAGAAGTCCGCGACAAAATTGTTAAAAATCAGTTTGCAAGCACCTGCAAAATATTATCTCGTCAAACACTAAGATTAAACATGATTTATGTATGCATTAAGTCCAACGACATTAGTTTTTCAACGTAAACTATTTTTTTAAATTCAAATAGACCTTTAAATTACAAATTGGCGTGTATAATGTCTACCTTTTCTTTTGTAATTAAAAAAATAATAAAAAGAGAAATATATTTTTCGAAATATTTTTTTGAAGACATTTATTATACCGGTACTAAACTTCCACTTCACTGCGTGAATGTGGAAATAGAAACATAAAGTTTAAAATTTAATAAACAGAATCTTGGTAAGTTATTGAAATTTTGAACAAGAAATATAATAATAGAGCGCATGCTATCTATAGGCATTTTTTACTTGGGTTTCATGAGATGTTGAAGTTTTGCTTTTAACCCTTTCCGCTCCATTTACCAGAAAAGATTTTTTAATAGAAAATACATTTTGAGAGAAAGATACGAATATCCACATGTGGATATTGTGGTAAATTCTTGTATACCTAAAAATATCCATATGTGGATACAATGGAGCGGAAGGAGTTAAAACTGGGACACTTCCATCCAATCTTCTTCTTTTTATGAATTCCTTTATTTGTTCACCTGTGGGATAAATTTTCTTATTGATAAAGGAATCAAATTCACTTTTTATAGAAGCTAATTCATCATTGGACCATCCTAAAATTAATTTGCCGTATTAAAGTTTTTTTCTATTTTCATTTATGTTTTCTTTTTCTTATTGATTTTTTACGGGAAATATCTGAATCCTTATCGGTCTCATTTAAATCTGTAAATAATTTTTGTTGTGATGAAAACGAATATGCATTTCTGTACATAATTTTGATATATTTATTATATATTATTTAAATTCAAGAAACCTTACCCGAATTTCCCTGTTCCTTCATTTTTTTTGTCAACAATTCGGTCATGGACGGCATCATTCCCTGTATCGTCCAAATTAGAAGTAATATTTCCATCACGGGACGAAGTGGGTTTATTTACTTCATCTGCGACGCAAGGTTCATGGAAGGGTTTATCCAAATTAAGTGTTCCATCGTCTGTGCAAATTTAATTCATATTCAAAAACACCGGTAATGTTAAAAATAATGACAAAGTAAATGAGATATTAAAATTTCTGAGAATATAAAACAAATTTTATTTTACCTTAATTATCACTTTCTATGGCATATTTTAAATTGGTACCAAAATCAATTTCTGCTAACGATTTGCCCTTATACTCTAATGGAATCGACCCCTTCTCCATTAGAAGTAACAGTTTGGAAACTTTTGCCGTCTGGTATATGTCTATAGGTAATCTGAAAATAGAAACTGTAAAAAATATGTTTTGAACAAAAATCGGCGCTTGCAACTATGATGTCCTGTCCCTTATTTCCGAATTTCGTCAGTCAAAGAATATGAAAATATTTACACCAACAGAGGGCCTAGGGCCTAAGATTACAGGAAAAATAGAACGATATATCTAACGTTTATAATTTTTGACAAAAAAATATGTATATAACCTGAAAATATGTCCCCCTTATCTCCGAATTTCGTAAAAAAATGTTTGAAAACATTCACACTGATAGAGAGTCTAGTAAAGATTACCGAAAAAATAGATATACTTAACAATTATAATTTTTGAGAAAAATAAATTACTTACGGCAGACTGATCCGTCGCGTCGACAGAGCCCGGCTGCGATTTATCTAGTTCTTGCTTGAAATTACTGCTAGGTTGTATTATTATCATTTATTTATTAGATGTACGGAACTCTCGGCGTGCGAGTACTCACACATGACCGGTTTTTTTTCTCTTTTTAGTCCACTTTTATATACGAAGTTAAACTGAATATTACTAAACTTTTTTAGTATACCTAAATGAGAAATACTGGATATTGAACAACCCAATACTTTATTTAAGTACAGGAGATTATATGGGGTAATGGTGTATTGCGCCAAATAATATTACCAGAAATATGAGAGACAATATACATATAGTTCTTTCAAATTAGTTAGTGAATGCAGACCCATATAAGGTATTCAGTCACTATAGTTAACAAGACTGTATAACAAATTATTAGAAGAAACTTTTACTAATCTTAATATTGATGAGAAGAGTGACGTAGAATATTTTAAACTATAGCAACGTAATCTACGTTTATTAAATTATAGACTATCTTGCTGATAAAGAAAATGCTAAAAATTATTTAGAATACTAAATAAGAAAAGGGCGGTACTTACGGTTAATCTTTTTTGGCATTTGCAAAATTAAATCAGTTCTTCTAGAAACCATATTTTCCAAATTTCACACACTACGAAACCGCGTTATATTTTTGATATTCTTTGTTTGGCTGATGTCGAGAGACTACAAACTTTTTACCTTCGCCTGCCAGAATTTAAAGCCGTTTGAACGATGCAATAAATTGCACTAACTTGTACAATTTTTATGCATCGTCTAATAAACATTTCGTGCAATTTGACATCTGCAAGAACTTGAGCAATAAACTGCCAAATTAGAGATTTGGTTTTTCCCAAATTAGGTGCTTTTACAAATGCGACTGAGCGATCGCAATAAAATTGGTTACTTATTACTAGTGGAATGAATTATCTTCGAAAATTGTTTTTTTTTTCTAAAATAGAACCAGATCAAACCGATATATTTTTCTTAAGGATGATGTTTTCTATAAATACATTGACGACCTTTTTTCTCTACCGGACTTAGTTATGCACCTACAATTTCAATTATCACGTAATAGAAATACGAAATACTTGAGATACTAAATTATGATTATTATTTTTTTAAATCGAAAGCACATGCATATTATATTGTATACCATCAATATTACCAGAGACATACTACTTACTTTAGCGTTAAATTATTGTAAACCACTCCTTTTATATGAAATTTGCAGATAAAAGTTGAAGCTAAAAGTTTCTCCAAAAGTAGAATTTCCTCTGCATTAAAAGACTTTGATTTAAATTCTACAGTAAAACGCCAGATAAAATTTAAACTTTCCCATTCATTTGATGAGGTGTCTATAATAGTGCTTAAATTATCTGCAAAATTTTGGGCATTTAAATTGTCTGATTAGCTTCAAAACAAAACTAAACTCACTTAACTAGCACTTAATATATTTTCAAATAAAATAAACATTAGGCATTATTAACAACATAAAAATATTAAATGTTGCTGACATCATATACATTCAACAGGTAACAAGTTAGGCGTGTCATACAGCAAAAACTCTAGTCCAGAAACCGTGCGCTTAACATACAACGATGGCAGACGACGTATTGACTTAACAGGCAACGACAGGTGGCATGATGCTGCTGGAGGTACCATGCAGCAATTGAGATAGCCATCATATATGTTAGATCACGGTTTACATGAGTGACTTTTTAAAAAAGATTTATTTACTTAAATAGAGCCAACGTTGGCTCTTGGAGAAGGAATATAATAATAATTAGAAGTGTTTCATTCTAAGTGAGTTTAGTAACTGATTCTACAAAGTGTGTTTAGTCATATTTATAACATACAGAACCTGAGTAAGCAAAATATAGAACAA
The DNA here is from genome assembly GCA_936432065.2 of Rutpela maculata. NCBI lineage: Eukaryota > Metazoa > Arthropoda > Insecta > Coleoptera > Cerambycidae > Rutpela > Rutpela maculata. The sequence continues at coordinate 92,924,725 of OW386288.2, read as the reverse complement.
AGGAAATGCAATTCGACAATCAGCATAAAATGTGAGAAACAAAGGTGAAACATAATATCTCTAAGATAAGCGATTAATAAGAGAAGTCGTTATCATGTAATATGATATACCTGTGAAGGTTTGTTATGACTAAGTCTTGGTAATAAGCGTAAAATTTTATATAACAACTTCCCCCTTAATAAAAAAAGTTGATGTTATGTAGCAACTTTTGAAAGTTGTTAGAAACGTTAAATGAATATAATGCAAAATAAATTGAAACAATGTTGAATGAATACAAAGCAAAATAATAAAATACATAAAAGTTAAAATTGGTAAATGATAATAATAATAAGCGAGTAGTACATTACATAAATGTGATAAGAATAAAATACAATGGTCTAAATTAATAGACAAGGGTAAAACTCCACATATGAAAGTCTATGTTAACTCGATGTCCTCTTCTTCTTGAGGTTTAATACCGGGTCGCTTTCTTGGAGGGATCAGTCTAGGAAATTTTGTAAAAACTCTGTTTCGCTCTGAAGGAGGTGAAGGAGGGTTGTCCGTTGAGGGTTGGATTCGCAATGCTCCACATCTTCTTCTTCTGCATTTACAGGTTTGTAAAGTAGAACTAATAGAATGATGAGGGTAATTATGAAATATGTGAACCAAGATATGTGTTTGGTCACAAAAGGTTCGTTTATGAGGTCATCCAAGTCTCTGGAATATTGGTCCAATTTGTTTTTGGCATTATCTAGGTCTTCTACGTCGAGGCTGTTTAATTTGAGAGGTTTTAATTTTGGAATTTCGATTTTGTCGGGCATGTGATTACAGCATTCAAAAGGAATTTGGATAGGATGTGAATTGTCCTTAATTTCGGAAAAGTCTTTGGCACTGGCTTGTATGCTAGTAATGCCTGCATAGGCGTAACATCCTGGTTGTAGTTTGATGATGGAATTTTTGTTGATTAACTCTGTCGTGGGTTCTCTCTTTGGACAGTTGATGGTAATGTGAAGTGGTTCTGAATTAATTACTAGCCATGTGTTGCCTTCAAGTTCTTGGACGTTGTATCCCTGACTAATGATGAAGGAAGTTTGACAGTTCTCTGGAAGTTTTGGCAATGGTTTTAGTATTCTGGCTTCACATATGGCATTTTGGTCGATAGGATATGCAAACAGGTTCGAACATAGTTTGGTTCCAAAATAAAGAGGTTTGCATTCTTTCAAATTTTATATAGGTATGTCCATTAAAGAATCATCGTCTCTCGCGATATACTTTTGTGAAATAGATAAAATGTGATGTAGACCAGTTCTGTTATCAAGTATCGGGATAGGATATAGGTGATAGGTGTTATAATTTTGGGGTATTGTTAAAACAAATACTAAGTTAGAATCCATTTGAAACGCTTGTAATTCAATAATATCCAAATACTTAGCAACTGCCGATAATTTAATGGGGAGAGGCAAATTGTTCCTTCGTAAGCTCTGTGAAACTTCTTGTAATGCTGTTACCAAATGATTAGGGGTTATGATTGACGTGTGAATAATTCCTAATCTGGCAAATGTTATTGAATTCAAAATATCGTTCAAATTATCTTCGATATACAAATAGCTTGCCATTAGTTGTTCGGAAATGTATAAGAATTTTAGTTTTATGTGAGCAGCCTCAATAGCTTGAGTCATGGTTTGAATTGTGCGTTCGATTTCTTCGAGATCTTTGTTAAACGTTTCCTCGTCAATTTGTAATTTTTGTATAGTCGAGTTGAAGTTTTTAATAACAGAGGTTGTAACTAAAATTTGATTTTTGATTAAGTTTTCCAATTGATGTTCGTCGTTATTTAGTTTATTTATACAATTAGTATAGTACTGGCCATCTTCAGCATCTAAGTTTCCAGTTATGGATTTGAATATTGTACCGATACCGTTAAGTATTTCTCGTTTATATCTTTTTGTGTCTGAAAAGATTTCGTCAAATTTTGTTTCTATAGAGTTGGATATTTGCGTCAAAAGGTTAAAGTCCGTTTTAATTTCACTCGTAAAAATAATTGACTTGTGATCACCATTATCGAGAGTGTACAAGATTTTGTCGAAGATATTTTGATTTTTGTCAAAAGCTATTTTGAGGGATGAAATGTTTTTATGCACTAGCAGAGTCCATTTGTCATTTGTCACCACGATGTCCGTGTCTTGGTGGTAGTATACACCAACAGTATTATTGATCGGGGTAATTTTGTATTGACAGAGTGCTGATCCGAACAGCAGGAGAAACCTGAAAATAAATTTAATTTTCAGTATATGGTTTCATTCTATCAAAATTTACTTTAGTTTCTTGTTTCGTTTCGAGATTTAATAGGGTAGCAGAATTTTGGAAAATTTATTTTATTTTAAAAGGACCGTTAAATTTGTTTTGCAATTTGTTTTTGATCTGTGATTCTTTTACGTAAACCAAGTCACCTATTTTGTACTCGGGGCGTTTTTGGGGAACATTTTTGTCGAAACGAACTTTTGCTTTCTCTTTTTGAGATTGTGTTCGACTACGGGCTATTTTATAGTAGTGGGATATTCTGTTGTTTAAATCCCTAACGTATTATTAATTCTTTTTAGTTATAAATAGTTTCGGGTGATCTGTTGGACGTATGTCCAAATACAAGTTCGTATGGGGTGAAACCGTGTGTTTTATTTACCGAATTGTTATAACATATTACCGCATATGGTAAAATTGTGAAAGGATGTTCGTTCGGATTCTCGATTTTATGAATTCTTATCATTTCGGCTAAAGTAGCATGAAATCTTTCTATGGATCCGTTCGATTGGGGATGTCCTACGCTTGAATAAGTTAATTTTATGTCGTAGAGGGTGCAGAGATCTTTGAGCAAACGGTTGTCAAATTCGCCACCGTAATCGCAATGGATTGCTAGCGGGGTACCGTAATGTTGAAAGTATAACAACAAGGTATTTACGACGGATTTTGCGGATTTGTCCGGGACGCATAATCGTATGTTACAGACTGAAATAGACGTTCGGGCCACCGAAGTATGACTTGTATGTTACCGACGTATCCTTACTTTACATCGGTAACATAAAATTTTTGCTTTATTGTCAATTTATTAGGTCAAGGTCGTTTGGCGATAGTTATTGTTTGAGCATTTCTAGGAGGGCAAGGATCATTTTTTAATATATTGCAAAACGCCAAAAATATTCCTTGCCTTTATCGAAAAAAAATAAATAAATTTTGCGCAAAAATTTTATGTTAAGGAGGATAGGTACATCGATAACATACTAGTTATACTTCGGTGGCCCGAACGCTTATTTCAGTCTGTAACATACAATTATGCGTCCGGGACTGCATAGGCCTGTGTGAATTTAGTTAATTCATCGCGAATAGTTAAAGCGTAATTTCGAGTTGGGAATTCGAACAAATCGATATTAATTCTTTCGAATGTCGTTCTTGGGGTTTCTGTGACTACTAGAGGCTTATTAAGGTTTTTCCAGCATACTTTAGTCTTTTGGCAAGTTTCGCAATTTTTTATAAAATTTTCAACGTCTTTAGTTAGACCTTGCCAAGTGTATTTTTCTCTAATTCTTCTAATCGTTTCATTTATTCCGCGATGTAGATTATTTTTACCAAAATGATTTTGCTCCAATATAATTGGAATTTCATCTGCGTCGGCAGTTCTGACGATATCTTGACAAATTACTACTTTTAAGTCTTTTTCCGCAAAATAAATGATAGGATTTCAAGTATGGGGAGGTCTAAATTATTTTCGACACAGCATGTCTTAGAGAGATCTAGGACATCTTGATTCTTAAATAATACCAAAAATAGATGTTCAATTACAGATTCGATATCAAAAGGTAGAGGGATGATAAAATATCTCCTGTCTGACTGTTTTGCTCGATACAATATGGATTTTATCGTTATGAAATTCGGGGTTTTCTTCGAATATGTCCTCGATAATTTTGTGATGGAGGTCTTGTAAGTTGTTTTGTTGGAAGAAAGTTATAATATCTTTGTGTTCTCGGTATAGGAGTTGTCTATTTGAGGCTTTGATTTTTGAATAGTCTATTAAAGATGTTGTTTTGTATAGGTTGGCGAAAGTTTCAAATTCTTGGGAAATTTGCTCGTTAGTGATTTCATTGTTATCGTCTGGGTTTTCGTCGTCGTCTGACTCTTCGTCATTCGCGGCTAGAACCTCTGAATGGAATTTGGAACATTCGGAAAAATGATTAATTTTGATTCTGGAAAGTGCGTCCGCGTTCTTATTGATTTTGCCGGGTTTATAAATTATTTCGTAGTCGTACTCTTCTAATTTGAGTCGCCAACGGGCAAGTCTACTTCCTGGGTCTTTTATAGAGAATAGCCAGGTGAGTGGTCTGTGGTCGGTTACAAGCTTAAACTTTCTACCGTACAGATATGATCTAAAGTGCTTTACACTCCATACTATCGATAAAAGCTCGCGTTCAATCGTTGAATACTTAGTTTCTGCACTGCACAAGGTTCTAGAAGCATAGGCAATGGGTAAATCTTTGCCAATAGGCCCCTGACTCAGCACTGAGCCGACGGCAAATGCGCTCGCATCAGTGGTTAGAACGAAAGGTTCATCAAAATTAGGGTAAATTAATATCGGAGTTGTTGTTAATGTTTGTTTCAAATTTTGAAAAGAATTTACACAATCATTGTCGAAGAGAAATGGTATGTCTTTTTGTAGTAGTTTTGTTAGAGGTTTGGTTATCTTGGAGAAATTGGGGATAAAGCGCCTATAATATCCGGCTAAGCCTAGAAATGATTTAATTTCTTTTGGATTTTTCGGTTGAGGAAAATTTAGAATAGCGTCAACTTTCGAAGGATTCGGTTTCACGCCGTCTTTTGTAATGAGATGTCCTAAATAAGCGACTTCTTTGCGGAGAAACTCGCATTTGTCGGGTTGAATTTTTAGATTGGCCTTCTGTAATCGTTTGAAAACTTCTGTTAATCGAGAAATATGCTCGTGGATAGTAGGGGAGTAGACAATAATATCGTCCATATAAACGAGACATCGTTCATTTTGGATACCTAACAAAATGTTATCCATCACTCTTTGAAATGTTGATGGAGCATTCTTGAGTCCAAAAGGCATTCTTACGAATTCAAAATGACCATTTTCAACTGTGAAAGCAGTTTTTTGAATATCTTTCGCATCAATCTCGATTTGGTGAAGTCCAAAGTTGTAAAATATTGACATTTGCCTAACTGATCGAGGAGGTCGGAAATATTGGGTAGCGGGTATTTATCGTCAATAGTCAGTTCGTTAAGTTTTCTGTAGTCCACTACAACTCGCCATTTTTATTTACCGGAGGCGTCGAGTTTTTTAGGTACAACCCAAACCGGAGAGGACCAGGGAGAAATCGAAGGTCTAATGATGCCTTGATCGAGCATATTAGAGACTTGTGTTTTGACTTCCTCTTTATGGATATGAGGGTAGCGATATGACTTTGTGAAAACCGGTTTTGAATCGTTCGTATCAATGGAATGCTTAATTTCGTTAGTAAAAGTTAAATTGTCTCCTTCCAAATAGAATATATCTTGAAAGTCTAAACAAAGCTGCATTACTATTTCGGCCTCTTCTTCGTTTAGATGATCCAAGCGCAATTCGTTCCTAATTTCGAAGGATCTGTCTGTCTGTGGATGTTTGTCGGAATTTTGAGTATTTAAATTAAAAATTGATTTGAATTTTTGTACTGGTTCTAGGTTAAGGTTTGAAAAGTTTATGGTTTTTGGAATAGCGTTTGCGTTTATTATTGAAGTTAAAAATTCTCCATTGTGATCGATTTTGACAATGGCATTAGGTAAGCGTACTTTCTCGTTTTCCTGGGCTAACAGTATAGCCTCGGTATTTCGCAGGTTGCATTTTAGTTTACAGATTTTTTCCATGCGAGGTTCGATAGAAATTAAATTTTTGATGTTGCCTAAATTTGGATTTTGGTTTTTGATGTTACTAGTTGGTTGTACAGGTAAATTAACTGTAGTTTCTTCCGTAACTTTAAATAATGGTACGTTTTTAAAATTCGTGACTAATTGTTTGTTTTTAAAGTCTACTTGGCATTCGTAATGTTCTAGAAAATCTGCGCCTATTAGTCCATCAAAATCTATAACGATTATAGATATAAACTTTGTGTGACTCATCTGAAAAGGGGATGAGAACAGATTCGTTGATATAAATTTTTTGATCAGTAATGCCCTATATGATTACATTTTCAGGAGATCTACATCTATAATTTTCAGGTGTTTTAGGTTTAAAAATTGAAATTCCTGCACCTGTGTCAATCAAAATTTTAAATTTGCCGGTTGCGTCTTTGATATAGTAAAGATTTTTTGAATTTACGGTTAACAAGGTGTGAGAAAGCGTATTTACATGAACGTCTGTTCTGGGAAATTCAGCATTGGGTCGAAACTGTCGTTCAGGTTCATAGTTTGTATTTGAGTTTCTAGTTCCGTAATTGGTTCGAATTGGTCTGTTTGTTGTATTGGAGTATCCGTGGGGTACTCCGGATCTAAGCGAAAATCCTGAGGATTAGCAGTATAATCCTCGTATTGTTCATCTTGGAAATTTTGGTTAGTTTCGAAATTGTAATTTTCATAACTGTCACTTGCATTTTGATAATCGGGTGAATAGTCATTGTATTGATTATTATAATCACATTGATCTTCATAAGGTTCGTAATTTAAATGATGCGTTTTTTGTTGATTAAAACGGTTGAAGTTTGGGTTTGGTTGAATAGCAGAGGGTCTTTGTTGATTGAAATTCGGGTTCGGCCTTATGGCTGAGGGCCTGTTTTGCTGTGATTGATTTGGCTGATTGTTTTGAGGGAATGTCCTCTGGCCAAACTGATTATTTTGAGAGAAATTTTGGAAATTCGGATTTCCTTGGTAATTCGTTCTTTGAAAATTTTGTGACGTTGTTGGCGTAGCTTGCGATTGTTGCCTCGTGCGGCATTCACTTATTACATGTCCATTTCTTTTACAAAATGAACAGAATTTTTGTTGGAAATTGGGACCTTGTGGTCGTTTTTGTTGAGGAGGCATTGTATTTTTTACTTGGTTATTTTTTGGGAATTTCTGTGATTTTAAGTAGGAAAGTTGTAGCTCTCTACGGATTCTGCTAACGGCTTTTAGTATACTAGGAGGATTGCTGCACGAATGATGCGGCCTAAGTTTGGTTCTAAGCCCGTTAGTAAATTATTAAGTGTCATCGTTTCGATGAGATCTGATTGTGCAGCTCTTTGCGTTGTCGTGAGAGTATGCTTTTGCACTGCAGCGTACATTTTCTCATTGTGCGTTTGTAAACGCGAAACAAATGTTAGGGCGGATTCACCTGGCAATTGGTGAATGCGCTGCAGGTCCTGAATTAGGGCCGTTAAATCTCTGGGGTCCCCAAAGTGGGTTTCCAGTAGTGCTTTTATTTCTGGCCATGTGCCGGGATTACGTGAGTTAATTAATTCGGCAGCTTTGCCTTTTAATTTATTTTTGATGTGGACTGTTAATAAAATTTTCTGGTCGTTAATGGCCATACTTTGTGCACAATGGCATGAATTTAAAAATGTTTGTAAATTAATGGCATTGCCATCGAATTCGGGTATCAACGAAAATATCTCAGAGAGCTTGTAAAGCTCAATTTGATCTGGTTGTGGTTGTTGTTGTTGTTGTTGTCGTTGTTGTTGTTGTTGTTGTTGTTGTCGTTGTCGTTGTCGTTGTCGTTGTCGTTGTCGTTGTCGTTGTCGTTGTCGTTGTCGTTGTCGTTGTCGTTGTCGTTGTCGTTGTCGTTGTCGTTGTCGTTGTCGTTGTCGTTGTCGTTGTCGTTGTCGTTGTCGTTGTCGTTGTCGTTGTCGTTGTCGTTGTCGTTGTCGTTGTCGTTGTCGTTGTCGTTGTCGTTGTCGTTGTCGTTGTCGTTGTCGTTGTCGTTGTCGTTGTCGTTGTCGTTGTCGTTGTCGTTGTCGTTGTCGTTGTCGTTGTCGTTGTCGTTGTCGTTGTCGTTGTCGTTGTCGTTGTCGTTGTCGTTGTCGTTGTCGTTGTCGTTGTCGTTGTCGTTGTCGTTGTCGTTGTCGTTGTCGTTGTCGTTGTCGTTGTCGTTGTCGTTGTCGTTGTTGTTGTTGTTGTTCGGCTGATGCCGGTAATATTGGTTGAGCTGTCTCTGGTTGAGCTCTGTCTGGCATTTTGCTTTTTATTTAGAGATTATTTGAACTAAAAGAATTGTCTGCGTATCAGCAGTATGATACGAGAATTAAATTAAAATTAGCTTGTTACGTTGCGTGCGTAAATGGATTGTATATTAGCTGTATAATACACAATGTTTCGTATTAGCAGTATAATACGAAAGTAAATAAACTTAAAATTAAATGAACTTGTTTCGTTGTATTTGTAAAGGAATAGATTTCACTTTGACAAGAGAACTGGCTTTGTGCGCCGAGTGTATTAGCAGTATAATACACTTTTAATAAAATAAGTTGCGAAAAATAATAAAGTAGTAAAATGGTACGAGATGATGCTTAAAATGACTTACGTTAGTTTCGTTTCCATGGGTAGGTTCTTCGTCCGTCAAGGGATTGGGATCCGCCACCACCATTGAGGAAGGTCTCCTTGTTCTCGCAGATGTACACGCACTAGTTAGGCACCTTCTGCAGATGTTGTGCTTGTTCTTTTGCGCTTCACTACCAGTTAGGCTTCTTGTTCTGATGATGTTTACGGATCCTACCGACTGCGCCAATGTTAGATCACGGTTTACATGAGTGACTTTTTAAAAAAGATTTATTTACTTAAATAGAGTCAACGTTGGGTCTTGGAGAAGGAATATAATAATAATTAGAAGTGTTTCATTCTAAGTGAGTTTAATAACTGATTCTACAAAGTGTGTTTAGTCATATTTATAACATACAGAACCTGAGTAAGCAAAATATAGAACAAAGGAAATGCAATTCGACAATCAGCATAAAATGTAAGAAACAAAGGTGAAACATAATATCTCTAAGATAAGCGATTAATGAGAGAAGTCGTTATCATGTAATATGATATACCTGTGAAGATTTGTTATGACTAAGTCTTGGTAATAAGCGTATAATTTTATATAACATATATATATATATATATATATATATATATATATATATATATATATATATATGTATATATATATATATATACATCCCGCTATCAATGCTGCGTCCTTTCACAAGCCAACCTTACTGCGTCTCCCAGAAATACGCTAGTTAGCTCAAATCTAATGAAGTATATTGAATCTACTAACCAAATTCAGTTAATATCTGGTTTTAGAATTGTAATAACTCAAGAAATAAAAAAGTTTAATATACAGGACAATACTGCGTCCTTTCAAAAACAGCACGTTATTGCGTCCGAGAATAATTTCATTCTTCTTCAATACAATGCTGCGTCCGAGATGTCTACTTTTTGTGAAACTTAGCATATTACTGCGTCCGGCGCGGTTGTCATATTTACCCTAATAATTTTATTGCACTTGTAGTAGAACAAATCGATAGCCGTTAGTTATTTCTAAATGTCAGTAAAATTCGAAATATAATATTATTATTTTAGGATCAGTTTTTCAATTGTGCACTAAAAGTAGCCTCAAATTTGCAATATAAAATGCTGAATTTAGGAGATCAATGGAATTTTGGATAGATGTTCATTTTTATTTACTCCTTCACTAAGCGATGAGTTCACCTTAGAATAGTAGGGAGAGCATATGCTTCTTGCTTTTACTTTTTGCACATATCTCAAGTGTTTTAGTCTTGAAAGTTGAAAAACACATTTCTTGAATTACAAATGTGTTTGATAATAAATGCCTTCGGATTTACTAAGAACAATGTTAAAAAAGGCGTCCGTGGTAAAGTGTGGAAGCTATCTTTTTTTTTTTTTGCTAATTTTGGGCTGCTGAAAACGAATCCTCACCCGTTTTAACGAAAAGTCTCGGGAACACATTAAAACACAACCCCCTATTTGGATGCCATAAAGTGAAGATTCTCATTTTCCAAACCAAAAGTCATTTAAGTCATTTAAATAATTAAAGAATTTTTAATATAAAAAACAATATTTTCTGGATAGTGATATGCACACCGTACACCCTAACCCCAAGAGTGTGAGAAATATTCAGGGATGAAAAATATTCATCTGAATTGATTAAATCACCTTAGTATGATAAAAAGACAAAATCCACCACCTTAATTGGTGGGGATGGGTGTAAGAGTATTCAGAAGTAATCACATTATAACCTGATAATAGCCTTTTAATAAGGAATTTTGTTTTTTTTTTTTTAAGTAAATAAATAATCGTATATTATATATTGTAACTTACACCGTTCTTATGGGTGGTGAAAGGTAAGGGGGACGCGAGGGAGAGCCCTTTTTTGGCCCATTCACGGTAAAGGGTGGAAACCATATTTTTACTAGTTTTGGGGTGCTGAATACGAATCTGTCATCCGATTTGGCTAAAAACATCGGGAAGACAGTAAAAAATAACTCTTATTTGGGGGTGGCATTGAAATTGATATTATAGCTTGCAACAAAAAGTTATTCTTTAGTGCAGGAAATTCTTTCAAGATACTCAGTTTCATTAGGTAAGTAATGAAAGAAGCAAAAATTCTAAATTCACCACCTCTCCCCCTCGTTTCCCTCACCCTTCACCACCCTAAGAACGATATATAGTTACAATATTACTCCTTGTTAAATGGCTATTATCAGGTTATTATTACTTCTGAATACTCTTACACCCATCCCCACCAATCAAGGTGGTGGATTTTATCTTTTAAGAGTTTTTATTGGTTTTAATTGCAAAAGAAATCCCTAATCACCCAATTTGATGTTTTTCTATCATAATGAGGTGATTTAGTCAATTGAGATGAATATTTCTCACCTCTGAATATTTCTCATATTTTTGGGGTTGGGGTGTAAGGTGTGCGTATCACTATTCAGAAAATATTACTTGTTTTTAAATTAAAAAACTCTTTAATTATTTAAATGACTTTGAGTTGAGAACATGAGAACCTTCACTTTATGGCGCCCAAATAAGGGTCGTCTTTTAATGTGCTCCCTAGACTGGCAAAACTGGCAACGGATTCGTTTTCAACACCCCAAAATTAGTAAAAAAAAAAAAGATGGCTTCAACACTTTACCGCGTTAGAATTTTTAAAAACTGTTTTTATGAAGATAACAGTTTTTGTACTCATATTTAATATCAATTTAATTAATTAATTTAATTTAATTCTTTTCTAAACCAGAAACCAAATATTATTGGAAAAAGAGGGGATTTATTTTTTATATATCTACAGTTCCAACTAAGTATGTTGAACTTCTTGTAAATAAATTAAAGTCTTCAAACTCTAGTGGTCATGATATTTCTAATAATTTGGATAAAAAATGCAAATATGCGATAAGCGGTCCATTTCTATAGAGAAAGGTATATTTTCCAGTAAATAGAGCCATAGTCTCTTTATTATACCAGAAGGGAGATTCAAATGACTATAATAATTATTATGAAACCATTAGTCTACTATGTAGATTTTCAAAAATTTTAGAAATTCATCTCAAGGAGCAATTATCAGATTTTTTACATCGGAATATGTTACTGTCTCCTGCTGATCATGGTTTCACTACAAACAAAAGCAACAAGTCTGCGTTGTGTGATTTTCATCACAAAATCATTAAAGTTTTAGACAACAAGAAATCAGTTGTGGATCTTTTCGAAGATTTCTCACAAGCTTTTGATTTGCTAGACCATCAGCTGCTCAAGACCAAACTAGCACTATACGGTATTCGACTAAGTGATTTAAAAATATTTTCCTCCTATTTAGACAACAGGACACAAATTGTAAAAATGGTCGGTGGAGTTGAAAGTAATATTTGTGATATTACACAAGGAGTTCCAGGAGTTTGGGATCACTTTTATATATAATATTTACTAACTATGTGGTCAGCCATCAACAAAAGATACCAAATGTTCATGTGATCTGTTATGTTGATGATACCAACATTCTAGTTACCGGCAACAACCTAATTGAAGAAAAAAAATACTGAAAGATTTTATCAAGAAATCATACATTGGTCTCAAAATAATAACCTAATTCTAAATAAAACAAAGACAGTTTCAATACAATTTCACAGGCCCACAAAAAAAAAAAGTTGTCTGCGCCGCGGTTTAATATTTATATATTTATTTGCTATTAAAAGAAAAACCTGACGTGCTGGAGAAAAACTAAGATCAGATTCGTGATCAGCGGCTTAAAATACAAGGGATAGATGTGGTCAGTACCCCCGCGCAGATGACTTTTTTTTTGTGGGATTGTGCCGCACTGAGTGTGGCACAGTGGCAATCAAAAAAAGTGGTCTGCGCTGGGGTACTGACCACACCTATCCCTTGTATTTTGAGCCGCTGAACACGAATCTGACCTTAGTTTTTCCCCTACACGTCCGGTTTTTTTTTTAACAGCAAAAAAGTCTGTTGAATCGTGATATTTATATACTTATTTGCTGTTAAAAAAAAACCTGACGTATAGGGGAAAAACTAAGGCCAGATTCGTGTTCAGCGGCTCAAAATACAAGGGATAGGTGTGGTCAGTACCCCCGGCGCAGACAACTGTTTTTTTTGTGGGCCTGTTTTTCATTGAATATTAATTCCGAGAGCTTAACACTTTTTAGTGGTACTGACTGGGAAATAAAAACTTGTTGAACATTTTTAGCTCAAATAGCAATTCAATTCGCCAATTTCTAATCACGTGTGCTGACACAACCAATCAGAACAAAATTACACTGATCTTCTTAGGGATGTTTTCACTTATATTATCCAGTTTGACAGCTCAATAACACAGGTCATGAATGTTGTTGTGCAGCTAAGGTTATTTCCGAAGTAATTTATCGCGCTGAATCCGAATCTGGCCTCAGAATTGACCCATCACGTCAGGATTTTGAAATATTTGAGGTTAAGTACTTAAAAAATGACTTTTTTAGCAAGTTTTGAAGTTGTGTCTAGAACCCAAAAAATTTTTCAGCTTATTTCTAATAAATATATCATTTAGTAACATCCTTCCTCCTAAAATAAGCTTTCGAATGGTCATCTATGATGTTTCCTCGCAAAGTTATAGCCATTTTAAGGTGACATGAATTTGAAACCGTGTTCCTTACAACCCAATAATCTTCACCAAACGACTCTAAACGAATCAAAATTTAACACAACAATAGGAATAACCCAACATTCTTAAATCAAAGTTTGGTTAAAATTGAGGATCATGGTACGCATGGTACTCGGGGAAACCTACTACGCATCCATTGTACTCAAGGAAACCCACTGCACATCTATAATACTCGTGGAAACCCACTGCGCATTCATGGTACCCGGAGAAACCTACTGCGCATTCATTGCGCACTCAAGGAAACCTTCTACGCATCCATTGTACTCGAGGAAACCCACTGCGCATCTATAGTACTCGGGGAAACCCACTGCACATTGAAATTTGATAACAATTCATTATTCTATTTTTGTGTTAGTGCGAGTTAAACGAAAAAATAATTATTTTAATCCACAATAGAACACATGGGCGGGTATGTGTCAAATTACATGCTTAAAAACATCCCTCTCCCTGTTCACCCGTTCGCGGTGTCTCTTTTTAAAAACCGTCGAATACGTGTCTCCTTATTTCCTCAGGAAAGCCTATCGCTGGAATATCGCGTTTCTGACTTACGCGATTTCAGAGATACGGGTACTCTTTAGACCATCTACCACCTCCGTTTTCACCACGTTAAAAAGTGAAAATCGAAATTTCGTCCTACTCGTGTCTAACAGATTCTAATAAAAAGTATTTATGCCAAATTTCATGATTCTGGGTTTAACCGTTTCCGGAAGGCTTAAAAAACCTCCTCCTCCCCGTTCACCCGTTCGGAGGTCTCTTTTTGAAAACCGTCAAATACGTGCGTGTCTTCTTATTTCCTCAGAAGTGTCCATCGCTCGAATAATCACGTTTCTGACTTACGCGATTTCAAAAATACAGGTGCGCTTTAAACCATCTACCACCCGTTTCGACCTCTTCAAAAAGTGAAAATCGAAATTTCTTCTTAACACGATCTAATAGATTTCAACAAAAAATATTTCTGCCAAATTTCATGCATCATGCATCATGCATCATGCATCTAACCGTTTCTGGAAAAACCTAAAATTTCAACCTCCCTTTTTGTCAAACAAAAAGGTATAATAATGGTTCTATTTATAGTTATTAGACTTATAATAAACCACACTATTTGATGAACTTGTAGTATATTATTCAACGAGCGGTAATGTAGGTAATAACTCACGCAAATGAAGTTTACAGCATGAGCCGCAGGCAAGTGCTGTAATTCATCAAGTGGGTTATTAACATTACCGCAAGTTGAATACTATACTGCCCTCCTAAGCCAAAAAGACGTATCTCAAGGTTTCACTGTTTTGAGATATAAGGCATCTTTTGAATTTTCGAAATCGCGTCAATATTTTCAAATATTTACTAATATTTTTTTTTTGTAGTTGTACTAATGTAGAGATTAATAGTGGTGTAGTTATGAATTTATATTAATTAGGTTACTAGTTTTTTTTTACAATGGGATACGTCTAATTGGCTAAATCGCTTAGGTTTTCTCATATTTTTTTAGATACGTCAAACTTTGTTAGCACTTTAAAAATACTTAACGATTGAAATACATTTATTTCGCTATGGAAATATATAGAAAATAGCTCCAGCTATCCTAAGGTATAAAAATATGCATTTCGGCCAAAACTTGAGATACATCTTTTTGGCTTAGGACGGCAGTATACTTTATCTACGATTATAACAATAAATATTAAATTGAGAAAATTTTGTTTTAATTAGGTACTCAGTTTGTTTATTAATAAAATTAACTGTAAAATTTAACTTAACTAAATTTAAGGATTTCTCTCGGACAGAGCCACACCTTCGTGAAGCGCGTTACGTCGATTGGATAGGCATGAAGATACAGATGATTGGCACTATCACCTAGTGATTTATAATAACTCACTCATTATAACTCACGCTATTTGTTAATGGATACTATAAATTGTTCAAAAGCAGTTCATTAATTAGTATATAACATAATAAGAGTAAATAAAATAACCAAAAGTAGTTTATATGTCATAGATTTTTGTTGCTATTAACTTAGCATACCTAGAATATTACCTACAATATCTTATTAATATTTCTAATCCTATTTACATTCACAATATTGTCTGTAATTCTCCTATTTCCTTATTCAAAACAATAACCATAAAATTAGCATAATGTCCTGTAGACTGACTGCCTGTATGTTCATTCACTTTAATCATCTGAAAATGTCACGTTGAGTGCCGAACTGCAGTAAGGTGCAAGTTACAATAATTTGGCGGTAAAAAATAAAGTAAATGTTAATGTTGGTGTTTCATTATTATATCATCATAATTAATTACCACAAAGTAACGGCTTACCAGTTTAATTTTGGAGGAGGTATTGTTTTTATGATTATATATAACTAAATATTTATAAATTATTTTCCGTTGAAATTAATTTCATTTCCTGAAAATAAATTTCTGTGATAAAAACATTCAGATTATAAGTAAGAAGATAACTGTTTAAATATGAAACATAATTACTTGTAAACTTATATAAATGTTCACAAGAATTTTACACTCGTCCGAACTCCGGCTTTCCAAGTAAGCATGAAAGAATGACTGGATATTTAATAGTGCCGGTGTTGTCAAATCTCGGACGCAGCATTATACGATTTTTGAATAGAGAATATTTGAAGTATATTTATGTTCACAAATCTGTGCGCCCCCAAACATCATTCGATGGAACTAAAAATATACTTTTAGTTTTACGGAACATATGATACTGCCTCCGAATCCAAAAAAAACTCGGGTCGATATTTCGCTTAATTGAAACGAAACAAAACTTATTTCAATGTTTACATATAACCCAGGAGACGAAGAACATTCTGAGGTGCTGAAAATCGACCATGTTAGAGATTTGTTGAAGATAACACGGGAAAACAATACTGCGTCCGGTACACAGACGCAGTATTGTACAGGTGTATGGTATCGTGCACATGTACGGACGCAGCATTATTTGCAGGACAAATATATATATATATATATACATTACATGATAACGACTTCTCTTATTAATCGATCGCTTATCTTAGAGATATTATGTTTCATCTTTGTTTCTCACATTTTATGCTGAATGTCGAATTGCATTTCCTTTGTTCTCTATTTTGCTTACTCAGGTTCTGTATGTTATAAATACGACTAGACATGCTCTGCAAAGTCAATTATTAAACTCGGTTAGAATGCAACACTTCTTATTTATTATTCTAATTCCTTCTCCAAGAGATATATATATATATATATATATATATATATATATATATATATATATATATATATATATATATAAGTATATACATATATACATATATACATATATACCAGATCAAGAGTAGTTTTCTGGCGAACTCTACCGAACGTGTATACACGCGCAGCATACAGTAGCAAAAAAAAAATATAAAGTAATGTGTCTTATCTAAAAGAGACTTATTTCCTTAAAAAGGTACCAAATAAAACGTTTCCTCTCATACACTAGACAAAAAGAAATAATAAGAAAAAAATATGCATATATATATCATCAACTATTAAAGGCCAAAGTAATTAAAGTTACTTAATTAACGTTTTTCTTCTGTATGATCAGTTAGAAATAAAGAGCTCTACACATTAATGCTTAATAATGGACTATAAAAACAAATATGATCATGAGCTCGGATATAATAAAACATCACATATTTAAACAAACAAACAAAAAAATAGAGTGAGCTGATCTGCAATCTTTAAATCGATAAGTAATAAATAAGATCTATGAGCATGCAAATTTAACTGGTCACAAAGTCAATCGGTAGCTGGCGAAAAAGTCTACAGATGGCGGCATACGTGCAGCAAAGCGAGTACAGGCAGCGAAGTCCTAAGCAAGCAAAGCAAGATAGTCCTTATCAATAGTATTCCAAACTCTCGTAGTACTAGGTAACCAGTCTGGACTAATACAACTACTTCTCGACGGAAAATAAAGGGGAAACATAAAAACCCTAAAATAGTATACACAAGTATGAGTACCCCATATCCTAGGAAAAGATATATAAATATACTTTAAACTAAGTAAGTATATGCTTAAATAACTTTTTCAAAAATTCGTGGTACTTTTAGATATTTTTTTTTCTTACAGAATATGATATTTCAGGCTGTCAGGCAATTTCCTTTCAAAAGAAATTATATTTACCACAAAAAGATGAGTAGAGTTTGATTTTTCCCTGGTAAGTATATAATATCTATTATTTCACTATCATTATTATTATTCTAATAAAATGAAGAAACCGTACCGTAAAAGTTTAGCCACCGAAGCAATAGTAAATGTAACAAATTTATTTAAACTATTAAATATCAAGATATAAATTGGTTACCTTAATTTTGTCGTGCAGAAACCAGATAATATTAATGAAACACAAAATAACTCAGACTTAACCTACGAATCTATTATATCCATAACAATAATTTCTACGATTTATTTCAGAAATATTCACTGGACATCAAAGAAGCGATTTATGCTACCAGATCCAATAGAGGATATATGGGCTAGGATGACACGGACGAGAAAACAAAGTGTTCAACAGGTAAGAGTAAAACTTGTTGCATTATGCCTAGAAAACTAAAGTGTTTAATTTTCTTTCTAGGCCGCTACAGTCTGAAGAATACAATTAACAACATATTATGAGACGAAGAGTCAACATAGAAGTATGAAGCTGTCGAACAGAAGAATGTGAGATATTTAAAATATATATGATTTATTTGTCGAATAAAGGTAACTATTTTTAAAAATTTATGTTAATCAAATACACCACGTAACATTACATACCACAGCCTCCAGTAGAGGGAGCTGTTATACATGTCGCTAATTCATATCTAATCTAATGTGACCTAGGAAACTAGTGTGAGCTTGTTAAATTCAAACTAAAGCAGTCTTTTTTACTGCTAACTTATTAACTGCGTTTAGGCTAGAACGCTAGAGGAAACAAGGACTTTTGCAGTATTTAGGTGTTTACCACTATATTACTATTGATATTTGAAATATTAATAGTAAGTAAATAACATTTACTTACTTATGTAAGTTTATGGGATTTGGCATTAAAACACACAACCAAAATCTGTAAAATAACCTATCAATACTAATCTTTTAGAACCCCCCCCTTTACTAAAGATTTATCTGAGAATCAATTAAAGCAAGTTATTAAGACACCTGAATCCTCCATAATTTCCTACAGCAGAGATTATCCTTGTCACACACAAGCTGTAGAAAGGGCAGTGAAACTTGTCGCGCAAGCTCCAATACATATCTACCAAATATATGTGATACCACCACCACCGCCACCAAATATATTATGTGATGAGGATTGTAGATTGTTTAAGAGGTCGCTTGGCCCTGAGTTGGCCTTTCTTCACCTCGACCTAAAAGGTCTTTCCATCCAGCCCTGGTGACTTGTATGGTTATTATTTTATTTGCAGTTTCCCAGTCCTCCTTTGACGCCCTTCTTATTGGTATGTCTTCGGGTGGACCGCTTCTATCTTGTAGGGTGGTTACACTGCCTGAGAAGTGTGTCTCTAGTAATAAATCTAGGGTCTCCTTCTCAGTGTTTGTGTACTCCCCTTGTTGTCTTTGCAGTGATACTATCTTTACCTGATTGTCTCTCTGCAGGATTTTCTGGAGTCTAGCAGCTTCGGGAGTATTTTCTATCTCCTCGCATTGCTTCCTCCATGATTTGGTTTTTGCGTCTCTAATGGCGTAGACGTATTTCAGACGGGCCTCTTTGTAGTCATCCCATCTGCCAGTCCTTTTGGCCTGGTTGAACAGTCTTCGAACCTCTGCCCGTCTGGAGCAGAGCTCGCGATTCCACCATGGGGTTTCACGCTTGACTATTCTCTCTTTCAGAGGGCAGCTTAGCTCGAAGGCTGTTATTACTGCTGAGGTTATTAAGTCGCTCAGTAGTTCTACTTCCGCCGGTGTTTGTGGTCTTGATGGACAGTCCTTCAGCCCCTGCTCTAGGTTTTCGTTGAAGAGTTCCCAATCGCAGGTTCTTGGATTTCTGCTCATCTGCCCTTCTTCCAGTAGAGTTTCTATTTTGAATCTTACACTGAGAGAAGATTTTTGCAGTGACAGCCAAGAATCAGGCTACAGCAGCAAGAAAATCTATTTGAATAGGCGCCAGCCAAGAATTTTCGTAGGGCAGTAAAATTCATTTTACTGAAATTATTTTTTTCTACTCCCTTATGTAAATTTGCTGTTTTCTGTACAGTCTATAGAATGGATAAGTAGGCAATTCCAGTTAACTGAACGGATATATTTCATATCAGTTCTAGGATGGATATGAAAATGAAACCGACCAATCACAGTTCGTGTATTAAGTACATAGACAACTATTCGTTTTAAAATCAAATTAGTGAGTAAGCTGTCAAAGTAATTGTCAGTGTGTACTGTCAGTGTGTATTTGTGTGATATATTAGTGTTTAATAAATTTTGTAGTTTTTATAAGCTGGTCGTGGAAAAAGTATACTGTACAACTCGAGTGGATTATCCATATCGCACTCAAAAGATTTGAAGCACTCCACCTACGGCGTCGTGCTCAAACTTCTTTATCGTGCGATATGAATATCATATCCACTCTTGTTGCACAAACTACTATAGTGCAATAGTGAAGTTACTTTATAAAATATTATTAAAATGTTTCATCTAACCACCGTAAATAAACTTTACTGTAATAGTAAAGAAATCATATTGTTGCAGCAAAGATATTTATTTACTAATGCAAAGTATCTGGCTACGATAGAGTCAATTCTTTTTAGTTACAGCAACATTTTTTATTATCACTCCATGGTTCTTCTAGTGCTGTAATTAACTCCTTTCTTGTTGTAGCAAAGTCACTGATTAGACAGAGCAGGAACTTGATTGCAGTAGTATCACTTATTTTTAATCGCAGCAAAAAAGTTTACTACCATTGCAAGGTTTTTCTAGTACCCCAGTTAGTTTCTTTTTTATTGCAGCATATATGCTTTCCTAATTTAGTAATAAATTAGCCTATCTCAGAAAAGATATTCCGTTATATCAAAAAGTTTTATGTCAATAACAGTGAAATTTCTTAATTAGAATAGAACGGCTATTTTGCTATTATTATAAAGTATATCTGCTGTGGGAATAAACATTTTTTGCTGGAAAATAAACAGAGGGAGTTAAAAAAAGAGCTGCAACATAGCAGGAGATTTAAATCATTTTTGTGATTTAAATCATTTTTTTGATTTAAATCTTTTGAGTTTAAATATTTTCTTTAGTAATGATTTTTGATTTATGATTTAAATCTTTTTAGAAAGTATCTTTGATTTTCTTTAACAAAAATAAAATTTAAATATTTTCAAAAATAATTAAATCTTTTCTTAAGTATTTAAATACTACAAAAGTTATTTAATTCACGCAAGAAGTATTTTAAATCTTTTTCTACTACCGTCTATATTCGAGTTACTTCGCTGCTAAGGCGTTGCTAGCTACGAAAGTAGAACTTTTGAGGCCAGGACAGAAAAATTAAAAAAAAAACAAATTTTAACGCTTCGTAAGTTTGCATATACCTTGCTTTGGATTTCTTGGGCTAAAGCGAGGCACAAGCAATATTGGCTGCTTGTATCCCATTTTCATCGCCACCAAACATATTTATTTATTTTAATTTGAAACCACCAGAAATTAAAATGTTTAACATAACCTCGATGGCAGATAGTAATTGTTTCGCTGACATGGAAACAATTTTCACTGACAGCCTCCTAAACTGTAAAATTTATTAAAAACGTCAAATAAATTTATGAAATAATTAGTTTTAAATTATTAAATTCCATAATATCTTTCGGTAGTAAAAAAAAAAGATAATACATTACACGATGCGAAATCACTTTTAGGTGTTAGGTTTCAAAAATACACCTCACACTCAAGTAAACTATTTCTGGATAAGCAATAACGATTTTTATTCCCAGCACACACTAAGAGGGCAGAGGGTTTGTGTTGAGTTGTGATTTGCCGTGCCACCGAGTTCCCTACAGGTTTTAAACTTCCCCCCCTGCTGGCAAATTTTTTTTTAGATATCTTCCTCCCCATTCATCAATTTTGAAACACACTTTCTCAAATGATTTAGATCATACCTCATTGATTTAAAACAGCAAAAATAGTAAAAAATACTTAAATCGTTTGCAAAATGATTTTAAGTGTTATAAAAGATTTAAATCTTAAAAAGATTTATAATTTAAATACTTCTTTATAGGCAAAAGTATTTTTGATTTAAATCATTTGATAAAAAGTAAAGTATCTTTGATCTTTGATTTAAATCTTTTTTCAAATGATTCGTTGCAGCTCTGTGTTTGTCTGATAAAATTTTCTCGTATAGAAACATGTTTTACGAGGAAAATAATTTTGTTATAAAGTCGATTTACTTTTCTATCAATTAGTCATACTTTGTCATTGCCAGTTTTCATAACTACCGCACACATACAAGCATTTATTTTATCAAAAATATTTTTTTTTACAAAAAATATCAAAACTTAAGTATAAGCAATGTTTTTATACCATCTTGCGTGATGGTATAAAATGCTCCTGGCTCTATAAAAATTAAAGAAATTTATGTTTTCCTAAATTTTGTAATTTTTTCAAGGAAATAACTTCTTGAGTATATATATAATTATGGAAAATGGAAACTGGCAATTACCAAGTACATAATACTAATTGATGATAATGCAAATAAACTGTATAACAGAACCATTTAAACATATGTGAATCCGAGTCTGAATCCGGGAAAATTTTATATAAACAACTATTTCTGAGCTACGTGCACGTCCTGCTCATATAGTTTCAGCAGAAAATATTTATTCCTAAAATATAACTTTACAGATGCACATCAATCTTGTCTAATTAAAAAATCTATATTACTAGTGGCCTTAAACTCTGACATAAATTTCTGTGGGAGACCAATGTTTTATTCCAGGTAATACGAGTTTTTTGCTTGTAATTTAAATTAGCCTTTAAGAAATTTTATATGTATTCGAAAAAATCAAAATAACCTAGTCAAAGATTGACGCTTGTTCATATTTCCTGTTGAAATTGAAAAATGAAATTTGTAGCTCCCTCACTAGGTTTACTTGCTTAATAAGTACACTGAAAAACATATTTTCGTAATATTAATGAATAAAGGTTCATTGGCTAAGAATTTATGAATCTCTGTTTATTGATATAATGTACGTTCATTAATATAATGTACACATTTATTTATACTATGTACTTAAATGTATATTAATAAATAAATTTATCAATTTTCAGCCGATGAACGGATTCATTAATATTACGAACATATTTTTTTCAGTGTATGAAAAATAAATGTTATAAATGACTAAATACTTGTTCACCTTACATGAAGAATATTTTTTTTAAGAGAATAATTTTCTCCCAGACAAGACAAAATGAATAATGAATATTAAATTATTTAAACATGAAACTGCAAGCGAAAAATTGGTATACCTTGGAAAGAAATTGATTACTATGGTCAAGGATTTTGTATAAATGACTAAAACCAATTAAAAAATAAACATTTATTTTGATAGGTATACACAGCCTAGTATAATAACAACCTTTAAAAGTAAAAAATATATAAAACGTAATCATCATCTACTTTCATAATTCGTTTGCCACTTTTGGTTTTATAAAAAAATCCACAGAGTGATTTGAATTTGTTATAATTACTATAATTTTGAGAATGATAAACAAATTTAAAAAATGCAATCTAACTAAAGATAACCTTTTTTCTCTTAACGCCATTGTAAAATATATGTAAAAACCTACATTTTGAAAAAAAACGTCCTCCTACAGTTGATGCACTCAAACAATAAGCGATTAAAATTTCGAAACCTTTTCTTATTTTTAACCGTTTCAATAAATATTTTACGTTAAAATTTGGCACGAATGTTTAGTTCAATAACGGACATAGTTCAAATTGGTGCATTATTACGTTATACTGCTTAAATTATCAAAAAAGGTAATTTTTAGTGGTTTTTATTTTCTTACAAATTAACAAATTATCCGAAAGTTTCTTCATATGCCTAGTCTTAATCATAATTTTATTGTGGACAGTTTAATATTTTTATTTTTGCAATACGATTACTAAGATCGGAGATAATAAGGAAAATAACAGAGAATTTGCTGGAAAATAAATTATTAAAATTTTACAAGAAGCAATGGACCTTATTATACCTACAACAAATTAAAACAATAAAATTGATGTAGGCAGAGAATTTCTTATTCATCTATTTTGATTCTTAATTTGACTCCACTACCACTAAAAAATTGCAACGAGAATCAGAAAGTTTTCTAAACATAAAAGTTAACCTCTCCAAGTCACACGCATGATCTGATGCGTAGGTACCTAAAAACATTAATATTGCGTATTATAGGGCGGTTATGATGAGATCGTCTTATTAATATTGACAGTAGACACCGCGGTTTAAAAAACCAAAAGCAAAAGCAAACGACTTACCAAAGTCTTTATAATAATAATACACTGCACAATATCTATACAAATACTTATAGAAATAACTAAATGCATGACGCGGAGTCAACGTAAACATCATCAGCGGATAATGGAAACAAATTACAGAAGAGAAACAATTCGTGATGTTCCGCCTGAATAAAAATTGACCGATTGTACCCAAATGGTGTTCCGATTATCTATCTTTATCTACCTCAGCAAAGAACTTTGCAATTGTAGGAAAATTTTTATTTGTCACAGTTAAACTATGCATATTCTTCTTTATAATGGTAGCTAAATAATCTACTGCTTTAGTAAGGCAACTAATAAAGCCTAAAAAGTACTTTTAAGGGCTGATATACACACTCAGTAAAGTGATCTCTTCTGAGGTAGTGAACTGATATTTCTAAATTAAATAAAATTACGGCTATTCTAGCTAAAAGAATCGTAGCAAAGAATTTATTTCTGGAGATTTTCTCAGTGTACGTACCTGTGGTCCGATAGCGATGGTTCCTGGGATACATGCCAGTCACTTATCACTCGTCCCACGCATTGCGTGGTAATGGTAATATCAATTACTTCTCGTCTTGTTGCTGTGACGAAATTCGCTTCGTTTCCGCGGTTTGCTACTTCTAGCTTATTACTAATAATAAATTCTAGGAGTGCCTCACCCCTTGTGTTGTTGCCTGTGCTCCCCCAGACAATGTGGTGTGCGTTGGCATCACAACATAGGATGAGCTCTAGATGGTTTGTTTCGCATTGCTGGACCAGTTATTTAACTTTCTGTGTTGGAGGTAGCCCTGGCTGATCATAAGGAAGGTATTCCGAAGCTATTACTAGCTCCTTCATTGACCCTTCCATCTCGACGTTAGTTCGTGCTACCATTAGGTCCCTGGTGCATACCCCACATTGGTAGCAGAATAATGTTTTTCTTTGCAATGATGCAAGCTCTTGGGTGGTCCTCTGGTGGGCTGATTACTTCCCATCCTTGTCCCACCTGTAGTCCCCTGATACGCCCCCTGTAAACCCAAGGTTCTTGTTCAGTACTATATCTATACTATTATTTAAAATGTATCTCTGCAAGGCAGCCGAAGCTGCCTTGCCGTGATGTATGTTTACCTGAGTAAAGGTAATGTCTGTGAGTGCGGCCGCCTAAGAAGAACCAGGTTCATTGCTGACCCTGCACTTCCTAATAGGCCGTGTTTTTCTGAGACCCTCAGGGGTGCTTCCCTCGGACCGGTCGCGCTTGACTCCCTGCCTTGGGTTGCCTCCCTGAGGTTCTTTGCTTGTGCCCGGCAGATCCCTGGGAATGCCATTGATTCCAGACTGTGAAAGCCCAGATCCCGATGGATCCCCTAGTCCCTGCCGTTTAATCTTCCGAAGCTTCCTTCTGGCAGCTCCAGAGAATTTCCTCGATGGATACTCCTTTGCAGGACCTCCTCCCGAGGTTGTTTTGTTAATGTGGTTGTCTTTCATAACGTTCCTACGAGTAAGGGGGAAATTGAAGGTCACTGTGTCCAGAACCCCCTGTGGACACAGAAGACTATATAAAACGGGGTGCGTCAGGTGCCCCGAGTTTTGTCGCTAGTGACCGAGCCTCCCCTTGGCCATGCATCCCTTCAGCGCGCACAATACCTTGAGATTAGGAAGGTTTTTATAGTGGTATCTCATCCACGCGAACCGGACACTTAAGCCAGGTCCCCCGTGCCCCTTGTCAGTACTATCCGGCTCGGGTTTTTTAGACCCGCTACCAGAGTCGTTCCTCACAAGTGGTTTACGGTGTGAGTCGTGCCTTAACTGAAGTATGATAAAGATTTGCTAGAAGAAATGCAGTACACAATTCTAGCCTAGGTATGTTAAATTTCTTCGAGGGTGCTACTCTTGACTTGGAGCAAACGAGTTTCATTTTATGATTATTGTGTATATCACCGAACGAATATATATGGCTGCTCCATAACTCACCTCTGAGGCATCACAGAAACCATGAATTTGTAGATCCACCAGTACCCTTCTAGGTATGTTCAAACTCGATAGGAAATTTAGCTGAAAATTGTACTCTTTCCATTTTTAGATATATGTTCAGGAACTTGTTCATCCCAATCTGTTTTAATTTGCCATAACTCTTGCATTAAAATTTTAGCTTTACAGATGACTGGCCCTAATAGTCCTAATGGATCAAATAGTTTGTCAATTTGGGACAATAGGTAACGTTTTGTTAAAATAACATTTTCGGTGTTTGAATTGGCTTTATATAAAATGACATCCAACTCGGCATTCCAATGTAGTCCAAGAGTTTTGACGGTTTGTGATATATCCAAGTGGTATAGTGGATCTTGTGACTCATCAGATATTTCACTCAACAATTGGGGTTCATTAGATAACCATTTTCTTACTTTAAATCCTCCTCGCTCTAATAAATTTTCCAAGTCTGTCTTCAGTTGCGATATCTTCTTAAGGTCATCTCCTCCTGTAAGGAGATCATCGACATAAAAATCTCGTTGCAATATAGCACTTGCTTGGGGATGCCTCGATATCGGCCAATTGATGTAGACATCTTACAGCTATCACCATAAGTGACAATGCCCAAAAGATAAGTTGTAATTTGTTTTTCTGGATTTTTCCTCCGTAGAATTTTTTGATAAATCTGGTCTACCTCATGCAATCTAATCTGGCGGTACATTTTTTCGATGTCCGTAGTTAGGACATATGCATATGTTCTGAATCTTGTCAAAATGGAGAACAAATTCTCTTGAATAGTAGGACCAACTAAAAGTTTATCATTTAGTGAAACTCCGTTTGAACTTGCTGCTGAGGCATCGAAAACAACTCTAATTTTAGTCGTCAAGCTGCTCTCTTTAAAAACTACATGGTGGGGTAAGTAATAGCCAATTTGTTTGTCATCTACGTTTGACTCTCGCATGTGTCCTAATTGAAGGAGCAAGTGGATGAATGTGTTGTGTTACAATTATTGAGAAATTGAGATTTTTGGTGAAAGAACATGTTTTGTACCACTGTACCTTGTCACGAACTTTCATATGCACACAGACAATATTTCTTAGAATATTTGAATAAATGAATATGTCATGTTAAAATATTTTCTGTTTGGTGAACGAATGAATATGCTATGTGCATATAAATGTACATAACACGTTAATCCATGAAACGATGAAACATCTTCATTATAATGGAAGAATATGCTAAGTTTGAAGTTTCTGGTTCTTGTACACACACTAAATCACAGATTTTTTTTCATCCCCTTTAATAATGAGGTGGGGGTTGTAATGGGGGTGGCTAATGCCAAAAATATTTTGAGACCTTCGCTCATCTTGTAAACAGGGTCCGCCACTTAAAAGTTCCCGGGCTTGTAACTTTTTTATTTTTGAAGCGATAACCATGTTGGCACATCAAATTGTAGATAGTTTTAAAGCCTTTAAACATGGATACAGAGTGATTTAAAAAATATTTTTTTGAAAAAATTGTTAAGAAAGGAAACTTAATTTCTGTGAATTTTTTTTTACCTCACCTTGTACATGAAATGTGTTAATGTTTTCTTATAAAGGTTTTAATTATCTTCAATTTATGTCATTAAAAGAAAAAAAAGTTAAATAAAAATTTTGCAATGTCCTATTATTTAGTACATTTTAATAAAGTTTGTTTTTAAAAATATTTATTTATTTTGTTTCTTGTTGCTGTTTTGTTACATTGAGGATTGTTTGTGATATGTCTTTTACAAATAAAGCATAAAATTATTATTTACATTTTTCAGTTATTTTAAAAAAAAATCAGTTTGGGATCGGAAGAAGAGTTTTTAATTTCTTTCTCTAAAACAAAAAAGAATTTCGAATATGACGTAATAATATAAATTGAAGCTAATTAAAACCTTTATAAGAAAACATTAACACATTTCATGTACAAGGTGAGGGAAAAAAATATTCAAAGAAATTAAGTTTTCTTTCTTAACAAATTTTTCAAAAAAAATGTTGTTAAATCACTTTGTATGCATGTTTAAAATGTTTAAAAATGTCTACAATTTGATGTGCCCTACATCGTTGTCGCTTCAAAAATAAGAAAGTTACAAGCCTGGGGACTTTTAAGTGGCGAACCCTGTATACTAAATACCAATTTTATGGACTCTTACCTGCTTGAATTACCAATTTACCCCAAATTTACTCCAATTTACCCCCCAACCCTTCGACGGAACAAGATAATCTAGTTCCAGATCTCGTTAAAGTACATATGTGTACCAAATTTCAAGTCAATATCTTAAACGGTTCCAGAGTAAACATGCACACAAAAAAGTTACGGACAAACCGACAGACCGACAGACAGACAGAAATTTTTTTTCGCTCAAACTTAAAATCTCGACATTCTAAGCCTATTTGAATAATAAAAGTTTTTTAAAATTTTTTTGTCGTTACTATACTTCCACTGGATGTGTAAGTAAAAATGAAGACTCAAACCTAACAATAACCAGAGAAACAAAAAAAGAAGGGGATCAAATAGTCTCGTAATACACTGCAATTTTTTTCATTATGCTGTTTTATTTTTCCTATTTTATTTACTTAGTTTTCGCCGTCCACTGTTTTTTAAATCATTATCTCATAGCACATTCTTCCATTTATAGGTATACATTTATTTTTCTGTGTTGCATGGAAGAACATGTTATGTACAATAAATATTTTTTAAAGCAAAAACTAGAAAATATGATAATTTTATTTCATACCTATCAAGACAGAACTGTTTAGAAGGATGATTAAAAAAAACCGGGCATTATTAATGTAAAATTCACAGAAAAATAACTTAAAATCGATTTTGTGGCAAATTAAGTCTTGGTAACCTAACACATTCATCCACTTGCCCCTTCAATTGCAGATACCCGTCAATGAATTGAATATAGTGTTTTTTTAATGCTGCATTCATTGTGAATTTTTTCTCTAAATAATTAAACCGTTTAAGTGCAGTATTGTACGATTCTCTTAATATCTTCTCATTAGGTTTGAAGGGCAACTTGACGATGAACCTGCCAG
Source organism: Rutpela maculata (assembly GCA_936432065.2). Taxonomy (NCBI): domain Eukaryota; kingdom Metazoa; phylum Arthropoda; class Insecta; order Coleoptera; family Cerambycidae; genus Rutpela; species Rutpela maculata. Next base: position 92,896,077 of record OW386288.2, on the reverse strand, counting down.
TCTCATCTCTAGTAGTGTTAGCTTCGAAGTGTGCTTCGCAACTGATTTCTTCAGGTGAATAAATTTTATCATTCTGTATTTCTTCAAGCTCCCAAAACTTTCGTAATTGTGTATCAAGAGGATCAATTGATAGGTAGCATGATCTTGATGCCTTGTTACCTTGATCGCTGAATGTTTTTCCAGATCTATCCAGCCGAACTCGGTGTTTTGTATGATTGGTAAATTTTTACCAAGTTTCAATTGCTCATTGCATAGTACGTCGAAAAATATTTCAGCTCTTAAAAGCATTCAACCTTCCCAGGTATGTTAAATTGTGGATCGGCTAACGAGATATCTTGAGGTAGTATCCAGTTCTCGTAATTGATGAATCTTGTGGGTAGTTCATTTGTAATGTTTTCTAAAATTAAAATTCTAGTCTCCTTTGATATGTACTTACTCGTGACGTTAATCGTAACTCAACTGATTTATCTATTCTAGTCTGTATTTGATTGATGTCATTTATTGGAAGATTTTTAGACATAGATTTGAAGCCTAAATGCTCAAAAAGTGTCTTTGCAATAAAATTTGTTTGACTTCCGGTATCTAACAACGTTCGACATAAGTGCCACTGACATGAAGAATCTCGAATTTTGATTACCGTTGATTTACATTGGTTAGCGGAATGGTTACTTTTAAGGCAATTAAAACATACTTCCAAATTCTTGACGCTATCGATCCTCTCATTCACATTTTGTTTAAAAATGTATCGCATTGCGATAAAGTATGCAGAGATTTACATAATTTGACCGAAATACCTTTTACATAAGGTCAGAGCGTGGTCCTTTCCAGAACTGATGCGAAAAAAAAGGACGCGGTTTTGGGACTTCATGCCCATGGACACATTTGTTCAGGATGCCGAACATATGTATTTCGGCATCCTGAACAAATGTGTCCATGGGCATGAAGTCCCAAAACCTAAGGATTTCGAGATACGATACGTTAAAGTTGGATATTTTATGTATATCATGTATAGTCCCTTGAGATAAAGTTTTTACCCCAAAAGTTCTGCGACCGGACCGCAAGACATTAACCCCCCCGTTTTTGAGGGCGGGAAACACGATGGTGACAATATTTTCGGACCCACTGTCCAACCACTACCCCTAATAGGCCAGTCAACAGAGACGTGAAAACTATAAAATTTAACATTAATTCTAACATTTTTGAAACTTTGTCGTGTGATGAAGTACCAATCGAAACGAAACTATAAAATTTTGTAACTCGATTCAAGGTCGGCAACATTGTTAAAATCGCGAAAATTTAAATTAAGTAATATCTCGACGAAAAATTATGTAACATCGCTGCAAATTTGATAGAATTTGTATTACAATATTCAAAATATGAAGTTAAATTTGCAGCAACTTGTGACTTAGGCATAGTAATTAATTATAATTAATTAACATTTTTTCATCTAATTTTGCAAAAAAATATATTAACATGCTTGCAAAACTGTAGTGTGCTTGCTAAAATCGCCTTACATAACATTGTAAATTTGCAACTCTATCCGATGACGGCACGGTACATTTTTTATAATTTACAACTAAGTCAATTTATTGTTATTTACCTAAAAAAATATTCGAAAAAATAGTAACATGTTTAGATGTGGATTGCAAATGTCCGCACTCGTAACTAAAACACGCTCTTCGTTTTGCAGCAACCTCCGACGTCGACACCTTGATAAAGTTTGCAATAAAAAGTTAGTTACCATATTATTACTATCAAAATAAAATTAACATCGTGCAAATTTTACATCGATCTCTGTACATGCTGTAGAAGGTTCATTACAATTTGCAACTCTTCATGTGAGTGGCATATTGTTGTAAACATTTTTTTATTCGTACATACCTACCATTTTTCTAACGCGATAAAGATCTCGATAAAGAATCTTCAATAAAGTCTCAAGTAAGCCATGAAAACAAAAGTTACAGCAAGTGTCAATTTACTGTTGGACATAAATAAGGTATTCATTTAAAAATTCACTCGAAATCGCGATCGATAAATGTCAAATGAAAAATTCCAAAAATGTCAATTTTGATTCGTTCGTGTCGGGCTCAATTTTCGAATTTCGGCACGCAATTTACGATGCGGATCAAGTACAAGTCTTCCTCTTTCCGTCGCTACATAGTCCGGCCGTCGCGGTATTTTATTTTTTAAAATATGAGTATATTTAGATGTCGTATTTTAGACCAAAATTTCCCTTCGGATGGCGCATCTGTGAAAACGGTTCTTCGCCCTTAACTCGGAATCCGTAAGAGATGGCTCAAAAATAAAAACTCCCAACGGAAAACTACATAATGTGGAACGTTTTGCCGCCTTCATAATTTCACTGTGACTCTCGGTTTGGACCCGGCGGTCCTTTTAAGATAGCGGTGTCATGCATTTTTTTTGCTTAAAACGTCCGTAACTTCTAAACGGTGGCTCCTACGGAAAAAATTATGACCTAACGAAATTGTAGAGAATTGAATTAGCTATACTTCAGTCGGTAAAGTAAAAAATACGCCAGAAGCTCGCAAAAAATGTTATCTGAGATTTTCCTTCAGTAACTGTTAGTAAAGAGGTAACTGTTAGTAAAGAGGTTATACATCATAAAACCATAAAAATTCGTTCTGGGGGGTGCCGCAATCCCCCAAAAAACCACCCCTTCGGTGAAAAAATACTTATTTTACTGATAACTCGTTAACCGTTGAAGATATAAAAAAATTGCTCATCATAAAAAAGAAAGCTTGACTAATTTCCTAAAAAAAAGTCCTATTGTAATTTTGTTATATATGCCATGATTTCGAGAAAATCGATAATGAAAAAAATTCCAAAATGTATATTTTTCATGCGCACGAATTTTCGTTTTTTATAAACTATTAATACTTAATACATTTTAAAGAAGGATTCTTAAAGAGTAAGAAATTTCAAACAAAAAAGTCGGGACTCCCGAAACTGTATCTCTATAGGCGTCTGAATTTAAGATGCCAGCGCCAAAGTGGAGAACTCGGGAACTAATTATAGGCCGTTTGTTTATTTATTTGGCGAATACTTATATCGATTTTTTTCTGTTTATTGTTATTTTTGCCGTTAAAAATAATAACATTAATAATATATGACCTAAAGGTTTGTAAGATTTTGTTGTAAGTGATTTGCAGGATGTTAATGGCATTATTCAGCAAAATTCATATTTTTTAGGTTATCTGGTTTTCCCCTTGAAAAGTACAGTTTCTTCGACATAAACGGTGTCTGACTAGTTAAATATTAATAATAAACTTAAATATTTCTTTAAATTTATGTACAGTTGTAGTTTAAATCACTTTTTTTTCAGGAAACATGAGTGACATTTAGGTTAAGCATATTGCAATGTATGGAACATTTGGGAAGCACTAAAAATGTAAAAATTCTAATTATGTGTATAAAGGGGAATATGTTTTAAATACAGGACATATTATTTTGTGTGGTACAACCCATATTCAACACAAAACTTAATAAATGTGTATGCTCTATGTTTACAAACAAGTGTCAGATCATGAAATTAGTGGTACCTACCTACATTGAATATAGGTAACTGAAAAGATATTTATTAATTCTTTAAGTAAAATAACAAACAGTATTTTGTAAAATATGAAATCGAAAAATTCATAATAGTGCATGATGCAATAGTATTCATTACTTTTATAAATATACTGAAATTGCATATATTTACTTATTTCAAAAATTTCACTTACAATGTGTGATTGTTCAGGCCATTATTATTGCTACTCGGGCCACGGTTATTTGCACCAGCTTTTTTCCTCTCAATGCCTGGTTAAAGGTGTCTACATCAAAGAGGGTATGCTGTGAACATTGTCGTGCCAATTCAACTTTCACGAGTTATCCCTGCAATCTACAAAGGATACCGACTAGGTTGGCTCCAGCAAATTGTATTTTGTGTAGCCCCTTTAAACGCTATCATATTTTTAATAACTTAGCATCTCAGTTTATCATTATTTACTTATTGTTGATATCATCGTACACTAAAGGGACAATGACAGAAAAGCCTATAATTAGTTTGACTATAGATCACTAGGTGGCGTACTCCTTATTTTCAGACGCCTATTATTAATAATTTTAATTAAATGTTGAAAATAGTGATCCGCGCTGCGATCACTAAGCCGTTGCGATAATCTGAAACCGGCCGTTACAAGTAATAGTATATTATATTACTAGGAGTAGAACGCACTCGCCCAGTTTGCGGCTTCGGCTTCGCCTCAGCCGCAAATCCTGGGCTCAACACAAAAAAAGGCGTTCTACTCCGTGTAATATATACTATTTTTTCTTCAAGCGTATTAAAATGCAAAAATTCAGTTATTTATCATAAATGTACAAATATTCAAACTATACAGTCTTACATGTTGACACAATATGACAAGTGGCTAGTGGATAGCGCGCCACCGGTGGCTTTCGGTATTAACATTATGTTACTAGTAAAACAATACCCACTACGGCGGCGCTTTCGGAACTAACATTATGTTACTAGTAAAACAATGTCCACTACGGTGGCATTCGGTACTAACATTTTGTTACTAGTAAAACAATGTCCTACTTCTACTTCTGTTTTTGGTGACATAATTTAAACATTTTAATACGCTTGAAGAAAAAAATATTTTTCTGTATTTTAAATATTAATTTAGTTTTTAAAAAATATGGTATTATTTAGACACTTAAAGGAACAATATCCCGTTGGAAAAAAAATTTTTAACCGATTTTTCATAATATGAGCATACTGTTAATTAATTTTTTTTTTAAACTTTGCCTTTATATTTCAAGTCGGGTAATTTTTAAACCAAAGCAAATAAAATTATTTCGCTTCGTGGAGACCTTATGTCAACTATACTTTATGGGATTATAACATTGCGATGTTTTTCGTTGTTATAGTCTATTAGTTATTAAATATTTAAGTTAACAAAAAACTAAAAAATGAAAAAGAGATGTGGAAATTTTTTTTTATTAATTTTAATTATTATTACTGTTTTTATATTCAAAAATACTATAACATTACATAAACTTTAAATTTTTAGTTCTATTTATTTAAACAAATTTCATAAACAAATAGATGAATTACTTATCTTTGAAAAATATTTTTTTGCCATTTTATTTGTTATAAAATATTAGGTATGATTAAAAAAATAAATAAATTTCTTTAAAAAAATGTTTAATTGTTCATATTGATTTTTTTCTTTTTAAATTATTTAAACTAATTAATAAACAATTTTATTCTTCAATTTATTTTTTGTAATTCCCCACAAGATTGAAAAAAGAAAATTTTTTTGTTGTTAATTTATTTGTTTATCTAATAAAAAATTTGTTATTAACAATCGCCGAATGTGTTTATATTTTTTTTATAGAAAAAAATAACAAAAACAAACATTTTTTTATAATATTTTTTATAGAATTTTAAATTTTAAAATGTAGACTATCAAAGTCTACATTTGTAACTTTTTTAACATGTTTACGTATATGGTTGTTTTTGTTATTTTTTTTCTATACAAAAAAAAATACACACATTGGGCGATTGTTAATAACAAATTTTTTATTAGATAAACAAATAAAGCAACAACAAAAAAAATATATTTTTTTCCATCTTGCAGAGAAGTGCAAAAAATAAATTTTAAGAATAAAATTGTTTCTTAATAATTAGTTTAAATAATTAAAAAAGGAAAAAAATCAATATAAACAATTAAAAAATTTTTTTAAAGAAATTTATTATTTTTTTTAATCATAATATTTTATAACAAATAAAATGGCAAAATTTTTTTTGCTTGTAACAGCCGGTTTCAGATTATCGCAACGCCTTAGTGATCGCAGCGCGGTCCCTATTTTCAACATTAAATTATAACTATTCATAATAGAGATAGAGTTTCGGGAGTCGGGACTTTTTTATTGGAAATTTCTTCCTCTAAGAATCTTTCTTTAAAATTTATTAAATATTAATAGTTTTTGAGTTATTTACAAAAAACGAAACGTTATTTTTTCAATCTTCATCTAATATATAAAAATCTCGTGTCACGGTGTTTGTTATCGAACTCCTCCAAAACGGCTTGACCGATTTTTATGAAATTTTTGGTGTATATTTGGTAGGTCTGAAAATAGGCCGTAGGCTATTTTTTATACCCCTAGGTGATAAGGGTGGCCCTATCCAGAAATTTTATTTTTATTTTTTGGACAAAAATTTATAATTTATATGGCAAAACAACGTTTGCTGGGTCAGCTAGTTTGTTTATAACTTTTGCAATTGTTTGTGTGCGGGTAAAAAATTTTTGAACATTTTTCTAGACGTTATTCCGAATCCACTGAGTCCTCACTCATATTTTTACGAGCTTTATCAAGCATTATTAACACGGCTTTGAACTTGCGAACTAGTCTATTTTTAGGCCTGTCAATAGTTAGAGATGCAGAAAATTAAGAGACTATATTATATTGATATTTTTATATACTAATAAATATATATCAATAGCCATCAAAAATAGCAACACAAGAGATTATTTTATATTCCCTTTGAAACTCATTTTGATTTTTATTCCTAGCTTGTATGGTTTTCGAGCCATTCAATTTTTTCTATAGGCCGCGCGCAAAAAATTTTAAATAAACGAAAATTCGCACGCATTAAAAATACAAATTTTGGATTTTTTTTAAATCGATTTTGTTAGTAACATGTGTAAATTTGGACTGCAAAGAAAAAAATTTGAGATTTTTTACGGATTCCAAAAAAAATCTCCACTTTGGCCGGCCGTATCTTGGTAATTTTTGTAGCAGCTCAAAAATAAAAAATAAAAAGACTTTGATAATTCAATTTTCTACAATTTCGTTAGGTCGTATTTTTTGCCGTAGAAGCCACCGTTTAGAAGTTACGGACATTTTAAGCAAAAAAGTGCATGACACCGACATCTTAAAAAGCCCGCTGCGCCGGGCCCAAACCGAGAGTCACAATGAGATTTCGAAGACGGCAAAACGTTCCTCACATTATGTAGTTTTCCTTATGGAGTTTTTATTTTCGAGCTATCTCTCACGGATTCCGTTTTCACGGATGCGCCATCCGAAGGGAAATTTTGGTCTAAAACACGACATCTAAATATACTCATATTTTAAAATATACGATACCGCGACGTACGTAGTATGTCGCGACCGAAAGAGGAAGACTTGTACTTGATCCGCATCGTAAATTGCGTGCCGAAATTCGAAAATTCAGCCCGTCACGAATGAATCAAAATTGACATTTTTGAAATTTTTCATTTGACGTTTCTCGATCGCGATTTTGTGTTAGCATTCACATGAATTTTTAATTGAATAACTTATTTACGTTCAACAGTAAATTGACACTTTCAGTAACTTTTGTTTTCATGTCTTACTTAAGTCTTTATTGAAGATTCTTTGTCGATATCTTAGAAAAATGTACGAATAAAAAAATGTTTACAACATGAAGAGTTGCACATTGTAATGAACCTTCTACAGCATGTACAGAGATCGATGTAAAATTTGCAGCGATGTTAATTTTATTTTGATAGTAACTAACTTTTTATTGCAAACTTTATCAAGGTGCCGACGTCGGAGGTTGCTGCAAAACGAATAGCGTATTTTAGTTACGAGTGCAATCCACATCTAAACATGTTACTATTTTTTCGAATCTTTTTTAGGTAAATAACAATTGGCTTTGTTGTAAATTATAAAAAATGTACCCTGCCGTCATCGGATAGAGTTGCAAATTTACAGTGTTATGTAAGGCGATTTTAGCAAGCACACTACAGTTTTGCAAGCATGTTAATATATTTCTTTGCAAAATTAGATGAAAAAATGTTAATAAATTATAATTAATTACTATGCCTAAGTCTGCAGTCTAAGTCTATGCCTAAATTTGCAGCGATGTTACATAATTTTTCGTCGAGATATTGCTTAATTTAAATTTTCGCGATTTTAACAATATTGCCAACCTTGAATCGAGCTGCAAAATTTTATAGTTTCGTTGCGATTGGTACTTCATCACACGACAAAGTTTCGAAAATGTTAGAATTAATGTTAATTAATTTTCTCTATTGATTGGCCTATAAATCAAAACAACCACCCCAGTTTCTGATTTTTCGACGCTAGGCTTGTAAGGGCTTGTCGGATCGGGTTTTTCCTAGTCAATTTCAATAAAATAAATAAATATTAACCACAAGTGACCTAACTCACCCCCAAGGGTTGAAACTACCCCCACCCCAATACCAAAATGCCACGAAAATAACGAAAATCAGCTGAAAACCGATATATCCCCGTTCTCATGGTCGAGGAATACGATGGTGATAATATTTCCCGACCTACTCTTCACCTGAAAACTATCCCCTTTTCCGATTTTCCGGTGCTAGGCTTGCGAGGGCTTGTCGTATCGGATTTTTTTTGGGTCAATTCGAATAAAATACTTAGGTAAATATTGACTACAGGTGACCTAACCTACCCCCAGGGGTTGAAACTACCTCCACCCCCAATAACGAAGTGCCACGGAAACAACGAAAATCAGTCGAGAAGCGGTATACCCCGTTTTTGAGGGTGGTAATATTTCCCAACCCACTACCTCTAAACCTTTTCCGATTTCCCGGTGCTAGGGTTGCGACATCTTGTCGGGTCGGTATTTTTTTGGTTAATTTTAATAAAACAGGTAAATATTGACCACAGGTGACCTAACCCACCCACGGGGGTTGAAACTACCCCCACCTCCAACAACGAAATGCCACGAAAACAACGGAAATCAGCTGTAAAGCAGTATACTCCCGTTTTCGAGAGCGGCAGGTCACCTGTGGTTAATATTTACCTATTTTATTAATTAAAAATTAAAATTTACCAAAAAAATACCGACCCGACAAGATCTCGCAAGCCTAGCACTGAGAAATCGGTTCACAGGTTTAGGGGTAGTGGGTCGGGAAATATTGTCACCCTCGAAAACGGTATACTTTTCAGCTGATTTTCGTTGTTTCCGTGGCACTTTCGTTATTGGGGGTGGGTTAGGTCACCTGTGGTCAATATTTACCTATGTTATTCGAATTCACCAAAAAAAAAAAAAAAAATCCGATAAAAGCCCTCGCAAGCCTAGCACCGGAAAATCGGAAAAGGAGGTAGTTTTCAGGTTTTAGGGTAGTGGGTGAAGAGTAGGTCGAGAAATATTATCATCATCGTATTCCTCGACCTTAAAAACGGGGGTATACCGGTTTTCAGCTGATTTTCGTTATTTCCGTGGCATTTTGGTATTGTGGGTGGGGGAGTTTCAACCCCTGGGGGTTAGTTAGATCACCTGTGGTTAATATTCACTTATTTTATTCAAATTGACCAGGAAAAACCCGATCCGACAAGCCCTTGCAAGCCTAGCGTCGAAAAATCGGATAAAGGGGTGGTTTTTTCGATTCGGGGGTAGTGGTTGGACGGTGGGTCGGAAAATATTGTCAGCACCATGTTCCCTGCCCTCGAAAACGGGGGGGGGGTTAATGTCTTGCGGTCCGGTCGCAGAACTTTTGGGGTAAAAACTTTATTTCAAGGGACTATACATGATATACATAAAATATCCAACTTTAACGTATCGTATCTCGAAAACCTTGGGGTTTGGGACTTCATACCCATGGACACATTTGTTCAGGATGCCGAAACACATAACATATCAAAAATATAGCCAATTTAACCGAAACCACTTTTGCATAAGGTCAGAGCGTGGTCCTGGAGATTTTTATTGTGTGTTGTGTTTTAGTTCACGATCGAGGGAATAACTTCATGTTAACGGGAATAATGAAACACAACATTTCATAAGATTTTGTATATTTTTTATTTTAGATAAAAAACAAATCAGTACCTAAATAAGTTATTCTATTAGCAGGAAAATTCTTTAATAGCCCCATGGTTTTGTGTCAAAGTACGACCATAGTAAATGAAAATAGCAGTCCTTCTGAGGACCCGTTATTCGAACAATTCATGAACGGTTCTATTATGCAAAGAGTATCGAAAAATAATTGTAAACACTGCATTAAAGATGAAAAGAAAGCTTGGAGGAAATTTTGGAAGGACTTCAAGAATAAAAAAACACAATAAGGCTATGGAAGGAGTTAGAAAAAAATGATGAAAGTACTGAAATTCAAAAAATTTATAAAAATGATGATTGTAAAAGCTGCATTAAGGCTAAAAAGAAAGCATGGAAAAAATTTTGGAAGGCGTTTGAAAAAAATGATGCTGGAAAGGAACCCCATTTATTTGAGAAAATTAAGAACTTTTTTACAATTCCTTCTATTGATGATTTAATTCCTATAATGTAGATTTCTATAGTTCTTGTTTGTAAAAACTGCCAATAATTTTATCGCCATTTAAATCCTTAATCTGATATGTTATAGGATCGGTATATAAGATTTTATCAATCACAAAAATTTCCCGTCGCCATGTACTTTGATATTTATTTTCAAACTCTTCTTTTTTTTCGCGTAATTCTCACACGATCTCCAATTTTAAATGCGGGTTTGTCATTCTCTACATTATACGTATAGACGGTGTTTAGAAGATGTTTTTCGTTTGACTTATTGACTTTTGACGGAGCCATACCGATAGTTCTGTGGATATCTGAAAAGTTGTAAACATGTAATAAATTTTGTAAAGAATCTATCTAACTTTTATTCATTTCAAAAATAATTTTCATTTCGTTGTTTAAAGTTCTGTTAAATCTTTCTACAATAGATGCTTTTTCTTCGTTTTCAGTATGGTACATTTTTATTTTAAACAAATCTAATATTTTCTAGAATACTTTGAAAAGCATTCGCAACTTCAATACCACTTTTAGTTTTCAAAGGTCTAACCCATGCGAATTTGGAAAATGTATCGATAACATTTAACATGTATTTAAAACCATCATTTTCTTTTTCATATTTCATCATTACAACTAAGTCTGCGGCTCACAAGTCGCCAATACCTAAGCTATACGTCGTCTATGAAATTTCGTTATGACAGGCTTGTGTAGTTCAAGAGTTTCAAAGTATTTTAGATTTTTACCAATAAACCTGCTTTTCTTATCTCCACATGTCTTGCAGATACACGATATTCTACGTTTTTTGTTATTTGTGGTCACTATAGTTGATGTATTATTATGCGTTTTTGTTGTACACTTTGTACAATAAATTGAATCCGTTGTGAAGTGTCTTATTATAGTTATAATAAGAGAGATATAAATATTAATTATGGATCACGTTAACGTTGATAAAAAGAAATTAGATCAAATTAAAAACCAACTCGTTCGCAAGCTAAAAAAAAGCACAGGATGATAAAATTAAAGATCATGAAATTAAACAAAAAGAACAGTTAAATGGCTTTGAAGTTGAAGATGAATCGCCGTTAATACAAAATTCAAAGACAAATGTTAAGGTTGCAGAAGCAAAAGTACTCGCCAATATTAGTAAAAAAAATCGTCAAAAATTCAAACAAACTAAAATTCAAGACATGAATCGGTATAAATCTAGGGAAAAAATATACAAACCTATTACAAGTGCTTTAGAAAAAGTTGAATCTGCTGTTGAAAAAGTCAAAGAAGGTGCTCAAAAGACAGATGAAGATATAAAAAACGTTTTAGCTGTTGTTTCTAAAAAATCGAGAATTCCAGCAAGTTTATTATCGATAACTTCTCGTCCTTCTTCACCAATCTCAACTCAAACACCTCCTATAGACTTTAAAGAATCTGGAACTCAAACCTCTTTGGGGCCGTTAGCTACTGAATATTTACCTAGAGCCGTTGATACTAAGTTTGGTATTTGGTCTGATGCAAAAAGTAACAGTTATAGAATAGGCAAAGATAAAATTTCCATTGATGATGATGATATAACTGTTAATGGTAAAACATATAAGGGCACTAGGTTTATGGAGATTGCTGTCTTTTGCAATGCTCCAGAACCTAATCAGCGAAGCGGTTACACTATTAAAATTTTACCGTTGGAAACGACTAAAGATAAAAAAAAACGATCCTTCGCATAGTGCAAATTTACTGCAGCAAAGGCTTTTTTCAACGACCATTTTTACTGTTTTGCTTTATTTCGACGGAAGCGGGATAAAAAGCTTAACGGGCCATTCGCAACCGTTAAATATTTGTAATTATAAAGTTCTTTAATTATTAATGTCGGCTATCTCTTTTTTATATTACTTTTACCACGTCTCGATTGGAATTGTGCAGTTGAAGGCGTTTAAAAAAATACCTTAAAACAGTGAAAATTTACAGCCGCAAAGGCTTTTTTCCGAGACCAATTTCGGAGTCGGTTTTTTTTTATAGAAGCGGGACAAAATTGGTTGTCACTTAGTCAGCGAAGCGGTTACACTATTAAAATTTTACCGTTGGAAACGACTAAAGATAAAAAAATGATCCTTCACACAGTGCAAATTTACTGCAGCAAAGCCTTTTTTCAACGACCATTTTTACTGTTTTGCTTTATTTCGATGGAAGCGGGATAAAAGCTTAATCTCAACGGGCCTTTCGCAACCGTTAAATATTTGTAATTATGAAGTTCTTTAATTATTAATGTCGGCTATCTCTTTTTATACTACTTTTACCACGTCTCGATTGGAATTGTGCAGTTGAAGGCGATCAAAAAATACCCTTCGCGCAGTGCAAATTTACAGCCGCAAAGGCTTTTTTTCGAGGCCGATTTCGGAGTCGATTTTTTTTTAATAGAAGCGGGACAAAATTGGTTGTCACTTAGGCTATATTTCGTTGGATAATTTTCCATATTTATTAAGTTATTCGCTTTTTAATATCAGCTATCTCTTTATACTACTTTCACCAGGTCTCGGTGTAAACACTGTAATTCACTGCCCTCGAAATCGTTAAATGTCAAAAATTTCACTTTTGATTCATTCGTGTCGAGCTGAATTTTCGAATTTCGACATGCAATTTACGATGCGGATCAACTACAAGTCTTCTCCTTCCCGTCGCTACATAGTACGGACGTCGCGGTTTCGTATTTTTTATAATATGAGTAAATTTAGATGTCACGTTTTCGACCAAAATTTACCCTCGGATGGCGCAGTTCTGAAAACGGTTTTTCGTCTGTAACTCGGAAACCGTGAAAAATAAAAACTCCCACAGGAACACTACATAATGTCAGGAACGTTTTGCCGCATTAGAAATTTTAATGGGACTTTTCGTTTGGGCCCGGCGGGCCTTTCAAGATGCGGTGTCATGCACTTTTTTCATTAAATCGTCCGTAACTTCTAAACGGTGACTCGAACAGTAAAAAACTCTACCCTAACGAAATTGCAGAGAATTAAATTATCTAAAAGTCCTTTTTTGGATTTTTAAGCAGGTTCAAAAATTACCGAAATACTGGCGGCCAAAGTGAAGATTTCTTTTGAAATCCGTCAAAAATGTCGAAATTTTCACTTTGACCCTCCATAACTCCTAAAAGGCTTGCCTTAGGCCAAAACACTTTGCCCTAATGAATTTGTAAAGAATTTAATAAGCTACAAAAAACTATCTTTTACTTTTTGTCGTAAGACAAAAAATAAGGACGCTATGAGCGATACAAGTGGAAATTTACATTTTCCAAGGAAACGTGTTTTTTCCTCTTCTATTGCGAATATCTAGATAAATATTGGTTTTATCAAAAAAAATGGTAGGAATGTATTGGAAAGATAATAAAACGATGATGAATTTATTTTCTCGAAAAATTCCTGTAGCATTAACGGTTTCGCTGCTATACCGGGTGTAAACGAATAGTGGGCCACCCCTATAACTTCCTTGTTTTTAAAGATATCGGGATGAAATTTTGTATGGTTAAATTAGGTAAGATTTCCAACTTTGCATATCATAAAATATTAACACAAATATACAGGGTTGATCAAAATTTAATTGAAGTTAGATATAAATCATAAATTTCTTAAGAAAAATTATCATTCCTGCCGGTAACGGAACTTTTGGTACCATTTAGCCCCTACTAAATACAGCTTTCTGAATATCCGGGTGGCCCATATCATAATATTTAAAAAAATGAGTCATTTTGAAAAATGTGATTTTAATGAATTTTCAGCCCCTGTATGTTGTATTATTGGACATATTGACGTTTTCGTATTTTTTATATGAATTACATTGGATCAAAAATAATTTTAACATATTCGCAGCCATCTAGATTGACAACTAAAATTCGAATTATTTTTCGTGCAACACTGTATAAATTTTCCAAAATAGTATAAATGTATCCAAAATGTGATCTTCATTTCAAAAATGTAAAAACATACAGGGTGGTCCATTGAGAAAAGACTATTGGGGCCATTTCCGGTGAAACCGGATATGGTGAATAGGTCTCAAAAAGTCTCAAAATTTCATCCCGATATCTTTAAAAACAAGGAAGTTACAAGGGTGGCCCACTATTCGTTTACACCCGGTATACGTTTGAAAAGAAATGTCGATTTCCCCAATGCACAAATTATATTTGCCCGATTTGATTTTTTTTTTAAACCTCCATAACTTTTTAACGGTGGCTCCTAGGCCAAAATACTTTGCCCTAAGGAATCTGTAGAGAATTTAATATGCTACAAAAGTCTTTTAGTTATTTTTTGCCGTAAAACAAAAATAAGGGCGCTAGAAGCGAAAGAAGTGAAAATTTACAGTTTCCAAGGAAACACGTTTTTTTCTCTTCTTTTGCGAATATCTAGATAAATATTGGTTTTAGCAAAAAAATGGTAGAGATCTATTAGAAAGATAATAAAACGACAAAGATTTTACCTCCTTAAAAAATTCCTGTAGGGCTAACGGTTTCGCTGCTATATACGTTTAAACCAAAATTTCGATTTTCCCATATGCCCAAATTATATTTGATGCCGATTTTTAAAATCTCCGGCAAATAAAATGTATAACTTTATATCCTAGATATACCCTAAAAGCGGTGCAATGTACAGGGTGATATTCTAATAATGACAGAGGTGTTCACTGATTTCGGCTGATTACTCTAGCCGTTCGGCTAGAGTTATCGAACTGAAATTTGAAACGTACGTAGAAATATTATAGACGAACGGATTAGGAGTGAATTAATAATACACCTACGTCACATAACGTCACAAAAATGAAAAATTATTACAACAGACGAACTGGTACAGATATCGACTTAACAGTTGGAGATATTGAACTGAAATTTGAAACGTGGCTAGAAATATTGCAAAACGATGGAATACAAGTGAATTAAAACTACTCCTACGTCTACATGACGTCACAAATATGAAAAATTCTTACGACAGACGAACTGGTACAGATATCGATTAAGGATTGGAAACATCCAATTAAAATTTGAAATGTGGGTAGAAATATTGTAGACGGACGGAATAAAAGTGAATTAATAATACACCTAGGGGCGAGCGTAGAGGCGACTTCAATGTGAATGTCAGTCGATATTCCGTTGAAGCAACGTCGAGCGCGGTTAGTACTTGGATGGGTGACCCATCTTGGGAAATACAGCGTTCTCGTCCCACCTTCTACGTAATTTCAGACGAGGATTACGTAGTGGATATACCATCCTTCGGAGGGGATGTAAAGCAGGCGGTCCCTTGTCTATTAAATGTTAGGCAAGTAAAAGATCCCTACTCTTCTTAAGGAAAGAGGTTCGGCAAAATTTCCAGGTTGGAGGTAGCTCGTCTCCTGGCGTCGGTGATAGGCCCTGGTAGCGGAAATAGGCCGACGTTAAATAAATAGATAAAAAAAAATAATACACCGACGTCTACATGACGTCACAAATAAGACAAATCATTATAACAGGCGAACTGGTACAGATATCGACTTAACGATTGGAAACATGATGTCACAAATAAGAAAAATTCTTACAAACTGGTGCTGCAGATATCGATTTAACTATCGGAAACATCCAATTAAAGTTTGAAACGTAGGTGACAATATTTTAGACGGACGAAATACGAGTGAATTAAAAATACACCTACGTCACATGACATCACAAATAAGAAAAATTCTTACAAAAGATGAACTGGTGCAGATATCGACTTATAAATTGGAAACTTCCAATTAAAGTTTAAAACGTACGTGGAAATATTGTAAATGGACGGAATATGAGTGAATTAAAAACACACCTACGTCACAAAAAGAAAAACTCTTACTACGCACGAACGGACAGAGATACTGACTTCATATTTGAAATATATGTGGCACTGTTGAAAAAAAAACGAAATCCGAGTGAATCAAAAATACACCTACGTCACAAAAAAGAAAAACTCTTACTACGCACGAACGGATAGAAATATTGACTTCATATTTGAAATGTAGGTGGCACTATTGAAGAAAAAACGAAATTCGAGTGAATCAAAAATACACCTACGTCACAAAAAAGAAACACTATGCACGAACGGATAGAGATATTGACTTCATATTTGAAAGGTAGGTGGCACTATTGAAGAAAAAACGAAATTCGAGTGAATCAAAAATACACCTACGTCACAAGAAAGAAAAATTCTTACTACGCATGAACGGGCATAGATACTGACTTCATATTTAAAATATAGTGGCACTATTGAAGAAAAAACGAAATTCGAGTGAATCAAAAATACACCTACGTTACAAGAAAGAAAAATTCTTACTACGCACGAACGGGCATAGATACTGACTTCATATTTAAAATATAGGTGGCACTATTGAAGAAAAAACGGAATTCGAGTGAATCAAAAATACACCTACGTCACATGACATCACAAATAAGAAAAATTCTTACAAAAGGCGAACTGGTGCAGATATCGACTTAACAATGGGAACGTCCAATTAAAGTTTGAAACGCAGGTGGGGATATTGTAGATGGATGGAATACGAGTGAATTAAGAATACACATATGTCACATGACATCACAGATAAGAAAAATTTTTACAAACTGGTGCAGATATCGACTTAACAATTGGAAATATCCAATTAAAGTTTGAAACGTGGGTGAAAATATTGCAGATGGGCGGAATACGAGTGAATTAAAAATACACCTACGTTCTGATGACATCACAAATAAGAAAAATTCTTACAAACTGGTGCAGATATCGACTTAACTATTGGAAACATCCAATTAAAGTTTGAAACATAGGTGAAAATATTGTAGACGGAAGGAATACAAGCGAATTAAAAATACACATACATCACATGACATTACAAATAAGAAAAATTCTTACAAAAGGCGAACGACGCAAATATCGACTATACAATTGGAAACATCCAATTAAAGTTTGAAACGTAGATAAAAATATTGTGGAGGGACGGAATACGTGTGAATTAAAAATACCTACGTCACATGATATCACAAATAAGAAAAATTCTTAAACAGACGAACTGGTACAGATATCGACTTAACGGTTGGAGGTATCGAATTGAAATTTTAAACGTAGATAGAAATGGAGAGAATAAAAGTGAATTAATAATACACCTACGTCTACATGACGTCACAAAGAAGTAACATCCTTGCAACAAGCGAACTGGTACAATATCGACTTAACGATTTGAAACATCCAATTAAAGTTTGAAATGTAGTCAAGCGCGGATCTAGAAATTTCAATAATTCTTTTCTCGTATGTGGCGCATGGGACCCATACGAAATATGGGAAATAACATCTCGAGAAGCACTTCTCTAACGACCCCTAAAAAATTTTGAAAAAGCAGTTTGCGAAAAATTTTTTCAAAATTCGATTCGATTTGTTAAATTGTAAATCACAAAATTTCAATTCGTTGTATCTCAGTTAGTAATGAAAATATTTTCATAAACTTCAGAACGTGTTGCTGTATTTTTATGAAAAGTAAAATGCATATGACAAAAAAAATAATTTTAAACAGGAGTCCTTAGACCTGTGGGGGGGGGTAATCGAATTTTGAAAAAAAATTTCACAAACTGCTTTTTCAAAATTTTTTAGGGGGGTCGTTAGAGAAGTGCTTCTCGAGATGTTATTTCCCATATTTCGTATGGGTCCCATGCGCCACAGACGAGAAAAAAATCATTGAAATTTCTAGATCCGCGCTTGGTGGAAGTATTGTAGACGGACTGAATACAAGTAAATTAAAAATGCACCTACGTCCTGATGACGCCACAAAAACAAAAAATTCTTATAACAGGCGAACTGGTGATGATAAAAAAATATTTGTACACGAGTGACGAACATTTTTTTTTCAATTTCCAAGAAATGTCACATTTTCGGAGAAATGTCACTTTTCAGAAAAATGTCAAATTTTTAAAAAATGTCGGGTTTTCAGAAAAATGTCAAATTTTCAGGGAAATGTCACTTTTCAGAAAAATGTCAGAAATTCGAAAAAAACCAAATTTTCGGAGAAATGTCACTTCAGAAAAATGTCAGAAATTCGAAAAATGTCAAATTTTCGGTGAATTGTTACTTTTCAGAAAAATGTCAAATTTTCGAAATATCGCTTTCCAAAAAAAGAG
The DNA here is from genome assembly GCA_936432065.2 of Rutpela maculata. Lineage (NCBI taxonomy): Eukaryota > Metazoa > Arthropoda > Insecta > Coleoptera > Cerambycidae > Rutpela > Rutpela maculata. Next base: position 92,877,640 of record OW386288.2, on the reverse strand, counting down.
ATGTCACTTTTAAGAAAAATGTAAATATTTCGAAAAAAATGTCAAATTTTTTAAAAAAGCCAGATTTTAAAATTTTAAAAACGTCGGATTAAAAAAAGGACAATTCCAATTTTCAAAAATCGTCAAATTTTAGGGAATGTCAATTTCCCAAAAATTATTAAATTTTAAAAATGAATAATTTTTTTTAAAAAAGTAAAATTTCCAAAAAACTGTCAAATTTTTTAAATGTAAAGATATTTAAAAATTTTATATTTTCGGAAACATCGAATTTTAAAGAAATTTCAAAAATACGGAAAAAATACAAATTTTCATAAAATTTAAATTTAAAAGTGAAATTGAGTGCGCAGCGCTTAAAATTGAATGCGAAGTACTCAAGCCCTCCGCAGGAGATATAATGGGCTTTAGCCCATTCTAGTTAACATATTATAAATCTGAGAGGGCTGAGCCCCCTTACTCTTTCCAAATTTACTGCAGCAAAGGCTTTTTTCACGCTCAATTCTCTGGACGCGGAACGGTATTGACGGACACACAATAAAATGCTTACTGGATTAGGCTATATTTTGTCGATTCCATTTAACGATTAACTACTTAATTAATTAATAAAATTCGTCCGTCTTTTTCTGGACGAATTTTTGCTACCCTCACTTTTTATTCACGATGCTCCCTTTGTCGTGTCGTTGTATTTTGCAATTTTGCTGCAATGTCAAAAAATGTCACTTTTCATACGTTGGTGCCGGGCCTATGAAATTTACGATGCGGTTCAACTAGAACTCTTCCTCTTTCCATCGCCACATCTACGGTCGTTCCGCTGGTGTATTTCGAAACATATGAACATTTTAAGATTGCATGTTTATGCACATTTTTCGGCTCCAAAACGCTACTTTTTTTTTCATTGTTTTTCGTTTATATCTCCGAAACGGCTACAGCTAGCTCAAAAATAAATTTTCACTAGGGTCCAGATAATATCTTGAGGAATCGCCCAGTTCCATCAGAATTGTCCTAAATACTTTCGTTTCGGAGAAATCGACCAAAATGTGTCCTCCTCCATAACTCCTAAACGGTGGCTCCTAGGCCAAAAAACTTTGTACAGAATTAAATTATCTAAAAGTCTTTGTTTTTTTAATTGTCCTGCTTTAAGAATTAATTAACTGCGGACGGCCAAAGTGGAGGCCTCTTTTAATTTTTTTCATCCCGACCGTGCCTACGTCATAGCTAAATATCGATTTTTTCTGAAACGTCCAATCAGATTCGTCCACTGCTGTCAAGCTTCGAGGCGATAAAAAGTCATATACAGGGCGATTTGTCTAAATCGACATTTGTTTCGTGTTTTTGCGCGATGCAGATTGAAACCAAGGACCATTGTATAAACTGTCGATCTGCATAAGCGCACGAACAGAGATATTGACTTCATATTTGAAGCGTAGGTGGAACTATTGAACAAAAACGAAATCCGAGTAAATCAAAAATACACCTACGTCACGAAAAAGAAAAACTCTTACTACGCACGAACAGATAGAGATACTGACTTCATATTTGAAACATAGGTGGCACTATTGATGAAAAACGAACTTCGGGTGAATCAAGAATACACCTACGTCACAAAAAATAAAAACTATTACTACGCACGAACGGATAGAGATATTGACTTCATATTTGAAATGTAAGTGGCACTATTGAAGAAAAAACGAAATATGAGTGAATCAAAAATACACCTACGTCACGAAAAAGGAAAACTCTTACTACGCGCGAACGGATAGAGATACTGACTTCATATTTGAAATATATATGGCACTGTTGAAGAAAAAACGAAATCCGAGTGAATCGTGAAAAGAAAAACTCTTACTACGCACGAACAAATGGAGATACTGACTTCATATTTGAAATGTAGGTGACATTATTGAAGAAAAAGCGAAATTCGAGTGAATCAAAAATACACTTACGTCACAAAAAAAACTCTTACTACGCACGAACGGATAGAGATACTGACTTCATATTTGAAATATAGGTGGCATTATTGAAGAAAAAGCGAAATTCGAGTGAATCAAAAATACACCTACGTCACAAAAAAGAAAAACTCTTACAGCGCACGAATGGAGAGTGATACTGACTTCATGTTTGAAATGTAGGTGCCACTATTGAAGAAAAAACGAAATTAGAGTTAATCAAAAATACACCTACGTGACAAAAAAGAAAAACTCTTACTACGCATGAACATATAGAGATATTGACTTAATATTTAAAATGTAGGTGGCACTAATGAAGAAAAACTAAATCGGAATGAATCAAAAACACACCCACGTCACAAAAAAGAAAAACTTTATTACGCACGAACGGATAGAGATACTGATTTCATATTTGAAATAGAGGTGGCACTATTGAAAAAAAAACGAAATTCGAGTGAATCAAAAATACACCTACGTCACAGAAAAGAAAAACTCTTAATACGCACGAACGGATAGAGATACTGACTTTATATTTGAAACATAGGAGGCACTATAAAAAAAAAATCAGATTTCATTAGAATCCAAATGTCTCAAAAACTATTACTTTTTCGATCTTTAAAATTACCTTAAAATAATGAATTGAATTCAGTTCTGGCATTCAAATTAAGGCATGCCATTTAAAATAAGAAAGTTGTTGTCACATAGTGTCACATAGGTACGTGATATTATTTTCATTAAATAAAACACCACTGAAAACCCATTTCCTACATTTTCAGCTTCAAATTATTTGTAGTTTTCCTAAACCATCTAATAGGCCACTAACCGAGATGCACCCTGTGTATATACAAACATCGTGGAAAGCTCATTTTTGATGCGTAAATGGCATTATTAGAAATAACGTGATACATTTTTATAAAAAAAATTGTATAATCAGAACAAAAAAATATATAGTATATGTCATGAGAGACTGAAAATCTAACATTTTTTAATAATTATTATCACCAAAAACTTGGCAAATACAATTTATACAAAACGAATATCGCTCATTTTAAAATAATCAAAATCACTCAATATGGACAATACGTAATCCATCAGAACAGCTTAAATGTATTCAGACTACATAGTACCCTCTATCAGAAACAATTCGATAAATAATCATGTTTCTTTAACCACTTTTAAAACTTGGTGTTAAATTTCAATCATTTTACTTATCGAAATAGTTTCATATTAGCCGCTGAACCATCAGAGATCATTAGAAAAATTGAATGTCTGTAATATATGTACAGTGTGACCCCATTTCAAGCTGAAACACCTTCTTAACTCGGTTATTGGTCATCCAACTTCAACCAAATTTGGATGTTTATCAAAGATCATTAATATTTCTTTTTTGAGTAAAACAAAAGTTATTTTAGTCAGTGGCATGGATTTTTATTAAGAAAGAAAGGGTCGATTTTTCGACAAATCATGTTAGGCATTTTTTTGTTGAAAAACGAATGCAATATTATTGATCAGAATTTTACAACATTTTGATTTTTGGTTTTCGAATTACGGCCCACTTAAAATTGCCTATTTTAAACATTAGATAACCAATATATTGGTAACGAATCTTTTTCTGAAAGAAAGTCATTCTCTATTTTCTCTTTAAATTAATTTTTTCTACCACCCCATATCATCGGATACTTTCAAATTCGGTAATCCTTAATGCCCGAATAATTTACAGGTCTGATGACCCAAAATATTTCAATGAAAATTCTTGGCCTTCGAAATTTGGAAGTTTCGATGATATGGAATAGTAGAAAAAGTTAATTTAAAGAGAAAATGAAGAATGACTTTTTTTCCGAAAGAATTTCGTTATTAATTTATTGATTATTTGATGTTTAAAATAGGTAATTTTAAGGGGACCGTAATTCGAAAACCAAAAATCAAAATGTTCTTAAATTCTGGATGTAGCGGTTCTACAGCATGCTGATCAATAATATTGCATTAGTTTTTCAACAAAAAAATGCCTAATATGATTTCTCGAAAAATCGACCCTTTTTTTCTTAAGAAAATTGCACGCCACTAACTGAAATAAGTTTTGTTTTACTTAAAAAAAATAAATATTAAAGATCTTTGATACCGATCCAAATTTGGTTGAAATTGGATGACCAATAACTAAGTTACAAAGGTGTTTCCACTTGAGAATCATATTTCAAGGCATTAGACATATTATTATAAAAAATATATTAGTTTTGGGCATCCTAAATTTTGTAATACAAAATTTGTTGTGAAAAAAATATTTAAAAAAATGGAAAAAAAATATCCAACCTGAGGAGGATTTGAACACGGGATCTTTGGATTGCAAACCAAATCAAATCAAATAAACTTCATTTCGAATTAAATAATAAATAAAAATTTCCTCCCCAAGCAAACGCATCGGAGTCAACCAAAAGCTTAGCCACTGATCCATTAGAGACTACTTACTACAAAAATCGAGGTCAAATTCTATAAAATTATATTTCATCGATTTCAACTGGTTTTGGTTTTTGCTGCAGAACAATTCCAAAATGTGATATCTACCGAAAATTTGAACTACAATACAATTAACGAGTAGGCACGGGGTGAAATTTGTTAAGGGAGCGTGGGAATTTTCTATTCGCCGCGGAAATGTTCTAAAATGTGATGCCTACCGAAAATTTGAACTAATGTCGAATTGACGAGTAGGCACGGGGTGAAAATTTTTAAGGGATTGTGAGAATTTTTTATTGAGAGTGTATTTTTTTCTTTTTCTCCGCAGATACGTAAAATTTGATGCCTACCAAAAATTTGACCTACGGTGACTTGGAGAGTAGGCACGGGGTGGAAATTTTCAAGGAACCGTGAAATTTTTCTATTGAAAATGTATTTGGCGGGTTATTGTTGAGATATCGAGTTCATATTTGATACGCAGGGTGACACTATTGAAAAAAACGAAATCCGAGTGAATGAAAAATACACCTACGTCCTGATGTTGTCACAAAAATGAAAAATTCTTACAATTGACGAACGGTCTCAAGATATCTTCTTCATATTTGAAACGTATTAAAAAAAAAGAAATCCGAGTGAATCAAAAATACACCTACGTCACATGACGCCACAACACTGAAAAATGCTTACAACAGACGAACGGGGATAGATATCAATTTCATACTTGACACGTAGGTGGTATTATTGAAGAAAGACGGAATCCGAATAAATGAAAAATAGACGTACGTCCTGATGACGTCACAAAAACATAAAATTCTTATAACGGGCGAACCGGTAATGATATCAAAAAAATATTTGTACGAGGCGTGTCACGAAAAAAATTTTTTTTCATTTCCAAGAAATGTCGAATTTTCAGAGAAATGTCACTTTTCAGAAAAATGACAAAAATTCGGGAAAATGTCAAATTTTCGGAGAAATGTCACTTTTCAGGAAAATGTCAAATTTTCAGAGAAATGTCACTTCAGAAAAATGTCAAAAATTCGGAAAAACGTCAAATTTTCGGAGGAATGTCACTGTTCAGAAAAATGTCAAAAATTCGAAAAAATGTCAAATTTTCGAAGAAATGTCACTTTTCAGTAAAATGTCAAAAATTCTGGAAAATGTCAAATTTTCGGAGAAATGTCACTTCATAAAAATTCCAAATTTTCGAAAAAATGTCAAATTTTCGAAAAAATGTTAAATTTTTAAGAAAAGGTAAATTTTCAAAAAATTTAAAAAACGTCGGATTAAATGAAAATTCTAAAAATTGTGCAATTTTCAAAAAAAGTCAAATTCTCGGAAAAATGTCAACTTTTCAATTAAAAAATGAGTAATTTTTAAAAAATATAAAATTTCCAAAAAATGTCAAATTTTTTATATGTAAAGTTATTTAAAAATGTTATATTTTCGGAAAATGTTCAATTAAAAAGAAATTTAAAAAATACGGAAAAAAGACAAATTTTCAAAAAATTTAAATTAAAAAGTGAAATTGAGTGCGAAGCACTCAAGCCCTCCGCAGGAGATAGAATGTGCTTTAGCCCATTCTAGTATGAATGATAAAGAAGATCTCGAAAATTATAGAGAGATTTTATTAGCAACAGATTCAATTTATCATCAAAATAACAAAGACACAGAAAGGATTAAATCTAGTAAAAGAAATAAATATTTAGTTCTGATTAAGCCTATGTGGGCTAGAATACCAGGTAGAGAACGATCATTGTCATGGGATTATGGCAATACTAGCTTAACAGGCTCGGGTCTTATGGAATACAACGAAAATGATATAGAATATAAATATATCTATAATTTAAATGAATTGTTGAAACAGCTGTATTATATTGCTACACAAGATCAAGCAGGTAATAACAATGTTCACAATGAAAAATGGGCATTATTCATTTCTTCAGTAATGAACTGGAAAAAATTATCGATAGTCCTAAAGGTGTAGAATATTTGATAACATTTGTATCTAGGCTACCGAAAAAAGTTGTAAAAGAAGGATCCGGTATTTTTAACAATATTTTAAATAATTTACCTTTCGAATTGCATGTGCCTGGTTACAATTTTCTAGGACCTGGTACTAAATTAGATAAAAGGCTAGCCAGAGGAGATCGGCCTGTTAATAAATTAGATGAAGCAGCAAGAGAACATGACATTTTCTACAAGCATCATAAAGATACCAAAGAAAGGCATAAAGCAGATGAGGTTTTAGAAAATGGGTCATGGGAAAGAGTTTTGGCTGACGATGCTAATCTTAATGAAAAAACCACAGCATGGTTAACAACGAATGGAATGAAAATAAAAAGACACATGGGGATGGGTCTGAAGTTTTAATATATAAGATAGGCGTCTAAAAAAAATGAGATCAAACAATAAACTACTACGCAGAATGCAAACATATAAATTGAATTTAACTACGAAACAGCTACAAAAAATTGCCTTAGCTCACGCAAGAAAAACTGACGTTGTACTTCAATTAACGTATGGAAATCTTTTAAATGGCAAACATGAAATAGTTCTTAACTCGGACAATATCGACAGACTGGAAAAACCAGAAAAGCAAAAAAGGGTGCTCGTTTAAAATTGTCAATCGACAACATACAAAATATTAAACAAGGAGGTTTTCTTCCATTGTTGTTCGCCGGATTAGGAGCCCTGGGAGCATTAGCTGGAGGTGCTTCTGCAATCGCAAATGCTGTCATTAATAAAAAGGAAAAAGATAAAGAACTTCAAGAACAAAAAAGACATAATAAGGCTATGGAAGGAAAGGGTCTAAAAAAGTTAAAAAAAAAAAAATAATAAAGCCACTTAGTAATTTTGACCTATTAGGTTTAGTCGATAAGCTGAAGATAAAAAATTTCCGAAAGACGAATTACCTGCAAAACCAAGAGAAAACGAGTGTGGAATTATAAATCTGGAAAATTCTAATCAGAAAGGTAGCCATTGGACTGCTTGGTTTAAGAACGGCGATATAAAATATTACTTGATTCCTACGGTGATTCTAAACCTCCAGTTGAATTGGCCAGGTATTTAGGAAGCAGAAATTTGTTTTATAACGATAACAGAATTCAGAATTTCGGCGATCTTCCCGTATGCGGCCACCTATGTATACAAGTACTCTATCATCTATCTAATGGTGAAAAATATACAAATGTATTAAATAATTTAGGTATAAAATCTGTATTATAATGCAACAGGATATTAGTGCTTAAGTATAATTGTAAATTTTAATGGCAAAATAAAATTAGTCACATATTTGTTTTTTATTTTTTTGTCACAGCCTATTTGAACATGATAGACGTTGCAGTTAATTTGTGTATGTCTACTTATATAAGAGGGTAAATTTATATTGTTCAGAACAATAATATGTTAAATATAGTAACAGAACAAGAATGTGCTGTAGTGGAGACAAAGGAAGTGCTGCGTCTGCCACAGAATTATTAGTACCAGGTATCTTCCCGAAGATTCATGGATAAGTAGACCAAAACTGATTCTAAGTTTTTGTACGCGAGTGTGTAACGAGATAAGCCCGTTAAACTTATTAGATCATATGAATGGGATCAGTTCAATATACTACAATCACCTATTCGTGAAACATTCTAAATATGGAGTGTGTGAGATCAAAAGAAAAGTTTTTAAATAGAATTGTAAATTTATGTATTGAAATAAAATTATTGAAGTATTTACATTAGTATTTGAAACAGCTTTGTTTTATTTAAAATATACATTAGAAGACAATACTTTTTTAATACATGTGAAACATATGTGCTCCATTCACTTTCAGTACTACATATCTGGTTCAAAGATGCCTTATGGAATTATATTGGATGCAGCATATTATACTCCGGAGGAAGTAACCAGCAAGGTTAATACTCATTTGCAGAATTTTCGCAAGCGTTTAGAACAAAAGTATAATACACACATACAACGCAAATTTATGATTAAACTGGAAATATCCCATACAAACAAAGTGAAACTAATATCAGACTTGGAATTTCTATTAGATGAAGATTTATCAGAAACCCTTGGTTTTACGTATAAGCAAAATTTTACGCCTCCTGGTTCTTATAAGGGTGATAATTATTCTAAAAATATAATTAGAGTGAAACCACAGATTATTGAAATCCATTGTGATATTATTGAAAACAGTTTCTCAACTCATGGTACTAATCCACATATTCATAAAGAAGACGAATTGTTGCACGTGTTTCAAAGTGTGAATATTGAATAGTATATTACTAGATGAGCGATTATGATAGCCGTTATTCATGAAGATGACGTTTGAGCCCACGAGCCGTAGGCGAGTGGCGCAAATCATCTGAATGAATAATGGCCATAATCGCGAATGTAATACTATGCTTTTTCTACACCTACTAAACAAATAAATTAGACTGAAAATTTATAGCATTAATGGGTACCTATTCGTGATAAGTCGAAAACGTAAACAAACAATATAGCGGTATGGCGGTACACTTGTCACTGTCACGCGAGTTGATTGTCAGCCGCAGCAGCAAGAGTTGATAGCGGTCGATTTCAAATATCATTGAATCAGAGAAACAATGATTTTTGAATTTGTGTTTGTGATTGGCCGGATGCAGTAAATTATGAATCGATAATTCACTACAGTGAATTATGAGTACTACGATTTTTCACCAAAAAAATGGTAATAATTGTCATATAATTAAATAGGTGTAGAAAGTCATATTAGTATCTCATGTAGATTATACATTCCATTAATAAAAAGACTAAAAAAATTCAAGAATTTAAGATTTATTTTTTAAACGAAAACGGCGATATTTTTGACGATACTAAAAACTTTACGGTATATTTGCATTTAAAACATTAATGAATAACTATTTAGATTTTATACTTAATTTGTGTATATATAAGAGGGACAAATTTATTTTGTTCAGTACGCAATGGAAACATTCAATAAATATATAGGTGATAAAACTAAATTTTATTAGTGTTAATAAAAAAACAACGTTGAGAATAGATTACAATGATAATTTTGCTACTAAAAACTTTCAGTACTAAGATTACGGAGCAAAAGCAAACGTCAAATTAATTGACAATTTTGTACCTCACTTGTTTTCGTATATTGAACTGAGGAAACATAACAAGCTCTTGGAAGAAGTGGATTACCCAGGAGTGAGTAGTACAATAAAAGGAACTACGATTTACTCTAAAGATGACGGTTCTATATTCAACAACGGCTTTCAAACACGGTTATCAGGAGGAAAATTCTCAGTTCTAGGATCGTTATCACATCTAGGTTTAGGTTTTTTTGAAGACGTAAACATCCCTATTTACAGAGGAGGTTTTGAAATTACGTTTTCTTGAAATAATGATGCTTTGTACAGATGGAAAAGTAAAAAGGCCGATGGTACCTTTGACGATCAGACATTACCACATAAAGGCAAAATAGTCATTCAAGAATTTTATATTCGAGTTACCATTATTACATATGAAGATACGGCAAAAATTCAACTAGTGGACGAGCTACAAACACTCAGCCTGAAGAACGGATACGTATTCCGATTTAAAACATGGCAATGCATCTGCCAAAAAAATATCTCCGGAAAAACATTAAACTTTGATATTACGAACATATATCGTAACGTTAATAACCCCCTTTTCGGAATTGTCGCTTTTCAAACAAATAGATCGAATGACCAACTAATAGATTCAAGCGTTTATGATTCTTGCCTTGTGAAAAAGGTCTGGTTTGAAGTAAATGGAAAACATTATCCAGAAGAAGCACTGAACTTGGATTGGGATGAAGATAATTTTGCTGTAGCATACGATATGTACCAAGATTTCAAGAAAATATTTTATCAGTCAAACAATGTTTTGTATACCGATGATGAATTTAAAAACAACAGACCTCTTTACGTTATAGATGTTACACGCCATGCAACCATGGACAAACGGAAAAAGCAACATATCCGCTGGCGTAGAAGGTACGATTTTATGTAGTCATAGTTTCAAATTCGACTTTTACTTATGATATTCTCAACAACACTGTTAAAGAAGAATTGTAAATTTTACCACAATTGTTAGTTTTTAAGTAAAATTGTAAATTTACGTATTGAAATAAAATTATTCAAGTATTAGTTTTTTATTTTTTTTGCCTCCTTCATTAATAACACAGCCCCACAAAAAATTTTTTGATCTGGATGACTAACCATAGTATTCCTATGTATTTTTCAACGCTGAATCCGAATCCGAGGTCAAAAAAATTCGTATACCCCCAAACTTTTGCGCCACAGCCAAAGACAACCCCAAGAATGGGGTAAAACCGTCCCATACATCAGGATTCAATGAATTGATGTAAATGAATGGTGAAAAACATGGGAAGGGAAAATGTTTTATATTCAGTAGTCATTTACTTGAATATTGACTGGAAAACTACCCTTATAATATGTTTAAAACTCCCCCTGTACAAGCATAGAGTATATAAATGCCAATAAATCGCGAGAAATGTTAAGTTTTTATAGTTTGGAATACAGTACATGAATCTTACGCGTGTCTCAAAACCACCCATGTAACAGGGTGGAAACCACCTTATATAAAAATAGACTGCGTGAATACCAATAGATTGTGGGAAATGGAGGAGTTTCCGATGTTCTAATTCCAGAATGGAATCTTGGGTCACCCTGTTCTACCTTATTCTTAGTCGGTGCAAAGACTACCCCTACCCCTATAAAATAGGGATGGAAACCATCCTTATTACAGAATAAAGCACAAATGCCAATAAATCACGGGAAATAACTTTTTCATAGTTTAAGTATGAATCTGGAGTGACTCCCAGGGCACCTTGCTTACTCGTGACCCAAAATCTCTTCTATAAAGGGTGGTAGCCACCTTTATATAAGAATACATTGCATGAATACAAATAAATCGTGGGAAATGTTGGAGTTTTCATTGTTTCAGTTCCAGAATAGATTCTTGAGTGACGTCGATCTACCCTATTCTCACTTGGTACCCAAAATCATCCCTAAAAAACCACCTCTACATAATAAAATGTACATATGCCAGTTTTTCAATTTTTCTTCTCAGAATACCTTTTCTTCTCATTTTCAAATGATGTCCTCACTGGCTCTCTTTTATGTTCTTCGTGCGTGTCTCTTTTCATAGACCAACGCAGTAGTCTGCCATCATGTGGACATCCCACCTTCCTTGATACCGCTTCCCCATCTCCAAAATATTCTGGTGAAAGCGTTCGCCTTGCTCTTCATTGTATTAACCCAAATTTTCTGGATGGTGGACAACTGTTGGTCCATAAAAAGAGACACACACAAAGAACATAAAAGAGAGCCGGTGAGGAGATCATTTGAAAATGAGAAGAAAAGGTATTCTGAGAAGAAAAATTGAAAAACTGTACATGTACATTTTATTATGTAGGGGTGGTTTCTTAGGGATGATTTTGAGTACCAAGTGAGAATAGGGTAGATCGACGTCACTCAAGAACCTATTCTGGAACTGAAACAATGAAAACTCCAACATTTCCCACGATTTATTGATATTCGTGCAATTTATTCTTATATGAGGGTGGCTACCACCCTTTATAGAAGAGATTTTGGGTCATGAGTAAGCGAGGTGCCCTGGGAGTCACTTCAGATTCATGTTCTGTATTTAAACTATAAAAAAGTTATTTCCCGTGATTTATTGGCATTTGTGCTTTATTCCGTATTAAGGATGGTTTCCATCCTATTATGGGGGTAGTTTTTGTACCGACTAAATATAAGGTAGAACAGGGTCACCCAAGATTCTATTCTGGAATTAAAACATCGAAAACTCCTCCATTTCCCACAATCCATTGGTATTCACGCAGTCTATTTTTATATAAGGGTGGTTTCCACCCTGTCATATGGGTGGTTTTGAGACACGCGTAAGATTCATGTGCTGTATTCCAAACTATAAAAACTTTAACATTTCTCGAGATTTATTGGCATTTATATACTCTATGCTTGTACAGGGGGAGTTTTCAAAAGTTTGGGGGCATACGAATTTTTTTGACCTCGGATTCGGATTCAGCGTCGAAAAACACATAGGAATATTATGGTCAGTCATCCAGATCAAAAACTTTTTTTTTGTGGGGCTGTGTAATTATTGTGTCTTTCTGCCAGTTGCAAGGTGTAATAATCTCTCTTACACCATTTCTGACTAAGTCTATCCATTTACTTCGAAACTTTTAATTTTTTTATAGTATTTTGTTGCCAATTCGAAGGGGTCTCCCTCAGGGAGATCACTCCAGCGCTGCTTAAACTTTTCATTTTTAATGTTTTTTGTAAACCGCCTGTTCCGGAACTTTGTATTTATTAAGAGAAGAATTAATATGACTGCAAAAAAAGTTCGATTTAGAGTTCATTATATGTTTCATTGGAGCTATGCATATAAAAGCGCAAGACAAGGGCCTTGGATGCAAGAAGCCCGTGATCGAGCTCGTTTCCAGATGAAAATTTTAAAATATGCTGAAATTATTAACCCCGTGCTTGAACACAAATTAAGAATATTTCACTCGTCCCGATTACAAATTAATTCCCCTACCACGTCAGTCTAAAAAAATTTCGTTGCAGTTCCTTACGCCACCCGCCATCGCCTATATATATATGATTGACGAAACCGGGCTTGTTTTCGCCCCTTGACACTCCCGACAGTCGATAATTTAGGGGGCAGACGCTAACAATTACATGTGCAAACAGTGCCGACTTTGGCGGGTGAAATCGGTTTCATCCGCCAAAGTGGTACCGCGCTGACACTTTTTGCGCTCGAATTTACACTGAAATAGCTCGAAGACGGTTCCGTGTCACTTTAGCTATATTAGTAGGGCAACAGACTAAGGCACCCTACCACAGCATATTTTCAGTATATAATAAGACTCTAAAATGTTATTTTATTGTCACTTTAGCTATATTAGTAGTTCAATGATGAACCGATCTAACAAAATTAATAAACCAGCACTTGTCAGTGCTAAAAAAATTGGGGATAAGGAAATCAGTTATTACAATTGGACTCGCGAGAAAACATTGATGAGCCAATCTAAAAAAAATGCTGTACAAACAACTTCAAATCAAAAGTAGAAAGTAGATATGGTTGAACTGACCCCTTCCACTTCTGAATTGAATAAAAAGAATCTATTTGTAAAAAGGATCCATTCGGATCAGTCGCAAGCATTAAAAATTAAATGCCCTTTAGGATCTGCATCTTTTAGCAGCATTGAGCAAGAAACAAAAAAGTACTGTAATACATGCAAGCGAGAAATCAGCCTTTCAAATTGGTCACACCACATTAAATCTAAGAAGCATATTAATTCATCAGGTAGCCAAAGTTTGGAAAAGAAACAACATTTTTGTGAATATTGCAATGTTGATATCAAATCTTATAATTGGGGGCGTCATACGAGAGCCAAGAAACATATCGGTAATTTATCAAAACGGGAAGAAAAAATAAGTCCAAGACTCTGTGTGAAATCTTTCCACTTGCAAATGATCTTTTCGAGAATACGGAAATCAAACATCGCGAAATACCTTTCAGTATAGAAGAGGTAAGCAAACCTGTTCATATAAAAAAGTTTAATCTTTCCTAACCGATTATAGTATCAAAGTTAAACAGTTAAGTAAAGCAGATTTAGCACAACTAGAAGCTCGGTTGACTAATGCTATTAATGCCATATTATTCGCTGTAAAAAAGCAAACAAACTTTCAAAAAGGTGACAAAATTCGAATCATTGCGCGAAATCCTGGGTTCAACCAACTAATATCTACAAAAACATCAACTAACGCGAATGCTTCTAAATTATTACAAAGAATTGGACAAATATTAACATCTGATCAAGAAGTGGATATCGATAATACTGTTTTCAATTTTCAAGTGTTTAATATCCCAAGAGGAGGAAGAGAAAATAAAATTTTAAATATTGCAAAAGACAAAAGGACAAAAAAATCTATAACTATTATCAATAATAAAGATAACTTGTGTTGTCCGAGAGCTGTAATTACGGCTTTAACTTACGAAACAAATATAATTTTAGGTACAGAATTAACGGAAAATGAAGTAAAATATGTTAGAGAAGGTCGAAAACTACAGGAAGTTTTAGCTAAAGAATTGTGTGGCAAATTAAATCGAAATTACGAAGATCAATTCACTTTGGAAGATATAAAAAAATATGAGAATTTACTAAAAGTTCAAATAAATGTAGTATGGGGGCGAGCGTAGAGGCGACTTCAATGTGAATATCAGTCGATATTCCGTTGAAGCAACGTCGAGCGCGGTTTAGTACTTGGATGGGCTCCCATCTTGGGAAATACAGCGTTCTCGTCCCACCTTCTAGAGGCTTGTATATCAGTGTGTACTCCGAAGTTACGTAATTTCAGACGAGGATTACGTAGTGGATATACCATCCTTCGGAGGGGATGTAAAGCAGGCGGTCCCTTGTCTATTAAATGTTAGGCAAGTAAAAGATCCCTACTCTTCTTAAGGGAAGAGGTTCGGCAAAATTTCCAGGTTGGGGGTAGCTCGTCTCCTGGCGTCGGTGATAGGCCCTGGTAGCGGAAATAGGCCGACGTTAAACAGTTAAAAAAAAATGTAGTATGTGCAGAGAATTTTAACATCATTTACAGCGGCAAAAATAAAAAATTTAAATTATATCTCTATAAAAACCAAAATCATTACAACGTTATCAATAGTTTAACGGGCTTTTACGCGTGTAGCTACTATTGTAAAAATTGTGATACCCCATATCAAAATAAGGGCACGCATAAATGTAAATCAGACACTAAAGTATGTAACCTTTGCAAACAAGTAGAACATAAAGACGTTAGTAATATTATATATTGCAAAAAATGTAATAAATATTGTTATAATGAAGATTGCTTAAAGAACCATGAAATTGTTTGTAAGGAAATATATAAATGCAAACGATGTAATAAAATTTTAGCACGTATAAAGGAGCATAAATGTGGATATTACTGGTGTAGAAATTGTAACGAAGAAGTTAAGAAAAATGAACATAAATGGCTATATGCAATATAAAAAACAAACGGGTGGGATATGTAAAAAAACCTTGTATTTATAACGGTAAAAACAGTAAAAAACTGAAATGCTGTACATATTGTGAAAAGTATACGAATTTTGCAAGTGGTTAATTTCCAGTAATTATAATATACTTGCATAGCCCACAATACAAAAGTTTATGATTCCTACTTCATTCTGAAATATCGTGTGGAAAATTCGTTAAAACCCTTTACAACATACAATGGTTCCAAGTTAATGTCATTAGAAATAGAATCAATCCGATTAAAAATTATCGATTCTGTTAACTTTGTACAGTCTCTACTAGCAGCGTTTCCCAAAACTTTTGGACTTAAAGAACTGCATTTCCCGCATTTATTTAATTCTCCAAAAAACCAAAACTACATCGGCCCTATACCGGATAAAAAATATTATGCTTTCAACACGCTGAAAAAAGAACAACGCCAACAATTTTTAATTTGGCATGAAGAAAAACTAAATGAAAATCATGTGTTTGATTTTAACAAAGAGTTATATGAGTATTGTGATTCTGATGTTGACATATTGAGAAAAGGTTGTTTGGAGCTTCGGAAGCAGTTTTTAGAAATCGCTAACATAGACCCGTTCCAGTATATAACAATTGGAAGCGTATGCATGGCTATTTTCAGATCCAAATACATTAAAAACAAAACTATTGGTATAATTGAAGATGAAAAGAAAGAAATGTTTAGTAAAGGATCGATTGCATGGTTGAACACATTTGAAAATATTCAACATGCTGTAAATGGAGGCGAGGTTACAATTTGCGGGTCAAAGGTAGACGGATATTGTGAAAATACCAAAACTGTTTATCAATATCACGGGTGTTTCTGGCACGGTTGCCGCAAATGTTATAAGGAGAGTATAATTAATAATGTAAACAAAGAAACTATGGGCGATTTAAATGAAAAAACAAAAACAAGAAGCAACCAAATAAAAAATGCGGGATATAATCTAGTTGAAATATGGGAATGCGATTGGATTACTTCTAAAGAATATAAAAAAGTAAAGAAACATGTTATTGAAAAATTGAAACCAAGGGATGCGTTTTACGGAGGAAGAACCAACGCTTCCAAGTTAAAAGTTGTTGGAAAAAAATTAAAGTATATAGATGTGTGCAGTTTGTATCCGACAGTCAATTTTTACGATTTCTACCTGGTTGCCCATGCGAAAATAATTAATGAACCTAAACGTTATGAAAAAAATTGGTTTGGGTATGTTAAAGCGAAAGTTTTAGTACCGAAAGCATTAATCATCCTGTTCTGCCTGTCAAAGAAGAAAAATTAACGTTTTTATTGTGCAGAAAATGTTTTGAAGAAAAATCCAGACAATGTGAACATTCAGAAGATGAGAGATGTATAACAGACACGTGGACAACGATTGAAATGAATAAAGCTTTAGAAAAGGGATAAGAAATTAAAGAAATATATGAAGTCCATCATTTTGAAGAAAAAAGTAACACATTATTTAGAGAATACGTAAAAGACTGTATGAAAATAAAACTAGAAACTAGCCCGCACAATTATAAGGCGAATGAGGAATATATTAGAGTAATAAAGGAAAAATTGAATATAGAGTTGCGACCGGACAAAATAGAGAACAACCCTGGTAAACTAGCAGTTGCAAAATTGTATCTCACAAGCTTCTGGGGGAAGTTTGGTCAACGACAAAATATGACACAAAGCGAGTATGTCAGAGATGATGGTACGAATTATTACTAGATGATAGAATTGAAGTTTCCAATATGTTATTTCTAAGCAAAGAAATGGTACAAGTCGTGTATAAATATAAAGATGTCTTCGCCGAAAATAATTATAATGTAAATATTCACATAGCAGCATACACAACCGAGAATGAGATTATATGATATGCTGGACAAATTAGGAGAGAATGTAGTATACTATGATACGGATTCGGTAGTGTATATAGATGATGGAAAAAATAATGTCAAAACAGGGTGTCTGTTGGGCGAATGGATAAATGAATTGGATAGTGACGAGTGGATAGATGAGTGGCTATCAACAGGTCCAAAGAGCTATTACTACAAAACCAATAAAGGCAAAGAAATAACGAAAATAAAAGGCTTCACCCTAAACCACGATAATTCACAAAAAATAAATAGAAAAGGATTAGAACAAATTCTGAATAAACAAACACCTAGCATAGAGTTAACTTATAACATGATCACTAGAGATAACAAAAATAAAAATATAGTAACCAAACGAAATGTTAAAAAGACATTCAAAATGGATTATAATAAAAGAATCATCGAAGACAACTTTTACACAAAACCATGGGGCTATTAAAGAATTTTCTTGCTAACAGAATAACTTATTTAGGTACTGACTTGTTTTTTATCTAAAATAAAAAATATACAAAATCTTATGAAATGTTGTGTTTCATTATTCCCGTTAACATGAAGTTAGTCCCTCGATCGTGAACTAAAACACAACACCCTCTCACAAGAAAAATCTCCAAACAAAAAATTATTTAAATAATATTAATAAAATTTCCAGAACTGACAAAAAAAAAAGAACGAGAAAAGTACGAAAAACTATGCTGAACGTACCCACATACTACTGACGATCATCGTTAGGTAGATCGTACAATAAAGTTATTAAGATCTTCTTACCCTCTTGCACTCTCCGTTCTATTGGATTCGCTTGTAGATGATAAGCTATGTTATTACACATATGAAAGGAATCGTAAAATCCAGAATTAAAGTGGCCTCCTTGGTCTGATATGATAACTCTTGGAACGCCACATCTCGCCACTATTTCGTATTCGAGAAATTGTGCTATTGTATTCCCACTAACTTGTGTGAATGCTTTTGCTTCAACTCACTTACCGAATACATTTTCAACCATCAATATACAGCGGTTATCTGCATCTTTTGTCCGCTGAAGCGGTCCTATTACATCCTCGCTTAAGACTTCAAACGGATGTGTAGGTGCATGGCTTCTTAAAGGAGCATTGGTTATGCCTGTCTGCTTTTTACGGAATTGCATATGATACATTCATTTAGATATTTGTTAATAAGACGAGACATGTTATTAAAATAGTATCTGTCGGAAATGATTCTGACTGTTTCGTCTCTGCCTGGATGACCTACCTCTGGTCTATCGTGAAAATGGAATATTACCCTCATGACAATACTTTTTTTACGTATAATTTATCTTTAGCATTTTCAGCTTTTGTCCAAAGTGAACCATCAATCACTTGCCCTGTGTTTACCCAGACAGAACCAGATATTCTAATAATCTGTAAATGATCCAAGAAGAATATATATATATATATATATATATATATATATATATATATATATATATATATATATATATATATATATATATATATATTCCGAATATTTCTGGAATATTCTTAGAATATATACGTGTTCACAGCATATTCCTGGAATATTCTTTATCTATATACCTGCAATGTGCTCAATAAATATACTAATAATATTCACTTAGGAATGTACTTGTTAGTTTATTCTCTGAATATTCTGAAAAGCATGAAAACGTAATTTGAACCAATTGAACTGAACTGAGCTGAAATCGAAACATAACATAACCTCAATATCAGAATTTACGTGCTTTAATCATTTGTCTGTTATTGTTGAGATACTTAAGTGTCTTTATGTGCAGTGATAAGTGACTGATGGACAATAAGTAAGTACATTAATCTTTTTTATAGGAAAAATTTAACAGGGCATCACGCCACTTGTACATTTTCTTACTAAAATGAAAAGAAAAAGGGAAAGAAATACTACTGGTACTGGCGCAGCTTCATAGAGAAGTTAATAGAACTCTAAAACCTTATTAGACCATAATACTGATGATATAAATCAGAGACAGTTATTACAGTTGAACCAAAACTTACCAACAAATTCTTCAGATTTACAAGAAAGTATCATAGCATCAGTCCAAATAATTCCCAAACTTTTAATCATAGTACTGCAGGCACCACGAACTCAATAAGTAGTGTTCATTTAGAGACTATTGTTAGAAGTAATGTTTCAAATAGTGTCACTGAAAGTAATGTATTGGAAAGCGATTCTTGCGAAAATTTTGATTGTTGCGCTAGTTTTGAAAAGCAGCATGACAAATTTTTCATCGAGTATTACTTCTAGTCAAGCATTTGTGCAGCAACACGATCAAAATTCAAATTAAATTATTGATAAATTACGTAACTGGGCCGTCGCACATAAAATTACTATACTTCCTAGATTATGTGACTAGCAAATGGTAAACCTCTGTGCTTAGAGGCAATGGACAAATAATTTGTAGTAACTTTTATTACAAGTTTTCATTTTAATTAATCTTCTCTATTATTTTATTATAAAAAGATATTAATTACTTGTTTGTATTTTTTTTTTCTAGATTGATAATATGTGTAGATTGGGTGGTGATAGGAATGTTCACGCCGCTTGATGAGAAAAGTAATGAGTGAGGACTTGGCCAAGCATTACAGTTTACAAGGGCATAAAGACAAAAAAGTGTTTTCCAAAACAGCAACAGTTACAGGTAATTATTCAACATAATATATTTGTTTAGGGTTCGGATATATACTTGCTTAAATGAGGAACAAGCCTGTAACACTCTATTTTTTGAATATTTTTTTTTTATGTAGAGTGGCAAAAATTCTATGTGTAGCTGACATTAATTTGGTTTTAATTCATATACACGGCCTCCTGCGAAGCTTTTTTCACCAAAAAGAGTAAATCACATTAGCAATTTTTTTTAACAGATATATTTTAATGTAATTTTTTTCTTTGATTTTGATGAAACTTACTATCAAGACATGTGACATGCTGAAGAAGAATCAGTTATTTGAAAAGAAATCGCTAATATGATTTAATGCTTCTCGGTGAGAGGAATAACTTCCTAATTCAATTCTGAATTTTGAATACTTTTTTAGATACTATATTAAAATGTGACAAAAGCAAAAATATTGAAATTGTCAATGAATAGTTGTTAGCTAAGGCCACAGAGAGATTAAAGAAGACAGATTAACATGACGAGCAGCGATAAGACTTAATATAAAAATAGGTGCTTTTTTGCTCCAAAAAATATAATATAATAGGTATTCGAGATAATACTATTATTTCTTGTCCACTCTTTTTTAATCAATTATAGTGAAATTATGGATTAATAAATGAATAAATTTCAAATTTAGATTTAAATTGTTATGATATCGCATCACGTTAAGTTCGAATTGATTATGATTTTTGTTACAAAATGACAAAATCAATATTAAAATGGACATTATGCTTTCTTCTCAACAAAACGCAAAAAACCGCTGCCCAAGAAATCACTAGGTATTTCCACATCCAGATTTCCTATCCAAGTCTATCACAACGAAAAAAATTTGGATGTGGAAATAATTGTTTATAGAACTTTAATAAATAATATTTAAAATCGTCTACCCCAAAAACCCATAAAACCATATGCCACATCGGTAGTGGGGGTGGAGGTGGTGGAAGGTTTGGTAGTGGAGGTGGATGAAGTAAAAACCAATTTTAAATCCTTTGATTCTTGTACACACATTAAATCACAATTTTATTTTTTTCACCCCCTTTAAAAAATTTTTGAAACCTCTTATATGTACTAAATACCAATTTTATGGGATCTTACTTGCTTGATTTACCTATTTACTCCTATTTAACTCAATTTACCCCTCCCTTCAACGGAATAAGATCAAAATATAATCTAATTCCAGATCTCGTTGAGATACATATGTGTACCAAATTTCAAGTCAATATCTTAAACGGTTCCAAAGTAATCGTGCGCACAAAAAAAGTTACAGACCGACAGACAGACAAAATTTTTTTTTTCGCTCAAACTTAACATCTCGACGTTTCATGACATTCTAAGCCTATTTGAACAATAAAATTTTTCAAATTTTTTTTTGCGTTGTACTTCCACTGGACGTGGAAGTAATTACAAAATACAAAAATATGAGTTGACTCTTAGTTTTACCATTAGCCTTCTTCAATATTCAAGTTTAAATTCTAAATAAAAATCCTCTAAAATATTTTCTTTTGTTTTAGAAACAATGAAACGGAGAAAGAAGTTTAGCCTTAAGATATATTCAAAATATAAATATGTTTATTAAATACTTAATAAATAATTCTTCAATATTATATTTTTAATATTTTATTTTCCCATATTTTTAGAATTTTTAGGACTAATATGCAAGGAGTGGAAAGTTTTCAGGTGATTACTGATATTATTTTACATTTTAATTGTTATGCAATTATTTAGCTGTTGTAAAACAATTGCGGCGTTTTCCCTCATCCAGGTGCATTTTGATGATGTAATAATTTTATTTCTGCGTTTACCAAAAGTGGCCCACGTACACCAGAGGGCCTACATTCTCACGGGAATATTCCTGAAACCAGCCTAAGGGAATATCCTATGTAAACCTAGATTATTCCAGGAATATAAATATATATATTCCAGGCAAAAGCTGTGAATATGTTTGGAACATATAAATATTTCTGGATTATTCTTGGAATAATTTGTGAATATTTTTAAAGGAATAATCTAGATTTATGTAGGATATTCCCATTGGCCGATTCTAAGAATATTCCCTGGAGAATTTATATATTCACGGCCTATTCTAAGAATGATTCGTTATTCTCAAGAGTTTATTTCAGGGATATTCTAAGATTATATTATGCTGTCTGGGTACGAATTTCACCTTGCCTCTGTTTTGATTTCCTGCTGCATTAGAGTATTTCATCGTTCAATTTGATCTTGAATATCTCTAGAATGCGTTTGTGCCTCTCTGACCTGTTTGTGCAATTCAAATGTGGTAATCGCTGATATGCGTTGTCTATGCGAAAAATGTGTGGATACATCCTTTCCTCATCGTCGTCTGCTTCGACGTTCGGGCCTTGAGGATTCCTACTAAGATAGTCTGCCAATATGTTTTCCTTGCCAGGACAATGTTCTATAGTGAAGCTGTACTCTTGCAGTAGTAATGATCAGCGTGTGAATTTTGTCTTTTCATCTTTATGCTTATTTACCCATAGTAATGCTCTGTTGTCTGTTCTAACTATAAATGGACAAATGTATTTTATACTTCTTAATATAGTTAACAACGCTCAGACATTCTAACTCTTTAATGCGGTACTTTCTCCCCGTTGGAGATAGTGTATTGCTAGCATAAGAGATGATGTGCTTCTGGTCATTATCCCCCAGTTGATAAAGTACTGCTAACAATCCTATTAAGGATGCGTCTGTTTGTAAAATGAACATTATATTGAAATCTCGCCGGTGCAGTTCTAGGGGCTGAACTAACACCTCCTTCAGCAGGATAATGGATTCTTGGACTTCCTGATTCCACTTAAAAGGCCAGTCCTTCGAGAGAAGTCAGGTCAAGGGCTTAGTAATTATTGCAACATTAGGGATGTATTCACGTATCCAATTACATAGGTCAAGGAAACTCTGAAGATGACGTCTAGTCGTAGGCACAGGATAGCTCTGTATCTGTAGAATATGTTTTTCTATAAAACATATGTTATGTTCAGTTTATGGATAAATTATAATTGTGCCATGATTTGCTTGAAGGTTATGTTTACAATTTTTCGATTAATTTAATAATAAGTATTTTAATTTTATATTTTATTTTCAAAACGAAATTAGGTATGATTTTCTATTTATTTTTATTTTAAGGTCTGTCAATTACACTTTCGGCAGGATAAAATTGAAATTGAGACAAGCGTGTGTACACAGGAAGGGAAAAGACTCATGGCTCCATTACGTCACCCCCGTTTGATAGAAGGTTTGCTATACTAATTAATACTTAACTTCTTTTTAGTTAATTTTCTTTCTATCATGTGCGGTACCTAGTCAGTTTTCAAATCGTGTTCAGTATATGTCGAAGCCAAATAATATCCATCGGGAATATATATTCTACAGATGGTGTTGATTATACTGTTTTTCTAGGTTTGGCAGGTTATATCTATACGTTGATAGTGGTGATTGATTTGTTGGAATTTTCAGCAGACAGATGAGATAGTTTTTCAAATTAAAAAGAAAACTGAAGTCAACAAACATCTATTTTTATTATGGACAAGTGAGTATATATATTACATAACATTAGAATTACTTGCTGTAGCTTTCCCACATTTGATTAACAATTTTTATTATGTTTACAAAACACACGTGAAAAATTTTCAAACATTACTCTTTTATCATGCCATTGAAAATTAATGACCATTACCCTATATTTTTTTGAGATGTTGGTTACCAATATTCCAAAATGAGGGTATAATATGCACGAATATACAAGTAGGTACTTTAATTTAGACCCTCCAAGTGTTGTTTTCGAGGTGTTTTTTTTTATTTCAGTTTTTACAATGGCCGGATCTACACTTGTGTATTGTATATTAAATTAAATTCTTTATTGCCCATTATGTGATACATTACATGCATATTTGGTAAGTCAAAACTAATACAAAAGTAGTAAATGTGGGTAACATATTATAAGTATAGGTCATATAAATTGTAAATATTATAAAAAGGTACAACACGGACAGTACGAATGTATGTATAAGGTACAAAATATATTAAAATCACAATATGCATATTAAACAATTCCTAATTGTCTGAAATTTTGTTGCATAACATTAAAACAAATATTCTGAATCGTACTGCTTTGAACCTGTAATATAGACTACCTATTAGGTTTAAATGAACATGTTCACGTTTTTTAAATTTTAAGGATTTAAGTCCTGGAGAATAAAAATGTGGTTTGTTTTCTATCAGGTCAAAAAATAAATAAATCCGGAAATATTATATAAGAAAAATTGTTTCAGCTGTAATACGAGGAAATCCAATGGGAACTAGGAACTACCATAATAGGTTAGGTACGATCTTTTGCTAATCGAGAAGAGGAAGAAGATAATTAAAAGCAAAGGAGAACAGAAATAAGACCAGGAGAAGGAATATGAAATGTATTTTATTATGTTCAGAGAACTGCGTTTTGATGATTTTGAATGTTAACGTATTGAATAAATTTTAATTTTTTCTTAGTAATTTGGACTAATGGACTCAGTTCTTAAGAAATAATGTGTCAAGACTTCATAGGAATGTACTGGTTTTCATTTTTTTAGAAGGGGCAAATTTAAAAACCACGTTATATTTATTTAATCAAAATTTCATTTAGACGTTCCCAAATATGTCAGTTGACAATTCTAATCAAGCAGTATGTGTTATGTGATGTATGTGGTTATTAACGTACATGGGTAATATGTAAAAGAAGTTTTGAATATAAATATGCATATGGTGGTAACTTAATTTTTAAACTAGCAAAAAAATTTTAACAGAAAAATTCTATCTTGAAGGTAATGGGTCGTTACTTATGGCCTAATTAAGTTGCAGGTGTCTCATATCGTTATGTTCAAATTTTCGGAGCATAGACTTAATTGTAAGATTAAAAAACAAAAGTGGTAGTGAGATTTTTATTCGTTTCGAAGTTACAGGCCTATTCAATTTATGAACAGTAAATAAATTAAAAAAAACTTAATCGTGAAAATAAATGACAAAAAACGAACCATTTGACCACGGATGACAAATGCTTTTTTTGTATTTACTGGTCAAAAATTTTATAGTCCTATAACTTCCACGTCTCGAAAACATTGCTATGATGAAAAATAAAAATTTTAAAAATGAGTAAGGTTTTAATGTCGTCCTCTGTATGTGGACTATTATTAACTTGTTATTTTTAGTTGCATTGGTTGATTCACAAGTATTGTAGATTGGTTTGCAGATTATAATGTTGAAAACAAAAAATTTAAATGTAGCATATTTCTTTTGCATGGGTCACCCTCTATGTTTTTAGATATTTCCAAAAAAAATTGTTTTAAATACTGAACAAAAAGAGTATAATAATCGGAACAATAGAAACATTATGACAGTTTTTTAAATTTAGAAATATAATTTTCAGTGTGTCAAAATGAACACCTTATTTTTGTTCCGATTTTAATCTTCCGAAATATTTGAAAATATACGAGGCATTTCATTTTAAATATTAGTTAATTTCTAACTTTAGCTGATTTGTGTTATGTATAAATATACATACGTGTGTGTGTGTGTGTGTGTCTCCGTATATGGAGGATCTAGTCTCTCGACTCTAATAGGCTTCTAGAGGAGCCATGGTTGCTTGAACAACATCTCGACAGAATCATCGGTCATCTTTAGGTTCTCGCTGGTAGCTGCTTACTACGGACCATCGTTACATGAACTGAGAATTTCTGAACTAAGTCAGTTCAAATAAAGAGAAACCTCAGTAGAGTAAACAGCTAAATGTCTTTGGTTACGCAATTGATGTACATTGGCATTACATCGGTCTATACTTAAATAACTGAATCGTCCAGATTACTTTTGAAAGTCAAACCTGCATTGCACCATGCACTACCTAGGAAGCTCCTATATGGCTGTTTACCCCTGGAACAGGGGACATGGTTGCTTAAACAACGTTTTTACATATGCCATCTTTAGGTTCTCACTGATATATCAGTGAGAACCTAAAGATGGCATGTGTAATTCTGTCGAAACATTGTTTAAGCAACCATGTCCCCTGCTCCAGGGATAAACTGCTATAGGAGCTTCCTAGGTGGTCCATGGTGCAATGCAGGTCTGACTTTCAAAAGTAATCTGGACGATTCAGTTATTTAAGCATAGACCGATGTAATGCCAATGTACATCATTTGTGTGACCAACGACATTTCACTGTAGGCGAACCTTATTTAAACATTATGTGGTAGTACGTAAGTCCAGCATTGGTAGTCAATCGTTACTTCTTCGAAAAGTACATAACAACTGCATCTTGCCGGAAGGGGACCATTAAGTTTGATGGGTTTAAGTCGGAATTTAACGTCGGGCCGCTTAAGTCGTAAAAATAGTGGCCGCCGGCGCATTTTGATTCTGGAGATGCATTGGAAGCCAGCATCGTACCAACGTTTCGTTTTCCGGCAAGGGGTTATTCCCCCGACAGCGGCCCAATGTAAATGTGTTTGTTGGGTGGAGGATAGTCTCTTGTACCAGAAGTTCTGAATTTGATCAGAGCCAGGTGCCTTCCAGTTGTTTGTTTTCTTGATGGCTTCTGTAATATCTTGTTCAGTAATTTGCGTGTCATTCATTTCATTAAAGTTTTCGGACCTCCTTTGTTCTACGCGTACACAGTCATTACCTGCATCGTGTTGCTTTGGATTTTCCCATATGTCTGCCCAGAAGCGTCTTACGTCTTCTATCGGTGGTATTCCTTCAGTATAACTGATCATAGTTTCGTTAAGGTTTCTGTAGAATTTCTTTTGGTTGTTGTGAAATTCATTGTTTTGTTGTTTTCGGTTGGTGCACTCTTTATACCTTCGTAGTCTTTTTGCATATGCAGTTAATTGTTGGGCGTGCTTGTCTATGATTTCATTTAATGTGTGGTCATCCATTTTATTGAGTTTCATAGGTGATACAATTTTTTCAACAAGTCTCACGAGTTTATTGGTTCGTATATCTCGCTTGTACTGTGTGAGACTTGCAATTTTCGCTCGTAGAATAGCAATTCTTTTTTCCAGTCTCATCATCCAGGACGGCTTCCTGTTCTTGTTGTCTTTTCTATTTTGACCGTTTTGAGGTGTGATTTTTAGACCTAGTGTTTTCGCAGTGCTTATAGCTGCACAGTATACTAATAGATGTAGAGTTTCCAAATCATTGCATTCATCTATGCGTTCTCTTAATATCTCATTATTCACAATCTCTAGGATTGAGCTAAGAAGGGGATTGGGAAGGATTTTAGGGATACTGGGCCTGCTGAGTGGGTTAGTGTCAGAGAACTCTGTTAGTGCCGTTTGAAACTGATGTTCTATTCTTTTAAGTAGTTCTTGCTTGCTGTTTCTTTCATTTTGGTTTTCATCTCGTCCTACTTATTATTATTTTATTATTATTTTTTTTTTGTTAAAAACCAGTCACCTTTCTCTGTGGCTCCGACCCTCACAGAGGGGAGCTGGTAGTACCGGCAGCCACTCCCCACACCCGTGGGGTAAGTGACTACTGGGTCCGAGAATCGTGTGCCCTGAGTAGACGTAATGAGCCGAGGATAATGGCCTTCTGCATCCTGCCGGCTAAGATCTCTGCCGAATTTCGACATGCCGGTATGATCTTTAGTTCTGAAAGCAGCGTGTGTCTCGTTCCACCGAGGGCTCCTATGATCAGGACCACTAGCTTAACAGTATGGCCAGGGTAAAGCCTGCGGAGCTCGAAGAGCAAATCTCGATATTTCGTCCGTTTTTCCTCCTTCAAGACAATGTTATTCTCTGCGGGAGCCGAGAACTCCACGACAAACATTGTCTTGAGTTGGTGGTCGAAGAGGACCATGTCAGGCTTATTGGCTTGTATTTGCCTGACGGTGGGAAACGAGTAGTTCCAATAAATTAGACACTTCTCATTCCCCACAACGGACTCAATATCCCCCGGAGCGTAAGGCAGCACTGGTGTCTCGTCTATCCCATACGAGTGCCTTAAGTGATAATAAAGCACTCGTAATGCTGCGTCGTGCCTCTGGATATAGGCCGAGACTGCATATACTGGACAAGCCGACAGCAAATGCATTAATGTCTCCGGCGCCCTGTGGTAGGTCCTGTGGCATTATAAGCTAATTCCACTCTCATATTATTATTATTATTATTATTTTTTTCGTAAAAGCCAGTCACCCTTTATACTCTGTGACTCCGACACTCACAGAGGGGAGCTGGTAGTACCGGCAGCCACTCCCCACGTCCGTGGGGTGAGTGACTACTGGGTCCGAGAATCGTGTGCCCTGAGTAGACGTAATGAGCCGAGGATAATGGCCTTCTGCATCCTGCCGGCTAAGATCTCTGCCGAATTTCGGCATGTCGGTATGATCTTTAGTTCTGAAAGCAGTGTGTGTTTCGTTCCACCAAGGGCTCCTATGATCAGGACCACTAGCTTAACAGTATGGCCAGGGTAAAGCCTGCGGAGCTCGAAGAGCAAATCTCGATATTTCGTCCGTTTTTCCTCCTCCTTCAAGACAATGTTATTCTCCGCGGGAGCCGAGAACTCCACGACAAACATTGTCTTGAGTTGGTGGTCGAGGAGGACCATGTCATTAGCTTGTATGTGCCTGACGGTGGGAAACGAGTAGTTCCAATAAATTAGACACTTCTCATTTCCCACAACGGAGCGTAAGGCAGCACTGGTGTCTCGTCTATCCCATACGAGTGCCTTAAGTGATAATAAAGCACTCGTAATGCTGCGTCGTGCCTCTGGATATAGGCCGAGACTGCATATACTGGACAAGCCGACAGCAAATGCATTAATGTCTCCGGCGCCCTGTGGCAGGTTCTGCAGCTGACATCAGGGACCTCTATACCCATGACACGACTTCGATAGACGAGTGTGTTGAATACACCATCCTGGCACTCCATTATGAATCCCTCGGTCTCAGACTTCAGCCCGGCTGACCTCAAGAAAGCGAAGGTCAGCCTTTCGGATAAGCCGCGGTCTTCTATATTTTTATAGAAGACTCCGTGCAATGGCTTATCCGAGTGTAGCTGCAGAAATAAATCAATTTCAGCAGCTTTGACTTGGGCTTTTTGCCGAGCAGGTTCCAACTCGGTGACAGAGTCGTGATTAACCCGCTCAGCGTCGAAGACCAGACCGAGTTCATCGGCGGCGCTGCGTGCTGCCTTAAACAAAAAGGCTCCAACTCCTGCACTTTCATGGTCTCGGACCATGCAGAGGAGGGGATCCGAACTCCTTATGGCCTTACAGGCTCCATCCAGAACCATCCTGTTATGGAGACTCTCCAAACTCAAGAGTCCACGGCCTCCCCGATGTCGTGGGAGATATAACCGTGGAACGGACGATTTAGGGTGCAAACTCCTATAGAGATGCATCTTTTTTCGGGTTCCTACATCGAGTTGTCGCAGCTCCTCTTGATTCCATTTAATTACTCCAAAGGAGTAGAGGAGGATCGGAACGGCAAGCATATTGGTAGCAGACACCTTGTTCTTCCCCGACAGTTCTGAAAACCAGATCTGTCGGAGTCGGTGCTGATACTTGCCGCGGAGAGCGTTTTTTACTACACTCACTTCTTGGGTAGAGCGTTGTTCGACACCCAAGTAAGTGTACGACTCTCCGGCATCTAGATGATGTAAGATGCTTCCGTCCACAAGCTGCGCATCCTCTCCGTAGTCACCGCATCGTCCTCTCTTGAGGTGGACTAGTGCACACTTGCCCAACCCAAATTCCATGCCGACAGCCTGCGTGTACTTCTGTACCACCCTGAGGGACTGGCGTAAATCCCTCTCTCCGGAGGCATAAAGTTTAAGGTCATCCATGTAAAACAGATGGGTGACCTTATGCCTCCTGTCGCCGGGGGTACCGCAGTTGTATCCACGGGTATTTCGAAGCGAAACGGAAAATGGTAGTAGTGAGATGCAAAACAGAAGGGGGCTTAGGGAATCTCCCTGGGATACTCCCCTTCTGAACAATACCGGCTCTGTCTGGACTCTGCTATTACCCGATGTTATGGTAAAGCGAGTCCTCCAGAGCGGCATGAATTCTTCGATACATCTCACTACGGGACCGGGCACCGCAAGACATCTGAGCAAGTGGACAATAAGCTCATGGGATGTCATATCAAATGCCTTGCGGTAGTCGATCCAGGCCATAGAGAGTTTACGCTTATACTGCACGGAGTCCTGCGTGATACATCTATCGATCAGCAGGTTCTCCTTGCAGCCAGCTACACCTCTCTTTGACCCTCGTTGCTCATATACCCGTTCGTAAACCAGTTCAACTGCTTGGAGCACCCGCATGTACAAGATGCGTGTAAACAACTTGTAGCATGCGTTTAAGCAAGTTATCGGCCGGTAATTTTTTGGGTTAGACAAATCTTCGTTCTTCGGGATCAGCACTGTCCGCCCCTCGACAACCCAAGAAGGAATTTGCTGCTCCCCATATAGCCATGAATTATAAATTCTGGCCAAATGGTGGTGGGTACTGGAAAACTTTTTCCACCAAAAGTTATTTATCCCATCGGGACCTGGAGCAGCAAAGTTCTTAGAACCTCTTCTGGGGTTATCGGTTGGCACACCTCGTTTGGTTGTTGAAACCTTTGGCAAAAGGCTTCAAAGTGTGCCATGGCTGGAGTGTCTCCATTGAGTGGGAGCTTCTGTCCGTAAAGCGTTTTCCAGAAGTTTTCCACCTGATCTACATTATTATTATTATTATTATTATTATTTTTTTTTTTTTGTAAAAGCCAGTCACCTTTTAAACTATGTGGCTCCGACACTCACAGAGGGGAGCTGGTAGTACCGTGGGGTAAGTGACTACTGGGTCCGAGAATCGTGTGCCCTGAGCAGACGTAATGAACCGAGGATGACGGCCTTCTGCATTCTGCCGGCTAAGACTTCTGCCGAATTTCGGCATGCCGGTATGATCTTAAGTTCCGAAAGTAGTGTGTATCTCGTTCCACCGAGGGCTCCTATAATCAGTACCACTATCTTAACAGTATGGTCTGGATACAGTCTGCGGAGTTCGAAGAGCAGATCTCGTTATTTTTCCGTTTTTCATCCTCCTTCAAGACAATGTTGTTCTCCGCGGGAGCCGAGAACTCCACGACAAACATTGTCTTGAGTTGATGGTCGAGGAGGACTACGTCAGGCTTGTTGGCTTGTATTTGCCTGACGGTGGGAAAAGAGTAGTTCCAATATATTAGACACTTCTCATTTCCCACAACGGACTCAATATCCCCCGGAGCATAAGGCAGCACTGGTGTTTCGTCTATCCCATACGAGTGCCTTAAATGGTAATAAAGCACTCGTAATGCTCCGTCGTGCCTTTGGATATAGGCCGAGACTGCATATGTCGGGCAAGCCGACAGCAAGTGCATAAGAGTCTCTGGCGCCCTGCGGCAGGCCCTGCAGCTGACATCAGGGACCTCTATACCCATGACACGACTACGATAGACGAGGGTGTTAAATACACCATCCTGGCAAGCCATTATGAATCCCTCGGTCTCAGACTTCAGCCCGGCTGACCTTAAGAAGGCGAAGGTCAGCCTTTCGGATAAGCCAAGTTTCTCTATATTTTTACAGAAAACTCCATGCATCGGCTTATCCGTGTGAAGCTGCAGAAAGATGTTGTGTTCTGCAGCTTTAATTTGGGCTTTTCGTCGAGCAGGTTCCAACTCGGTGACAGAGTCGGGATTTACCCGCTCGACGTCGAAGGAGAGACCAAGTTCATCGGCTGCTCTCTGTGCTGCCTTAAACAAAAATGCTCCTACTCCTGCACTTTCATGGTCCCGGACCATGCAGAGGAGGGGATCCGAACTCCTGATAACCTTACAGGCTCCATCCAGAACCATCCTATTATGGAGACTCTCCAAACTCAAGAGTCCACGGCCTCCCCGATGTCGTGGGAGGTATAGCCGTGGAACGGACGATTTAGGATGCAAACTTCTATTGAGATGCATCTTCTTGCGGGTTCCTACGTCGAGTTGACGCAAATCCTCTCGAGTCCATTTCACTACTCCAAATGAGTAGAGTAGGATCGGAACGGCAAGCATGTTGGTAGCAGACACCTTGTTCTTCCCCGACAGTTTTGAGGACCAGATCTGTCGGAGTCGGTGCTGATACTTGCCGCGGAGAGCGTTTTTCACTACACCCACTTCTTGGGTGGAGCGTTGCTCGACACCCAAGTAAGTGTACGACTCTCCGGCATCTAGATGATGTAAGATGCTTCCATCCACGAGCTGCGCGTCCTCTCCGTAGTTCCCGCATCGTCCTCTCTTGAGATGGACCAGTGCACATTTGTCCAACCCGAACTCCATGCCGACAGCCTGCGTGTACTCCTGTACCACCCTGAGGGACTGGTGTAGGTCCCTCTATCCGGAGGCATAAAGTTTAAGGTCATCCATGTAGAACAGATGGGTGACCTTATGCCTTCTATCGCCGGGGATACCGCAGTTGTATCCACGGGTTTTCCGGAGCGAAACGGACAATGGCAGTAAAGAGATGCAAAACAGAAGGGGGCTGAGGGAGTCTCCCTGAAATTCTCCCCTTCTGAAAGTTACCGACTCCGTCTGGACTCTATCGTTACCCGATGTAATGGTAAAGTGAGTCCACCAGAGCGACATCAGTACTTCGATGCATCTCACTACGGGACCGGGTACCGCAAGATATCGGAGCAAGTAAGCTCATGCGATGTCATATCAAATGCCTTGCGGTAGTCGATCCAGGCCATGGAGAGGTTCCGCTTATGCTGCACGGAGTCCTGTGTGACACATCTGTCAATCAACAGGTTCTCCTTGCAGCCAGCGACATCTCTCTTGGACCCTCGTTGCTCATATATCCGTTCGTAAACCGGTTCAACCGCGTGGAGCACTCGCATGTACAAGATGCGCGTAAACACCTTGTAACATGCGTTTAAACAGGTTATCGGTCGGTACTTCCTTGGGTTGGACAAATCTCCGTTCTTGGGGATTAGCACTGTCCGCCCTTCAACCACCCAAGAAGGAATTTGCTGCTCCCCATTTAGCCAGGCATTAAAAATTCTGGTCAAATGGTGGTGGGTGCTCGGTAACTTTTTCCACCAAAAGTTATTTATCCCATCGGGACCTGGAGCAGTAAAGTTCTTAGAGCCCTCGAGAGCTCTTCGAACCTCTTCTGGGGTTATTGGTTGGCACACTTCCTGTGGTTGTTGAAACCTTTGACAAAAGGTTTCAAAGTGTGCAAGGGCCGGAGAGTCTCGATTAAGTGGAAGCTTCTCCTCGTAAAGCGTTTTCCAGAGATTTTCCACCTGATCTACAGTAGGCGGATTCTCTGCAACACGCGGAGGCGGTTCGAGAAGGCGCGAGGGCTTTTGGCGGAAGAGTTTATTTTCCGCCAGCCCCTCGCCCGCCTCACTAGTGATTTTTTTACAAACCACTAGCATCCGTATCCTGTCGAGACAGTGCTGTTTGGTGGTTCGTAGCACTGCCTCATTGAGTGTGTGATGGACGCGTCTTAAGTTGGCGGCTATTCGACGCACTTTAGGCGTAAACGGCCTATTGGCCGCCATGTAGTCCATCACACATTGGATACGGGATGCGTGTTGCCTCGCCGACCGGATCTTGGCTTCCATCTTTTGTATGCGCCGCTCCGCCCTCTCCTGTGGGGAGGCAGTATTATGCCTCTCCGTCCGAGAAAAGCGTTGAACAGCGGCATACACGGCTCAATTAATGTGCCAGATGTCAGCCCGCTCTGGTAGCGCATCACGAAGTTCTTCATCCACTCTGGCCAGGTCTTGTGGCCCGGGGGCTTTTATGTGGTGTAGCCCCCGTCTGGTACTGAGGCCAACTGGTACTGGTGGAACAAGGAGAACCACTTCCTCAACCGGTGAATGCGGCGGTCTTTCGGCCACCTCATTCACCGGTCCAGGAGCAGCCCTCACGTAGCCCCTTCTACGAAGATGGGATACATAGTCACGCAGATTTTGTGGCGTGAAAGCGCCATGCTCTGGATGCCTGTCACACCACAGAGCATGCATCCGCCCCATGTATCCCCTTCGTGCGGGCTCACTGCTTTCGTAGCATTGCAGAAGGTCGTCACTTAGCTCATCCGTCCACTAAAAGCGTCCTTGTTCATAGCGTTCGTCGTCAACGGGCGCTCCATCCGGTTGGGCCCCACCACCTTGCCCTTGACCCCTATCCGGACGAGGTCGATTGTGGGGGCCCTCTCTTCGGTTTACAGGAACCAGAAGTCAGGGCTTGTGGGTGGTTAGCCCAACAAGCCCACGACCGACACCAGAGGGGAATGAGCTTTCCCCTCCCGGGTGCACTAGGGCTGCCGGTTCGGTTATGCACCCCCAGCTGGAGTAAGTGGTGGCGCTACTCACCAAAGGCTTGATAGATGAAAGTCAGCCCCTCCTTCTTATTTATTATTATTATTATTATTTTTTTTTTTAGCGAGCTAAAAACCAGTCACCCTTATCTGTGGCTCCGACCCTCACAGAGGCGAGCTGGTAGTACCGGTAGCCACTCCCCACGCCCGTGGGGTAAGTGACTACTGGGTCCGGGAATCGTGTGCCCTGAGCAGACGTAATGAACCAAGAATGACGGCCTTCTGCTTTCTGCCGGCTAAGATCTCTGCCGAATTTCGGCATGCCGGTATGATCTTGAGTTCCGAAAGTAGTGTGTGTCTCGTTCCACCGAGGGCTCCTATGATCAGTACCACTATCTTAACAGTATGGTCTGGATACAGTCTGCGGAGTTCGAAGAGCAGACTCGATATTTTGTTCGTTTTTCCTCCTCCTCCAAGACAATGTTGTTCTCCGCGGGAGCCGAGAACTCCACGACGAACATTGTCTTGAGTTGATGGTCGAGGAGTACTACGTCAGGCTTGTTGGCTTGTATTTGCCTGACGGTGGGAAAAGAGTAGTTCCAATAAATTAGACACTTCTCATTTCCCACAACGGACTCAATATCCCCCGGAGCGTAAGGCAGCCCTGGTGTTTCGTCTATCCCATACGAGTGCCTTAAATGGTAATAAAGCACTCGTAATGCTCCGTCGTGCCTTTGGATATAGGCCAAGACTGCATATGTCGGGCAAGCCGACAGCAAGTGCATAAGAGTTTCTGGCGCCCTGCGGCAGGCCCTGCAGCTGACATCAGGGACCTCCATACCCATGACACGACTACGACAGACAAGGGTGTTAAATACACCATCCTGGCAAGCCATTATGAATCCCTCGGTCTCAGACTTCAGCCCGGCTGACCTTAAGAAGGCGAAGGTCAGCTTGTGTTCTGCAGCTTTAATTTCGGCTTTTCGCCGAGCAGGTTCCAACTCGGTGACAGAGTCGCGATTTACCCGCTCGGCGTCGAAGAAGAGACCAAGTTCATCGGCTGCTCTCCGTGCTGCCTTAAACAGAAAGGCTCCTACCCCTGCATTTTCATGGTCTCGGACCATGCAGAGGAGGGGATCCGAACTCCTGATGACCTTACAGGCTCCATCCAGAACCATCCTATTATGGAGACTCTCCAAACTCAAGAGTCCACGGCCTCCCCGATGTCGTGGGAGGTATAGCCGTGGAACGGACGATTTAGGATGCAAACTCCTATTGAGATGCATCTTCTTGCGGGTTCCTACGTCGAGTTGACGCAACTCTTCTTGAGTCCATTTCACTACTCCAAAGGAGTAGAGAAGGATCGGAACGGCAAGCATGTTAGTAGCAGACACCTTGTTCTTCTCCGACAGTTCTGAAGACCAGATCTGTCGGAGTCGGTACTGATACTTGCCGCGGAGAGCGTTTTTCACTACACTCACTTCTTGGGTGGAGCGTTGCTCGACACCCAAGTAAGTGTACGACTCTCCGGCATCTAGATGATGTAAGATGCTTCCGTCCACGAGCTGCGCGTCCTCTCCGTAGTTCCCGCATCGTCCTCTCTTGAGATGGACCAGTGCACATTTGTCCAGCCCGAACTCCATGCCGACAGCCTGCGTGTACTCCTGTACCACCCTGAGGGACTGGTGTAGGTCCCTCTCTCCGGAGGCATAAAGTTTAAGGTCATCCATGTAGAACAGATGGGTGACCTTATGCCTCCTATCGCCGGGGGTACCGCAGTTGTATCCACGGGTTTCCGGAGCGAAACGGATAATGGCAGTAGTGAGATGCAGAACAGAAGGGGGCTGAGGGAGTCTCCCTGAAATACTCCCCTACTGAAAGTTACCGACTCCGTCTGGACTCTATCATTACCCGATGTAATGGTAAAGCGAGTCCTCCAGAGCGGCATCAGTTCTTCGATGCATCTCACTACGGGACCGGGTACCGCAAGACATTGGAGCAAGTGAACAATAAGCTCATGAGATGTCATATCAAATGCCTTGCGGTAGTCGATCCAGGCCATGTAGAGGTTACGCTTATACTGCACGGAGTCCTGTGTGACACATCTGTCAATCAACAGATTCTCCTTGCAGCCAGCGACACATCTCTTCGACCCTCGTTGCTCATATATCCGTTCGTAAACCGGTTCAACTGCGCGGAGCACTCGCATGTACAAGATGCGCGTAAACACCTTGTAACATGCGTTTAAACAGGTTATCGGTCGGTAGTTCTTTGGGTTGGACAAATCTCCGTTCTTGGGGATCAGCACTGTCCGCCCTTCAACCACCCAAGAAGGAATTTGCTGCTCCCCATTTAGCCAGGCATTAAAAATTCTGGCCAAATGGTGGTGGGTGCTCGGTAACTTTTTCCACCAAAAGTTATTTATCCCATCGGGACCTGGAGCAGCAAAGTTCTTAGAGCCCTCGAGAGCTCTTCGAACCTCTTCTGGGGTTATTGGTTGGCACACTTCCTG
Source organism: Rutpela maculata (assembly GCA_936432065.2). Lineage (NCBI taxonomy): Eukaryota > Metazoa > Arthropoda > Insecta > Coleoptera > Cerambycidae > Rutpela > Rutpela maculata. The sequence goes on along the minus strand of OW386288.2, from coordinate 92,840,793 downwards.
TGGTTGTTGAAACCTTTGACAAAAGGTTTCAAAGTGTGCAAGGGCCGGAGAGTCTCGATTGAGTGGAAGCTTCTCCCCGTAAAGCGTTTTCCAGAAATTTTCCACCTGATCTACAGTCGGCGGATTCTCTGCAACACGCGGAGGCGGTTCGAAAAGGCGCGAGGGCTTTTGGCGGAAGAGTTTATTTTCCGCCAGCCCCCTCGCCCGCCTCACTAGTGATTTTTTACAAACCACTAGCAACTGTATCCTGTCGAGACAGTGCTGTTTGGTGGTTCGCAGCACTGCCTCATTGAGTGTGTGATGGACGCGTCTTAAGTTGGCGGCTATTCGACGCACTTTAGGCGTAAACGACCTATTGGCCGCCATGTAGTCCATCACACATTGGATACGGGATGCGTGTTGCCTCGCCGACCGGATCTTGGCATCCATCTTTTGTATGCGCCGCTCCGCCCTCTCCTGTGGGGAGGCGTATTACGCCTCTCCGTCCGAGAAAAGCGTTGAACAGCGGCATACACGGCACAGTTAATGTGCCAGATGTCAGCCCGTTCTGGTAGCGCATCACGAAGTTCTTCATCCACTCTGGCCAGGTCTTGTGGCCCGGGGGCTTTTATGTGGTGTAGCCCCCGTCTGGTACTGAGGCCCTCTGGTACTGGTGGAACAAGAAGAACCACTTCCTCAACCGGTGAATGCAGCGGTCTTTCAGCCACCTCATTCACCGGTTCAGGAGCAGCCCTCACGTAGCCCCTTCTACGAAGATGGGATACATAGTCACGCAGATTTTGTGGCGTGAAGGCGCCATGCTCTGGATGTTTGTCACACCACAGAGCATGCATCCGCCCCATGTATCCCCTTCGTGCGGGCTCACTGCTTTCGTAGCATTGCAGAAGGTCGTCCCTTAGCTCATCCGTCCACTCAAAGCGTCCTTGTCCATAGCGTTCGTTATTATTATTATTATTATTATTATTATTATTTTTGTTTTTTTTTTTTTTTTTTTGGTAAAAACCAGTCACCCTTCTCTGTGGCTCCGACCCTCACAGAGGGGAGCTGGTAGTACCGGCAGACACTCCCCACACCCGTGGGGTAAGTGACTACTGGGTCCGAGAATCGTGTGCCCTGAGCAGACGTAATGAACCGAGGATGACGGCCTTCTGCATTCTGCCGGCTAAGACCTCTGCCGAATTTCGGCATGCCGGTATGATCTTAAGTTCCGAAAGCAGTGTGTGTCTCGTTCCACCGAGGGCTTCTATAATCAGTACCACTACCTTTATAGTATGGTCTGGATAGAGTCTGCGGAGTTCGAAGAGCAAATCTCGATATTTTGTCCGTTTTTCCCCCTCCTTCAAGACAATGTTGTTCTCCGCGGGTGCCGAGAACTCCACGACAAACATTGTCTTGAGTTGGTGGTCGAGGAGGACTATGTCAGGCTTGTTGGCTTGTATTTGCCTGACGGTGGGAAACGAGTAGTTCCAATAAATTAGACACTTCTCATTTCCCACAACGGACTCAATATCCCCCGGAGCGTAAGGCAGCACTGGTGTTTCGTCTATCCCATACGAGTGCCTTAAGTGATAATAAAGCACTCGTAATGCTGCGTCGTGCCTCTGGATATAGGCCGAGACTGCATATACTGGACAAGCCGACAGCAAATGCATTAATGTCTCCGACGCCCTGTGGCAAGTCCTGCAGCTGACATCAGGGACCTCTATACCCATGACACGACTTCGATAGACGAGTGTGTTGAATACACCATCCTGGCACGCCATTATGAATCCCTCGGTCTCAGACTTCAGCCCGGCTGACCTTAAGAAAGCAAAGGTCAGCCTTTCGGATAAGCCGCGGTCTTCTATATTTTTATAGAAGACGCCGTGCAATGGCTTATCCGAGTGTCGCTGCAGAAATAGATCAATTTCAGCGGCTTTGACTTGGGCTTTTTGCCGAGCAGGTTCCAACTCGGTGACAGAGTCTTGGTTAACCCGCTCAGCGTCGAAGACCAGACCGAGTTCATCGGCGGCTCTGCGTGCTGCCTTAAACAAAAAGGCTCCTGCTCCTGCACTTTCATGGTCTCGGACCATGCAGAGGAGGGGATCCGAACTCCTTATGACCTTACAGGCTCCATCCAGAACCATTCTGTTATGGAGACTCTCCAAACTCGAGAGTCCACGGCCTCCCCGATGTCGTGGGAGATATAACCGGGGAACGGACGATTTAGGGTGCAAACTCCTATAGAGATGCATATTTTTTCGGGTTCCTACATCGAGTTGACGCAGCTCCTCTTGATTCCATTTAATTACTCCGAAGGAGTAGAGGAGGATCGGAACGGCAAGCATATTGGTAGCAGACACCTTGTTCTTCCCCGACAGTTCTGAAGACCAGATCTGTCGGAGTCGGTGCTGATACTTGCCGCGGAGAGCGTTTTTTACGACACTCACTTCTTGGGTGGAGCGTTGCTCGACACCCAAGTAAGTGTACGACTCTCCGGCATCTAAATGATGTAAGATGCTTCCGTCCACAAGCTGCGCATCCTCTCCGTAGTCACCACATCGTCCTCTCTTGAGGTGGACTAGTGCACACTTGTCCAACCCAAATTCCATGCCGACAGCCTGCGTGTACTCCTGTACCACCCTGAGGGACTGGCGTAAATCCCTCTCTCCGGTGGCATAAAGTTTAAGATCATCCATGTAAAACAGATGGGTGACCTTATGCCTCCTGTCGCCGGGGGTACCGCAGTTGTATCCACGGGTATTTCGAAGCGAAACGGATAATGGTAGTAGTGAGATGCAAAACAGAAGGGGGCCTAGGGAATCTCCCTGAAATACTCCCCTTCTGAACAATACCGGCTCTGTCTGGACTCTGCTGTTACCTGATGTTATGGTAAAGCGAGTCCTCCAGAGCGGCATGATTTCTTCGATACATCTCACTACGGGACCTGGCACCGCAAGACATCTGAGCAAGTGGACAATAAGCTCATGGGATGTCATATCAAATGCCTTGCGGTAGTCGATCCAGGCCATAGAGAGGTTGCGCTTATACTGCACGGAGTCCTGCGTGATACATCTGTCGATCAGCAGGTTCTCCTTGCAGCCAGCGACACCTCTTTATGACCCTCTTTGCTCATATATCCGTTCGTAAACCCGTTCAACTGCTTGGAGCACCCGCATGTACAAGATGCGTGTAAACAACTTGTAGCATGCGTTTAAGCAAGTTATCGGCCGGTAATTTTTTGGGACAAATCTCCGTTCTTCGGGATTAGCACTGTCCGCCCCTCGACAGCCCAAGAAGGAATTTGCTGCTGCCCATTTAGCCATGAATTAAAAATCCTGGCCAAATGGTGGTGGGTACTGGAAACCTTTTTCCACCAAAAGTTATTTATCCCATCGGGACCTGGAGCACCAAAGTTTTTAGAGCCCTCAAGAGCTCTTCGAACCTCTTCTGGGGTTATCGGTTGGCACACCTGGTTTGGTTGTTGAAACCTTTGGCAAAAGGCTTCAAAGTGTGCCAGGGCTGGTGTGTCTCTGTTGAGTGGTAGCTTCTGTCCGTAGAGCGTTTTCCAGAAGTGTTCCACCTGATCTACAGTCGGAGGATTCTCTACAACACGCTGAGGCGGTTCGAAAAGGCGCGAGGGTTTTTTGCGGAATAGATTGTTTTCCGCCAGCCCCCTCGCCCGCCTCACTAGTGACTTTTTACAAGTCACTAGCATCCGTATCCGATCAAGGCAGTGCTGCTTGGTGGTTCGCAGCACTGCCCCATTCAGTGTGTGATGGACGCGTCTTAAATTGGCGGCTATGCATCTAACTTTAGGCGTGAATGTCTTATTGGCCGCCATATAGTCCATCACACATTGGATACGGGATGCATGTTGCCTCGCCAACCGGATCTTCGCTTCCATCTTATGTATACGCCGCTCCGCTCTCTCCTGTGGGGAGGCAGTGTTCCGCCTCTCCCCTGGGGTTAAGCGCTGTGCAGCAGCGTATACGGCACAGCTTATGCGCCAGATGTCAGCCACTTCTGGTATCGCTTCACGAAGTTCAGCATCCACTCTGGCTAGGTCTTCTGATCTGGGGGGTCTGATGTAGTGTAGCCCCCTTCTTGTGTTGAGGCCCTCTGGTGTTGGTGGAACGTCTAGAACTGCATCCTCAACCAGTTCATTCAGCGGCTCTTCAACCGCCTCATTTACCGGCTGAGGAACAGCTCTCACGTAGCCCCTGCTACGAAGGTGGGATACATAATCACGCAGATTTTGCGGCGTGAAGGCGCTGTGCTCCGGGTGTCTTTCACACCACAGAGCAAGCATTCGCATTATTATTATTATTATTATTATTATTATTATTTTTCGGTTTCCCGCTGCCGGACAGGGCTTCCGTGGCCTCCGATACCACACGGTAGCCGCGCCGGCTAATTCATTACAGCCACTCTCCACGACCTGTGGAGTTAGTGACTGTAAACACCTGAATCATGTGCCCTAAGCAGACGAAGGGACCCCAAGATAACCGCCTTCTGCATCTGACCTGCCAACCATTCTGCCGAATTCTGACAGGCCGGTATGATCTTTAATTCTGAGAGCAGCGAAGGCTTCATCCCTCCGAGTACGCCGATTATTAGGACGACCATCTTGACCGAGTAGTCTGGGTACAGCACTTGGAGCTCATACCGGAGATCACGATATTTGGTCCGTTTTTCCCCCTCCTTCAAAGCGATGTTTGTCTCAGCAGGTGCTGAGAATTCGATGACAAACATCACTTTGTTCTGATGGTCGAGGAGTACTATGTCAGGCTTGTTGGCTTGGTGGTTATTATTATTATTATTATTATTATTATTATTTTTTTTTTTTTTTTTTTTTGTTAAAAACCAGTCACTCTTCTCTGTGGCTCCGACCCTCACAGAGGGGAGCTGGTAGTACCGGCAGCCACTCCCCACACCCGTGGGGTAAGTGACTACTGGGTCCGGGAATCGTGTGCCCTGAGCAGACGTAATGAACCGAGGATGACGGCCTTCTGCATTCTGCCGGCTAAGACCTCTGCCGAATTTCGGCATGCCGGTATGATCTTAAGTTCTGAAAGCAGTGTGTGTCTCGTTCCACCGAGGGCTCCTATAATCAGTACCACTATCTTAACAGTATGGTCTGGATACAGTCTATTATTACTATTATTATTATTATTTTCAATTCACTCCTTCAGCTTAATGTTGGAGAGGACTCTTCACTTCCATTCCAGATCTCTACCTGAGGTCTCAGGAATGTTGGTCTTACATAGATAGAACCTTCCGTAGTATGTGGGCTGTTCCAAGAAGGGCTATTTTTTGAATCTGTTGCGGGCTTACTCTGCATGGGAGGTCTTCTAGATATTTGCAGTGGCCCTTCTGAATTGTCCCTAATGCTCCTACAATTATTGAGATAACTCTAGTTCTGGTGTTCCACATTCTAGCTATCTCAATTTCTAGGTCTTTACATTTACTTTTCTTTTCCACTTCTTTTAGGGCTACATTAGCGTCATCGGGCACTGAGACATCAATGAGCAGGCATATCTTGGACTTCTTGTCGTGGTATATAATGTCCGGTCGGTTTGCTCTAATAGTGCGGTCTGTTCTTACTGCCATATCATACATGACGATAATATCATCTTTCTCTACCACTCGGTATGGTTATTATCATTATTATTATTATTATTATTTTTTTTTTGTTAAAAACCAGTCATCCTTCTCTGTGGCTCCGACCCTCACAGAGAGGAGCTGGTAGTACCGGCAGCCACTCCCCACACCCGTGGGGTAAGTGACTACTGGGTCCGAGAACCGTGTGCCCTGAGCAGACGTAATGAACCGAGGATGACGGCCTTCTGCATTCTGCCGGCTAAGACCTCTACCAAATTTCGACATGCCGGTATGATCTTAAGTTCCAAAAGCAGTGTGTGTCTCGTTCCACCGAGGGCTCCTATAATCAGGACCACTATCTTACTAGTATGGTCTGGATAGAGTCTGAATTCGAAGAGCAAATCTCGATATTTTGTCTGTTTTTCCTCCTCCTTCAAGACAATGTTGTTCTCCGCGGGTGCCGAGAACTCCACGACAAACATTGTCTTGAGTTGGTGGTCGAGGAGGACTATGTCAGGCTTGTTGGCTTGTATTTGCCTGACGGTGGGAAACGAGTAGTTCCAATAAATTAGACACTTCTCATTTCCCACAACGGACTCAATATCCCCCGGAGCGTAAGGCAGCACTGGTGTTTCGTCTATCCCATACGAGTACCTTAGAAGGTAATAAAGCACTCGTAATGCTCCGTCGTGTCTCTGGATATAGGCCGAGACTGCATATGTCGGACAAGCCGACAACAAGTGCATCAGAGTCTCTGGCGCCCTGCGGCATGCCCTGCAGCTAACATCTGGGACATCCATACCCATGACACGACTTCGGTAGACGAGGGTATTAAATACACCGTCCTGGCAAGCCATTATGAATCCCTCGGTCTCAGACTTCAGCCCGGCTGACTTTAAGAAGGCAAAGGTCAGCCTTTCGGATAAGCCAAGGTTTTCTATATTTTTATAGAAAACTCCATGCATTGGTTTATCCGTGTGAAGCTGCAGAAAGATGTTGTGTTTTGCAGCTTTTATTTGGGCTTTTCGTCGAGCAGGTTCCAACTCGGTGACAGAGTCGGGATTTACCCGCTCGACGTCGAAGAAGAGACCAAGTTCATCGGCTGCTCTCTGTGCTGCCTTAAACAAAAAGGCACCTAACCCTGCATTTTCCCGGACCATGCAGAGGAGGGGATCCGAACTCCTGATGACCTTACAGGCTCCATCCAGAACCATCCTATTATGGAGACTCTCCAAACTCAAGAGTCCACGGCCTCCCCGATGTCGCGGGAGGTATAGCCGTGGAACGGACGATTTAGGATGCAAGCTCCTATTTCGGGTTCCTACGTCGAGTTGACGCAACTCTTCTCGACTCCATTTCACTACCCCAAAGGAGTAGAGAAGGATCGGAACGGCAAGCATATTGGTAGCAGACACCATGTTCTTCCCCGACAGTTCTGAAGATCAGATCTGTCGGAGTCGGTGCTAATACTTGCCGCGGAGAGCGTTTTTCACTGCACCCACTTCTTGGGTGGAGCGTTGCTCGACACCCAAGTAAGTGTACGACTCTCCGGCATCTAGATGATGTAAGATGCTTCCGTCCACGAGCTCCGCGTCCTCTCCGTAGTTCCCGCATCGTCCTCTCTTGAGATGGACCAGTGCACATTTGTCCAGCCCGACAGCCTGCGTGTACTCCTGTACCACCCTGAGGGACTGGTGTAGGTCCCTCTATCCGGAGGCATAAAGTTTAAGGTCATCCATGTAGAACAGATGGGTGACCTTATGCCTCCTATCACCGGGGGTACCGCAGTTGTATCCACGGGTTTTCCGGAGCGAAACGGATAATGGCAGTAGTGAGATGCAAAACAGAAGGGGTCTGAGGGAGTCTCCCTGAAATACTCCCCTTCTGAAAGTTACCGACTCCGTCTGGACTCTATCATTACCCGATGTAATAGTAAAGCGAGTCCCCCAGAGCGGCATCAGTTCTTCGATGCATCTCACTACGGGACCGGGTACCGCAAGACATTGGAGCAAGTGAACAATAAGCTCATGCGATGTCATATCAAATGCCTTGCGGTAGTCGATCCAGGCCATGGAGAGGTTCCGCTTATACTGCACGAAGTCCTGTGTGACACATCTGTCAATCAACAGGTTCTCCTTGCAGCCAGCGACACCTCTCTTCGACCCTCGTTGCTCATATATCCGTTCGTAAACCGGTTCAACTGCGTGGAGCACTCGCATGTACAAGATGCGCGTAAACACCTTGTAACATGAGTTTAAACAGGTTATCGGTCGGTAGTTCCTTGGGTTGGACAAATCTCCGTTCTTGGGGATCAGCACTGTCCGCCCTTCAACCACCCAAGAAGGAATTTGCTGCTCCCCATTTAGCCAGGCATTAAAAATTCTGGCCAAATGGTGGTGGGTGCTCGGTAACTTTTTCCACCAAAAGTTATTTATCCCATCGGGACCTGGAGCAGCAAAGTTCTTAGAGCCCTCGAGAGCTCTTTGAACCTCTTCTGGGGTTATTGATTGGCACACTTCCTGTGGTTGTTGAAACCTTTGACAAAAGGTTTCAAAGTGTGCAAGGGCTGGAGAGTCTCGATTGAGTGGAAGCTTCTCCTCGTAAAGCGTTTTCCAGAAATTTTCCACCTGATCTACAGTCGGCGGATTCTCTGCAACACGCGGAGGCGGTTCGAAAAGACGCGAGGGCTTTTGGCGGAAGAGTTAATTTTCCGCCAGCCCCCTCGCCCGCCTCACTAGTGATTTTTTACAGTGCTGTTTGGTGGTTCGCAGCACTGCCTCGTTGAGTGTGTGATGGACGCGTCTTAAGTTGGCGTCTATTCTACGCACTTTAGGCGTAAACGGCCTATTGGCCGCCATGTAGTCCATCACACATTGGATACGGGATGCGTGTTGCCTCGCCGACCGGATCTTGGCTTCCATCTTTTGTATGCGCCGCTCCGCCCTCTCGTGTGGGGAGGCAGTATTACGCCTCTCCGTCCGAGAAAAGCATTGAACAGCGGCATACACGGCACAGTTAATGTGCAAGGTGTCAGCCCGTTCTGGTAGCGCATCACGAAGTTCTTCATCCACTCTGGCCAGGTCTTGTGGCCCGGGGGCTTTTATGTGATGTAGCCCCCGGCTGGTACTGAGGCTCTCTGGTACTGGTGGAACAGGTAGAACCACTTCCTCAGCCGGTGAATGCGGCGGTCTTTCGGCCACCTCATTCACCGGTCCAGGAGCAGCCCTCACGTAGCCCCTTCTACGAAGATGGTATACATATTCACGCAGATTTTGTGGCGTGAAGGCGCCATGCTCTGGATGCCTGTCACACCACAGAGCATGCATCCGCTCCATGTATCCCCTTCGTGCGGGCTCACTGCTTTCGTAGCATTGCAGAAGGTCGTCCCTTAGCTCATCCGTTCACTCAAAGCGTCCTTGTCCATAGCGTTCGTCATCAACGGGCGCTCCATCCGGTTGGGCCCCACCACCTTGCCCTTGACCCCTATCCGGACGAGGTCGATTGTGGGGGGGCCTCTCTTCGGTTTACTGGAACCAGAAATCAGAGCTTGTGGGTGGTTAGCCCAACAAGCCCACGACCGACACCAGAGGGGAATGAGCTTTCCCCTCCCGGGTGCACTAGGGCTGCCGGTTCGGTTTTGCACCCCCAGCTGGAGTAAGTGGAGGCGCTACTCACCAAAGGCTTGATAGATGAAAGTCAGCCCCTCCTGCTTATTATTATTTTTATTATTATTATTATTATTTTTTTTTTGCGCACGCGATTCTGGACAGTTCTCCCGTGTCTCCGACATTCTCACGAGAGAAGCGCCAGCGAATTATTCACAGCCACTCCCCGCATCCCGCAGGGTCAGTGACTGTAAATTCCAGACTCATGTGCCCTAAGCAAACGGAGGGACCCCAGGATAACTGCCTTCTGCATTTGGCCTGCCAACCATTCGGCTGACTTTTGGCAGGCTGGTTATTATTATTATTATTTTTTTTTTTTTTTTCGCGTGCGCGATGCTGGACAGTTCTCCCGTGTCTCCGACATTCTCACGGGAGAAGCGCCAGCGAACTATCCACAGCCACTCCCCGCATCCCGCAGGGTTAGTGACTGTAGATTCCAGATCGTGTGCCCTAAGAAGACGGAGGGACCCCAGGATAACTGCCTTCTGCATTTGGCCTGCCAACCACTCGGCTGACTTTTGGCAGGCTGGTATGGCCTTTAATTCCGAGAGCAGCGTAGGCCTCATTCCACCAAGTACACCGATTATCAGGACGATCATCTTGACCGAGTAGTCTGGGTATAGCACCCGGAGCTCATACCGGAGATCTCTGTATTTAGTCTGTTTTTCCCCCTCCTTCAAGATGATGTTTGTCTCGGCAGGTGCCGAGAACTCGATGACATACATCATCTTGGTTTGGTGGTCGAGGAGGACTATGTCAGGCTTGTTTGCTTGAATCTGCCTGACCGTCGGGAACGAGTAATTCCAATGTATTCTGCACTTCTCGTTCTCGACAACAGACTCGATCTCTCCGGGGACGTAAGGCAGCACTGGTGTTTGGTCTACTTGGTACGAGTGCCGTAGGTAGTAGTATAGCACTCGTAAAGCCGCGTTGTGCCTATGGATGTAGGCCGAAGTCGCGTAAATCGGGCATGCAGATAGTAAGTGCATGAGCGACTCCGGCGCCTGACGGCAGGTCCTACAATTAACGTCAGGGACCTCCACACCCATAATGCGACTGCGGTAGACCAAGGTATTAATAACACCATCTTGGCAGGCCACAATGAATCCCTCGGTCTCCGACTTTAGCCCTGCTGACCGTAAAAAACCAAAGGTCAGCTTCGTCGATAAACCCAGTGTCTCTATGTTGTTATAGAATACACCGTGCATGGGCTTATCGACGTGCTGCCTGAACAGATTTCTCTGCTCGGCAGCTTTAATTTGGGCTTTCAGACGATTTGGCGCCAGCTCAGTTACTGATTCTGGATCAGCACCTCGCCGGCCTCCTCGCCTGAAGTCGAATATGAGACCGAGATCATCTGCGGCCTTGCGTGCTGCCTTAAATAAAAATGCGCCAACTCCCACAGTTTCATGATCTTTCACAAACCGCAGGAGTGGGTCCGAGCTCCTGAGGATGTTGCATGCTACACTCAGCGCTACTCTGCCATGCGTGCACTCCAGACTCAAGAGTCCTCGGCCCCCCCGTTGTCGTGGGAAGTACACTCGAGGAACGGACGACCTAGGATGGATGCTCCTATGAACATGCATCATCTTGCGGGTATCCCTATCCAATTGGCGCAACTCATCTTGTGTCCACTTAACTACTCCAAAGGAGTAGAGCAGAATCGGAACGGCAAGCATATTAGTTGCAGACACCTTGTTCTTCCCCGAAAGTTCGGAAGACCAAATCTTTCGAAGCCGGTGTCTGTACTTGCCGCGGAGAGTATCCTTGATCTGTTTCACGTCCTGGATGTGATGTTGTTCCACACCCAGGTACGTGTAGGTCTCTCCGGCATCCAAATGTCGTAGGATGCTTCCGTCTGCGAGCTGCGCGTCTTCAAGGAATATCCCGCTTCGTCCTCTCTTGAGGTGGACGACTGCACACTTGTCCAACCCGAATTCCATGCCAATGGCCCGCGTATACTCTTGGACCACCCTAAGAGAGTTCTGGAGTTCGCACTCTCCGGAGGCATAAAGTTTTAGGTCATCCATATAAAATAGATGGGTAACCTTATGCCTCCGATTGCTGGGTGGACCACATTGGTATCCGCGGGTTTGGCGAAGTCCGACAGACAACGGCAGCAGTGAGATGCAAAATAGGAGAGGACTCAGTGAGTCACCCTGGAAAACTCCTCTCCTAAATGTTACCAACTCTGTCGAAACCCGCTGAGCACCAGATGTTATGGTGAAGCGGGTTCTCCAGAGTGGTATCAGCTGTTCGATGCATCTCACTAGTGGGGCAGGTACCACAAGGCATTAAAGCAAGTGTAACAATAGTGCATGGGATGTTGTGTCAAATGCCTTGCGGTAATCAATCCACGCCATTGATAGATTACGCTTGTATTGCGCAAAATCCTGTGTAATACAGCGGTCTATCAATAGGTTTTCTTTGCAGCCTGCCACACCTTTCTTGCCACCACGCTGCTCGTGTATCTGTCTGTAGACCGGCTCAACTGACCTCAATGTCCTGGCATACAAGATACGTGTAAATATCTTGTAACAGGAATTGAGGCAAGTGATCAGTCTATAATTCTTCGGGTCGGACAGATCTCCCTTTTTGGGGATCAGTACAGTACGCCCCTCGGCGAACCAGTCCGGAATCGGATTATTATTATTATTATTATTATCGGGTTGCCCGCTGCCGGACAGGACTTCCGTGGCCTCCGACACCTCACGGTAGCCGCGCCGGCGAATTCCTTGCGGCCACTCTCCACGACCTGTGGAGTTAGTGACTGCAAATACCTAAATCGTGTGCCCTAAGTAGACGAAGGGACCCCAGGATAACCGCCTTCTGCATCTGGCCTGCCAACCATTCTGCCGAATTCTGACAGGCCGGTATGATCTTCAATTCTGAGAGCAGCGAAGGCTTCATCCCTCCGAGTACGCCGATTATTAGGACGACCATCTTGACAGAGTAGTCTGGGTACAGCACTTGGAGCTTATTATTATTATTATTTTTTTTTTTTTTGTAAAAGCCAGTCACCCTTTAAACTCTGTGGCTCCGACACTCACAGAGGGGAGCTGGTAGTACCGGTAGCCACTCCCCACGCCCGTGGGGTGAGTGACTACTGGGTCCGCGAATCGTGTGCCCTGAGCAGACGTAATGAACTGAGGATGACGGCCTTCTGTATTCTGCCGGCTAAGATCTCCGCCGAATTTCGGCATGCCGGTATGATCTTAAGTTCAGAAAGCAGTGTGTGTCTCGTTCCACCGAGGGCTCCTATAATCAGTACCACTATCTTAACAGTATGGTCTGGATAGAGTCTGCGGAGTTCGAAGAGCAAATCTCGATATTTTGTCCATTTTTCCTTCTCCTTCAAGACAATGTTGTTCTCCGCTGGAGCCGAGAACTCCACGACAAACATTGTCTTGAGTTGGTGGTCGAGGAGGACTATGTCAGGCTTGTTGGCTTGTATTTGCCTGACTGTGGGAAAAGAGTAGTTCCAATAAATTAGACACTTCTCATTTCCCACAACGGACTCAATATCCCCCGGAGCATAAGGCAGCAGTGGTGTCTCGTCTATCCCATACGAGTGCCTTAAGTGATAATAAAGCACTCGTAATGCTCCGTCGTGCCTCTGGATATAGGCCGAGACTGCATATGTCGGACAGGCCGACAACAAGTGCATTAGAGTCTCTGGCGCCCTGCGGCAGGCCCTGCAGCTGACATCAGGGACCTCTATACCCATGACACGACTTCGATAAACGAGTGTTAAATACACCATCCTGGCAAGCCATTATGAATCCCTCGGTCTCAGATTTCAACCCGGCTGACCTTAAGAAGGCAAAGGTCAGCCTTTCGGATAAGCCAAGATCTTCTATATTTTTATAGAAGACTCCATGCATTGGCTTATCCGTATGAAGCTGCAGAAAGATGTTGTGTTCTGCAGCTTTAATTTGGGCTTTTCGCCGAGCAGGTTCCAACTCGGTGACAGAGTCGCGATTTACCCGCTCGACGTCGAAGGAGAGACCAAGTTCATCGGCTGCTCTCTGTGCTGCCTTAAACAAAAACGCTCCTACCCCTGCATTTTCATGGTCTCGGATCATGCAGAGGAGGGGATCCGAACTCCTGATAATCTTACAGGCTCCATCTAGAACCATCCTGTTATGGAGACTCTCCAAACTCAAGAGTCCACGGCCTCCCCGATGTCGTGGGAGGTATAACCGTGGAACGGACGATTTATTATTATTATTATTATTATTATTATTATTATTATTATTATTATTATTATTTTACTGTTTCAGAGGGTTTTTCTTCCTTGGGGTAGAGGCAAGAAGCCATCGATCCTCTGTTCTCGGTCCTCTTTTTGCATTTAACTCATTTGACTTTTTCCTAGAACCCTCCTGACATGGAGTGTCCAGGATTACCGACTTCTGGATAGGTATATATAGTTCCCACTGTAAGACTGATGTTTTTTAGCGTCTTAGGTATCTTTCCGGTGGCTCCCACAACATAGGTGCAATGACTAGGCTCCTACTCCTGCACTTTCATGGTCTAGGACCATGCAGAGGAGGGGATCCGAACTCCTGATGACCTTGCAGGCTCCATCCAGAACCATCCTGTTATGGAGACTTTCCAAACTCAAGAGTCCACGGCCTCGTGAGAGTATAATCGTGCAACGGACGATTTAGAATGCAAACTCCTGAAAAGATGCATCTTTTTGTGGGTTCCTACATCGGAATTGTCGCAGCTCCTCTTGACACCATTTGATTATTCCAAAGAAAAGAGAGATCGTAATGGCAAGCACATTAGTAATAAACACCTTGTTCTTCCCCGACAGTTCTGAAGACCAGATCTGTTAAAGTCTGTGCTGATATTTGCCGTGGAAAGCATTTTTCACTACATATTACTTCTTAGGTAGAGTGTTGCTCGATATTTAAGTAAATGTGAGACTCTCCAGCCTCTAGATGGGTGAGAGGCGTCCACAAGCTGCATCCTCTTCATAGTGCCCGCATCGTTATCTCTTGAGGTGGTCTAGTGCACACTTGTCCAACCCAAATCCCATCAAAAGCCTGCCTGTACTCCCGTTATGCCTCCTTTCGCCGGAAGTACCGCAGTTGTAGTCACGAGTACTTCGAAGCGAAATCTGCCATTACTCGATGATATGGTAAAGCATGTTATCCAGAGCAGCATACGTTCCTCGTTACATCTCACTACGGGACCGGGCTCCGCAAGACATCGTTGCAAGTGGACAATAAGCTCATGCGATGGCATGTCAAATGCCTTGCTGTAGTCGATTTAGGCCCACGGAGAGGTTACGGTTATAATGCACGGAGTCCTGCATGATACATCTGTCGATCAGCGGATTCTCTTTGCTGCCAGCGACACCTCTCTTTGACCCTCGTTGCTCATATATCCGTTCGCAAACCCGTTCAACTGCATGGAGCATATGCATGTACAAGATGTGTGTAAACACCTTGTAACATGCGTTTAAGCAGGTTATCGACCTGTAGTTCTTTGGGTTAGACAAATCTCCATTCTTCGGGATCAGCATTGTCCGTTCCTCGACAGCCCAAGAATTTACTGCTCCCCATTTAGGCAAGTAGAAAATGCTTGCCAAATTGTGGTGGGTGCTGAATAATTTTTTCCACCAAAAGTAATTTATCCCGTCGAGACCTGGGGCAGCAAAGTTGTTAGAGCCCTCAATAGCGCTTCGAACCTCTTCTGGGGTTATTGGTTGGCACACCTCGTTTGGTTGTTTGCTTTGGCAAAAATTCAAAGTGTGCCAGGACTGAAGCGTACCTGTTGAGTGGGAGCGTCTGTCCGTAGAGCATTTTCCAGAAGTTTTCCATTTATCATCATCGTCGTTATCGTCATTGCTGTCGACGTCTTCATCATGCTCATGATCATGATTGTTATTATTATTATTATACGAAAAATAACAATATAATATGTTGAGCATTAATTAAATATATTAAATCTTGTATTTTGGGACTTGGCAGAAGCCAAGTAGTTTATAATGAGATCAATAAGCCAACTTTAGTGTAACTTACTGTCTATTAACGCGGGAATAAATCGGACGAAGGACCAGTCAGCGTAATGCTGACAAACTGAACTAATATTGATAATTGAATTTGAAATACCTTGTGACCTTGTGTATTAGCGGCACTTTCCTGGTGTTGTTCTCTTCTAGTTGGGCCCAACAATCTCCAGGTCTCCAATATGGGAATATGGCAAGGTACACAAGACACTCGCGTGGTGATAAGTAGCGGTTTTTATTGTTTTGAAGTGGACCGAAAAAAAAATACTTTTTATATTTTTTATGTGGCGTTATTATTATTCAATTTTGGTTGATATGGAAATCAAAAACAAATTTAGTTATAGAAACAAAAATGCTAGCACTGTTTTCTGAACATACCGCCCCTCCAAATGGCGAAGAATTTGTAATAAAAGTTTATAATTACCATGGGAAACGTATTTACAAAAGTACAAGAAATATATCTAAAACTATGAAACTAGAACTAGGTTAAATAATAATACAAAACTAGTGGGGAATAGGTAAAAGACATAGTTTTACAAGAGGTCTCTTAAGGACACCGTTAGTTGTTCGCACAGTAGTAATACGGGTCTGCCCATCAGGACTAGAGTGCAATTCGACAATTCGGCCAAGGTGCCACACTAGCGGTGGGACATTGTCCTGTTTAATGACAACAATGGTACCAATATTGGGAGGTTTTGTAGAATCTGTCCATTTATGTCGTTGCTGGAGAGTGTGAAGATACTCGTTATGCCAGCGCTTCCAAAATCCTTGTTGAATTTGTTGCAACAACTGCCATCTGGACAAACTATTTATGGGTACTCCTCGTCGGGAGGACTTGTTAATGAAGATAATGTTAAATAATGACCTGGAGATCATTTAGATCACTACTAAGCTGACATAATGGTCGTGAATTTAAAACTGCTTCGATTTGGTGAAAAACGGTATTAAGCTCCTCGTAGGTCAGTACTTGATCACCAATAATTCGAGAAATGTGATGTTTGACTGATTTGACTCCTGCTTCCCATGAACCACCAAAGTGAGCAGCAGAAGGGGGGTTGAAGTGCCACTTAATTTGCATGACTCCAGCGGCGTTTTGGGTTAATTCATTCAGTTGACTATTAGCGCCAACGAAATTAGTTCCGGTATCACTGTAAAGATGAGAACATTGGCCTCGACGTGCAACAAATCGCCGTAATGCTGCTTTAAATGGATCAGATGAAAGATCTGAAATAAGTTCAAGATGGAGAGCTTTAATGGCGAGACATGCAAATAAGCATAGATATGCCTTTTGAGTTTTACCACCCCGGCGTCTACCAAAAGTAATATGAAACGGGCCAGCGAAGTCTACTCCGGTGTGCAGGAATGGCTTAACTTCAGGGACTCGAGGAGTGGGTAAATCATTCATCAGATGTGTATAGGATTTTGGATTATGTCGCGAACAACGATAGCAATGAGAAATGCAATGATTAATTGCTCATCTAGCGGACAATATCCAGAATTGTTTAGCTAATAAAGCCTGAAGAACGGTTACGCCAGGATGCAGATACTTATTATGATACTGATTAATAAGAAGTTTAGTTAATCGGTGTTCCCGTGGTAATAAAATTGGATGTTTTCTCTCAAAGGATTCCTGAGAGTGGCGAAGTCTTCCGCCCACCCTGAGAATACCCTCCTGATCTAAGAAAGGTGCAAGTTTGCGTATAGGTTTAGCACAAGGGCTATTTGAACAAATTTACTTTATTTCATTAGCAAAGACTAATTGTTGAATATGTTTTATAATGATAAGCAGCGCATTATGTAGTTCCAAATTTACCAAAGGACCTCGAATTAAATTAGTATTATCTTTTAAGTAGCTGGTAAATCGAATAAGCTATGCTTCCTTGAACCGTTCGCAAAGAGGAAAATCGTGATAATAAAATTATTATGAAATCATGTTGTCCAGTGACAACTAGAGAGATTGTATTGGTTTCTAAGTCTACATCGGAAGGCAAGGTAGAAGATGAACTAATAGGCCAAAGTTCAGGCGGAGAGCTGAGCCACTTGGGACCCGCCCACCATGAAGAACATTTCAAGAGGTCATGGGGAAGAAGATCCCGTGAGGCGCAATCTGCAGGATTATCGATACCATCAATATGATGCCAATTTTCCGGAGATAATTTTTCCTGAATTTGTGTAACACGGTTTGCAATAAACGTTTTCCACTGATGTGGAGAGGATTTAATCCAGGTTAATGCGACTGTGGAATCGGACCAAGCGTAAATATTTTTAAAATCAATATTGGCATAGGTGTCACGTACAAAATAAACTAAATCTGAAAGTAACAGTGCAAGGCGTGGAATTGTGACACGCTTAAGCGGAGAAACCCTAGATTTAGCACAGACCAAAAAAATGCTTACAGAACCATCATTTTATGAAACCCTAAAATATACCACACATGCATAACCAGTTTCAGAAGCATCACAGAAACCATGAAGGTCACATGCTTGATAATTGTCCGTTATAACGCGGCGAGGTAACTGAAGTTTAACGAGACATAATACCTCACGCTTGTATTTGGACCAACGTGAACAAATCTCAGCGGATGGAGGCTCATCCCAAGACAATCCTTGTGTCCAAAGAATCTGGATCAAGTGCTTTGCAAAAAGAGTAAGTGGAGCTAATAATCCAAGTGGGTCAAATATGCGTGCGACTTCAGAAAGTATTGATCTTTTGGTACAACAACGGTCGATATTGTCTATTTTGTAAGTTAGGGAATCATAAGTTGGATTCCAGTTCAAGTCCAACACATTTTGAAAGTAATCAGTAGTGTCAAATGATTGACAATTAGTTTGGCGTAATGATGGGGGTATGGAGTCTAATACAATAGGATCGTTGCTAGACCACTTCCTCAAATCAAATCCACCACTTTTAAGAAGACCTCGAAGTTGAGATTGTAAAGTAATAGCTTCTTCAGCAGATGAACAGCCCCCCGTGACTAAGTCATCTACATAAATGTCGCGTAACACTTTTGCAGCGTAAGGAAAATTATACTTTTCATCTGAAGCAATTTGTAAAAGAGTGCAGATAGCTAGATATGGAACAGATGATACTCCGTATGTAACAGTATTCAATTCAAATTCTTGAACAGGAGTGTTTGGAGAAAAGCGCCATAATATGCGTTGATAGGCTCTGTGATCAGATGTTACTAAAATTTGCCTGTACATTTGTTTTATATCTGCAATAAGTACAGTGGAACGGGTACGAAACCGTAAAAGTAAGATACTATGTCTTGTTTTAATTTAGGACCTGTTAATAAGGTGTCATTCAGAGAAACATTATTAGTAGATTTTGCTGAGGCGTCAAAGCGTAATTTCGTGGTAGAACTTTCGGGCTTCAACACACAATGATGAGGAATATAATAACATGACTCAGAATGATTGGAAACACTTTGACCACTCACAGGAGACATGTGTCCACAGTCAAGATAATCCTGCATGAAATTTGAATATTCTTGTTTTAATGTAGAATCTTTATTCAATCGATTTTCCAGAGATAAAAAACGACGTATTGCGGTATTAAGAGAATTACCTAAAATAGGAATATCTTCACGAAAAGGTAATGAAACGATGTATCTGCCTGATTTGTCACGAGTATGAGAATTGATAAAATTTTGCTCGCACTTAGTGTTCTCTGGAGAATTAAATATTTTGTCAGATATGCTTTCAAGTTCCCAAAACTTCTTTAATGTGGAATCAAGTTGTGAATAAACAGACACATGAAATGCGTTAACAGCTGGTGTAGAAATATGAATTTTTCCAGATATTATCCAACCAAAAATGGTTTTCATTGCGATTGGTTCACCAGGACGACCATATTTAATAGCAGGTTGTATTATTTGTGAGTAGACATGAGCACCAAGCAAGATGTCTTTTTCACTCGATTTCCTATAATCAGGATCAGCGAGAGGCAGGTTATTTAAATGTTCATAACCTTGAGTGGCAATGTGACTAGACGGAATATCATTACAGATGACCGGCAAGACCATTGCCTGTATATTAAAACTGGGATGATGTCTAAACAGCGGAGTGACCTGACAAAAAGTCATGCCAGTACAAGCGGGTGAAGAAGTTCGACCGATTCCTTGAATAGGAACGGAGCATTGCGTGAGCGGTAAATTAAGTCTGTTTAGACATTTCTCAGTTATTACTGATATTTGACTGCCATTGTCTATAACAGCACGGCAAGTTGAAAATTACCACTAGCATCACAGATAGATAGTAAGGCAGCGGATAAAAGAACTGTAACTGGAGCAATAGCACTAGCAACAACTTGAGGAATGTCAGCAGCGGCGGCATTATCTGTAGAATCAAAAGTCGAGATCGTAGTTGCTTCACGTGGAAAATGTAGCATCATATGATGGCGTTTTTGACAAACAAGACAAACAGACAGGGAAGCACAAGTCGAGAAACTATGTGTTCCAAAGCAATTTATACAACGTCTGGATTCTTTAATAAAGTTATATCGATCTTGAGGCGACTTATTTAAAAACAAATCACATTTAAAAATAGAGTGGTAGCATTGCAAACAAAGCAAAATGCTTGTTGAGGTTTTGCAAGAGGCACTGCTGAACCAATATCTCAAAAGAGAAGATGTTTCCATTCCACCACGAGAGACTGCTGTTTTGATTTTATGGGAGATTGCGTATGTTGCTTATGAGAAAATGAAGGAGAAATTATTCCAATGTTAGAAGTTGAATACTGGAGACACCAGAACAAATATTTGACAACATAGTGCTAGACTTCAAAGCATTACATTGATCGGTCAAGAATTAATTAACTGTTCATATGTGGGCAACTCCGTAATGCTACGATGCATTTCAAGACGTTTTCTAGTATTTCCCCAATAGGTCGAAATAAGTATGCGTTTATTATCATATCTTTTCTCTGAAGTTCCGAATGTAATATGATAATTATCAGAGGTTATTGGTAAATGTTTCACTAATTTTAATGGTTCATCAGATAAGGCACTTATTAAGTATTGGAATTTCTCTATGTTAGACAATTTTATGTGATTGTATATCAATGACTTAAACAGTTCATAGAATGAAGTCCATTCAATAGCATTACTTGAAAATTTAGGTATCTGAATCTCCGGTAGATGAACAGTATTTTTATTGCTTTCAACATCAACCTTTTGATTTGTAGTAACAGCAGATGGCATTTTGGTTAATTCTATATCAACAGCCTAAATGTTATCATGCAAATCATCTATTTCTTCCACCAGTGAATTCAGTTGATCCAAATTTTCAACTGAGAGTTGACTCAATTTTAATGATTTGCGTTGTTCTTGAAAATCCTCGTAAATGAGGTTAGATCTTTTAAATTTTCCATAAAACATAGAGTGCGTTGAAGTATCTGCCACAACGGCAGATGAGTATTCTGACACGGCGGTTAATTTTTTAATTACCACATTACATTCCCTTACAAAGTCCTCAAACTTCATTTGGTAAGTATTGATAAGCTCCTTAACAAGGTTATATTAACCGAACGTAAATAAAATTACAAAATAGTTGTATTAATTAGTACTCACAAATACGTTGAAATGACAATATAATAACGAAAATATGTTTAGAAGAAACAAGAAAATGAATTAATTATAGTGGCAGGTTCAATAAAAAAACACCGTGTGCTAGTGTCAAAATGAATTTAAGCAACAAATGTCAGTTATGAAGTAATTAATTTAAAACGGTTTTAGATGAATGTAAAGCAGCGCTGGTTTTCTTTTTAAAAAATGTCTATTAACGCGGGAATAAATCGGACGAAGGACGAGTCAGCGTAATGCTGACAAACTGAACTAATATTGATAATTGAATTTGAAATACCTTGTGACCTTGTGTATTAGCGGCACTTTCCCGGTGTTGTTCTCTTCTAGTTGGGCCCAACAATCTCCAGGTCTCCAATATGGGAATATGGCAAGGTACACAAGACACTCGCGTGGTGATATGTAGCGGTATTTATTATTTTGAAGTTGACCGAAAAAAAAAGACTTTTTATATATTCTATGTAGCGTCATTATTATTCAATTTTGGTTGATATGGAAATCAAAAACAAATTTAGTTATAGAAACAAAAATGCTAGCACTGTTTTCTGAACACTTACCTTTTCCTCGAAACAACATTATTACATGATGTAATAGTCTGTAGCACCTCTCGGTTTTCCGTATTCATCATGGCATCGTCACGGGATGAGGAGCGATACCAATCTTGTAAATCTTTAATTTTTTCTGAAACATAGAGGGATTAATTAAAGACGTGAGCCATCCAGAATGAACTTATTGTGTCATGCGAATTATATTTCTTTTTTTAACAATTTAATAGTAAATTCATCACACAAGAGTTTATATATTATGCGGGGACTTGTTAATTTATAGGGGATGGATGCCACCCGTTTTCTGGGTGGCTAAAAAGCAAAAACATTAGACCTGAAGAACAATCATATTTTGAGAAAAAAAGGCTCTATGCAATGTTTCTTATAAAACGTCCTTAGTTTTTACTTTAAGAGTTCAGTAATTAAAAAAATATGCTCAAATACTGTTTTTCGTTAACATCTAGAGGCTCAATTTTTTTTATCCTACGGACATCCCAGGGATATCAAAGCTAGGATATAACAATATCCTGAGGATATCCTGGGAATCTCTATGGAACTACTTTCCATATCCTCAGGATATCACCCGGATGTACTTTCGTATATCCTTTGGGATATCCCTGGTACCCTTACAGGGTTTGTTTTATGCTATCATTAAGATATCACTGTAGGCTTTTAGGGCGTAGTGTTTACCTAAATAGCCAGACTGCAAGTTGTTTCAAATAATATTAGCAACGTGCTGCCCTGTGTCTTCCATTGCATAGCAAACTGTTGGCATTTCACACCTAAATAATATTTTTATTACTTGAAAGAATTATGTTGAATTTGCTTAAAACTACCAGAACATTTAAATTTAAAAGTAGCAAAAATATTATTTTCGCGTGAAATGCTTAGTATGCTACACATTGGCCGGAGGACAATAATAGAAAATAATAAGCTGATGGCATTGAAAGCAAATTTCCAATCAGTCTTGGTATTTAAATTAGTGAACAGTAATTTCTTTGATATCGTCTGCTTGTACTATTTGTATGTGATGGTTTTGAAGATACGAACATAATGTTTACATTTTAAAAACCAGTATATTGACAAATTCCGAAAAAGTGACACTGCATGTGATCTAATGTGTTGGCATTCAGGAAGACAGTTTTTCCAGATTATAATAAGAATGGTACAAAACAGCAATACTTAAGAAATTAACATTTTATGTACTAAAATATATCAATTATAATTCTTCCACATCTTTCTAATCGATAAATTATAGATTATTTAGATATCTTGTTTTATGGATAGTTGATATACAGACTATGATGATGCCCTTCTGTCAATAACGGTATTCTGTCTTCCGATACTCTTATCTTCCATTTTGTATCCTCATTTGCAAACGATTTCATAAAAAAAACAAAAGCACAGTAAGCAAATTTATCATTAATAAAGTTAATAAATAATCAACAAATTCAATTCTTTAATTTTACGAATCACTATATATTGGCGATGATCCACCCCTGCAAAAGTCATGAAGCATACCACACCACTTTTTCCATTTTGGATTAATTAATCAAATACTATTTGAAATTCGGCAGTTGTCCTGGTTCTTAGTTTACTCCACAATGTAATAACATTGTTTCTACTTATTTTGTAAATAGTGGATATAAACCAAGAACCAGGGCAACTGCAGGATGTAAATAATATAGTAGCTGAAGTTGAATAACTATTTATTAACTCTGGAAAAATTTGAAGGACACAAAAACTACAAAACATATTTTAGACCAGTGCCAAACCGGTTTCCAGAGGCCAAAAGTCTGAAAAATTCTTAGCAGTGTATGGTAAAACTTAGGATTAATGGTATATAAATAGGGAAAAATCGATTGGACCGCAACAGATAACCGGAAGTGGGATGGGGGTGTGAAAAGGCGTGTTTTTAGAGGTAAAACGTGGTTTTTTTACGATTTCTGGCAAAAGTAGACCTCCTATCGAAAAAAGTAAAAGTTGTAGATAACTGAGACATCTACAACTTTTATTTGAACCATTTTTTTACGTAAGCTCAAAAATTTTGAGAAAAACGCCAAAAACCAATTTCTTGTTTTTTTATTTTTATCTTCCACAAAAATAATTTAATTTTGATGAAATTCGGTGAAAATGTACATTTTTGTGCATCAAAAAAGCTGTAATGTTTTTGAGGCGTAATATTAATTTTTTGATTTTTTTGCGAATTTAATTTGAAGAAAGGCCTAATTTTCAATCAAAAAAGTTGATTAACAAAGTTTTGATTTTTGAAAATTTCAGGACGGCATTTTTTTCGTTGAAATCTATACTTTAAGATGGTGTAAAAAAATCATACTGTTACTGTGGAAAAACATTGTCAAAAATGGAAAAAACCAAAAAAACACTTTTTTCAAGTTCGATTTTTCCGTAAATGTCAGTTCATTTAAATGAATTGCTGTAAGTGGTGCAAAACGATAATTTCAATGTAATATGTAATAAGGGAACTTTAATTAACCGTTTAAGGTTCAGACTGCTGAAAACCGAAATGTTTAAACAATAATTTTACCTAAGAAATTGCTAAAAATCAGCATTTTTAGGCAAGAAAAAAACTTTTTTATGCTTTATGGGCACACATATATTGAAACAATTTTATTGACATACATATTTCAAAATATTCAAAGTTGAAAAATTGAATTATGGCGGGGCAGTTTTTCTATTACGTTCTCTCGAGTGCGCGCGCACTTCTTTTTCATTATTTTCTTCCAGAAAAACTGAAGGAAGTATCTCTACATTTGAGTTTCGTAGTCATACGAAAATTCCATTTACTCCAGAGAAATTTTTGTCTAATGAACAAAACAAGAAAAAATTGATAGAAACACTGTCAGAAAAATTTCAGTCGGAACCAATTTTATGTAAACAAGCAGAAGAAGATGCTGATGCCCTAATTATTAATACAGCCATTGAATTAGCTGAAGATCCTACAAAAATCGTAGAATTGTGGCTCAGAATATCGATCTTCTAGTTCTGTTGAGCTAATTAAATTCAAATAATTCCGACATTTATTTTCACAAACCAGATTCAGGTAATACAAAAGATACATTTTACACCTCAAACAGCTTCAAACATGAATCAAAAAAGAACATTGTTGCGTTCATTCACTGTTTTTCTGGATGTGACACGACTTCCAGTTTCACCGGAAAAGGGAAAAAGGGAAAAACTACCACCAGCTGAGGGAGCAGCTGAACAACACTGCCACGGGGCTTATTTTCAAATTCAAACTTGGCTTGGTAACAAACTTACAGCTACGGACTGGGAATGGATCTAACCAGAATATTGCCTAAATTGACAGAAAAAGAATTAATTCCTGAAAGTTTGCTGAAATCTATCTGCTGCAGCTGTGAAACTCGTTGTGGTTGTCACTTCTAGGAAGGTCGCCTAGCAATGCCAATGTACAAATAGGAAAAAACTTACTAATAACGATAATTGATACTACTACTCACGGTAATCAATAAACACTAATATTAATCAGAGTGAATACTGTTATATGATTAGATTGGTATGCCAATGATCACGACTAAATAAGGCCAAAGAAAAAAATATACTAGTAACTAGTTGACTAAATAGGCTAAATTGGCATGCTTTACCTTCGAGAGGGAACAAAAATTTATTTACCTAGCTAAGCTCAGTTAAGTTGGAGTAGGTAAGTAGTTTCAGTTGCATCAGTCGCTTGAAAACGAACTACCAAGAACGGTTTAACAACTGTATATTAAATAGCTAACAATGGTAAATAGCAAATATCACAATACTATGGTACAAAATGTGCATGTGGGCCCTTTTTGAGGGGGTAATGTCAAATCACCCTTTTGAGGGTGATTTGACATTACCCAGATGGGCACGACCTCGTCGACAAACGAGCAGCGATGCTCCAGCTCTGCCACCGCCGCGCTGTTCCTAGACTGTCCCTCGCTACTGGGGTTCACACTAGGCTATGATGTCCAAAGACCAACATCAAACTTAACTTCATGGGGGTGGAAGCTCTCGAGATACCAAAGGGGCTCTCAGGGTGTGGAAAAGAAAAAAACCTGCCAAGGGCTCTACAGATTCGCTGCTGTGTATACTGGGGCTTAAACAGGAGCAAACTTAAGCTTTCAGGATTACCAAGGGGGAAGTTCCGAGGCGTCAAATGGGATTTTCGGGGTACCAAAAGAACCCCAATACAACAACAAAAAAAAGGAATTAATTTCTTGTTAAGGCATAAAGGCATTAGATACTATTTACGGTTGCGACAGGTTCCTTCCAAGAAAGACAAATCAAGATGGAGGACTATGTCAGCATGAGATCCCAACAAAACGTGGCTTCTCCAGAGGTTTCTACACAAATATTCCATCAAAATCAATCAACAGTCAAACTCAAACCTCTGCGAACAAGGCAACGTTTCACAACTCCATGTTACCACGTTTCCACATTCACAAAACGCTAAAAACGCTTTCGCCTTTGGCCAGCCGGCGTAATCCACTTTCCAACCAACAAAAACCCAACCACGCAAATACGAAAATTCGTAATTCTTCCGCGTTGCCTTGTCATTCGATGGTTTAAACTGTGAACACAGCCAAGCGGGCTGCACTGTTTCGCCACCAAATATACACATCGTTTCAACCTGCGTTTCCGATCAAACCCGTTCTACAAAAGTTTTAGTTGCGCTAGAAAACGTTCTGACGGAGCTTTCGGTTACGGAGACTCAAGTGGCCGTAACATGGTAGTAAAAGATGCGGCTCTCGAAAGCATGTAGTAAAATGCTCTATTCTTTGCTCGAATTGTCACGGGGCCGAAAACTGTTCTAACTTTGAAATACAACCATTAGAAGAAATCAGCGATTCGGAGGAGATGTGTGACGAAACAAATGTTCAAAATAATATTGAAAATAAAGATCTTGATGAACTTGAGGACCTTGACGAAGTCGAAGACCTTATCGAAGTTCCTGAAGAAACCGAACAATATGTTGAGTCTGATGATGTAGAGCAGCTTCCCAAAACAATGAGATTATTATAAATTTTGATTATGTATTTCTACTTTGTAAATTGATTTAATGTAAAATACGTAATAAATTTATTTTTAATGTGAAAGTGCCCATAAAGCATAAAAAAGTTTTTTCTTGCCTAAAAATTGTCATTTTTAGCAATTTCTTGGTTAAAATTATTGTTTAAACATTTCGGTTTTCAGCAGTCCAAACCTTAAACGGTTAATTAAAGTTTCGTTATTACATATTACATTGAAATTACCATTTTGCACCACTTACAACTCTTCATTTAAATGAACAATGAAGAATTAGTGACATTTACGGAAAATCGATCTTGAAAAAAGTGTTTTTTTAGTTTTTTCCATTTTTGACAATGTTTTTCCACAGTAACAGTGTGATATTTTTACACCATCTTAAAGTAGAGGTTTCAACGAAAAAAATACCGTCCTGAAATTTTCAAAAATCAAAACTTTGTTAATCATTTTTTTTTATTGAAAATTAGGCCTTTTTTTCGAATTAAATTCGCAGAAAAATCAAAAAATGAATATTACGCCTCAAAAAAATTAGTTTTTTTGATGTATAAAATTGTACATTTTCACCGAATTTCATCAAAATTAAATTATTTTTATGGAAGATAACAATAAAAAACAAATTTGTTTTGGCGTCTTTCTCAAAATTTTTGAGGTTATGTAAAAAAATTGTTCAAATAAAAGTTGTAGTAACTCAATTATCTACAATTTTTACTTAAAACTTTTTTACTTAAAACTTTTGCCAGAAATCGTAAATAAACCACGTTTTACCTCTAAAAACTTGCGGTTATCTGTTGCGGTCCAATCGATTTTTCCCCATTTATATACTATTAATCTTAAATTTTTCCACCACCCATATACTGCTAAGAATTTTTCTTTTTTTTTTTCAAGAACGCTGGTCTATTTTATTATTTTATTATTAGCAAACGTAACTTTGATTGCATATTAAGTTCTTAAGCGATGTTGATTGCAACCTTACTTTCGACAGAAGAGATAGAGAGATTATGAGAGTTACAAACCTAACAAAATAAATACATTTTGTTGCCAACCGTTTTCCTTTATATCTTTTATAAGTAACTTCTTTTCTTTTATCTTTCTTGTTTTATTAAAATAAGCTAACAATTTAAAATTCATAATAGATATAGGACTTTATACTATAATATGTTAATTGAATACAAAACTATACTAGAAGTATGTATTATGTAGTCATATTACAACAATACCTTAACCTAACGTGCCCATATTTATGATTCAAGAGTTCCGTAGTTCGATTCCACCGCATTTAGTTTTTTTTTTGTTAAAATTGTTTAATACATAAGTATATATATAATACAATAAGTATATATATACAATTTCATGTTTTAACATTTTTGTAGAAATATGTTTCTTAAAGAAATATGGCAAAAATGCTCCCGTCTTTGGATATCCGTGGGCAAACTAGACAAGATAACCCATGGATATCTATTCTATTACATCCATGGGTATAGGATATACATATTTTGTACACATATAGGATACCGACATCCCGTCGGATTATCGGTAGGCAATCAGTAGCGGATATCCGTAGGATTGTTATGGTTCATTTGGCTCCTAAGGTAATTAGAAAAAAATTAAATAGATTTAGGTAATTTTTCTTTATTTAATTATAAATATATTGTTCATATTAGTAGTAAGTTAATGATTATTTAATGAATTATATGGGCACTGGGATTGTTTATTATTGTTAGTATTTCTACACCACTTACACAGTTCCCCTCATATCCCTACAAAATAGAAAACTACCTATTATTATCGGGGCAAATTTATGTATTTGTCTATAAACTTACCTAGTCCAGTGGAAGCCCTGAAAGGTTGGTCCCCGATGCCGAAAAAAACCACATGCCTAATGTGAATCCTTTTGTCTTAAAAGAGCGAAATTTAATTTCTGCAAAATCGTATCTGATCCTCCTGGACGGTTTTCTATATGTTTTATGTTTCTTGAGTGCATTTTGAAGAAAAAATACTTTTACACAATTAAACGGCATTTTTAATATGGCAGAAAATATATAGAAATATTGGGGTGTGCGACGAAATAACAATTCGTATAATAGAGAAAGTAATTTCGATTGCATTTATTACATAAACAGGTGATTAGATGTATATAAATACAATTTCCGAAACGTTTTCTAGCGATCCCAACGCTTTCTTGAGATTAATCAACTCTGGTAGTATTGGTTGAAAAACAACACTTTACAATAATAGCATGTTGTAGCTACAACATGCGGATTTGCTACAAAACCCAGAAATTTGCGGCCATGTTGGAGGTCCAATGGTCATGATTCCCTTTATATCAGCATTCAAAATCATCGATAGGATTGTAAAGTGTTGTTTTTCAACCAGAAAAGATGAGCACACACTACCAGAATTGATTGTTAATCTCAAGAAAGCGTTGGGATCGCTAGAAAACATTTCGGAAACATTGAAGGTACATGTTGCAGTAAGTCACTTAGAACAATCGATTTTCTTGGAAAACAACGATGGGCTAGGATTGTGGTTTGAACAGGCAGGCGAGTCAGTGCATAGAGAATTCAAGAATAATTGGTCGAGGTATGAAATCAAAAATATCAAAGACGAGTCTTACATTGATCCATTAAAAAAAGCTGTTGTTGATTTTCCATCTATGTATATATATATATATATATATATATATATATATATGTGCATTTGTATCGTGTCCGCCTCCTTACAAATTTGTGGCGCCCGCACCTCCACTAGAAATAATATAGATAGATTAGTTCTGTTTACATATACATAACTGCCAAATTTCACTTACCAAGGGCACGCGGAGAGGGGAAAGGATTTTTATCTTTTTTTACATACACTTTTTTGTTCATACGATTGGTATGTTTACACCTCGTTATATAAATAGTACCTCTCTGACTCAATGTATTTAAAACTGTTATATATAACGGTAGACTTTGCCTCCTTCGAGGTTGCCAGACTTCTATAGTGTAAAATGCTCTAGCGCTTGCGCAATTAGTTGCGCTATGCAATCGTGTGCGTTTGTTATTATGATGATTCATATTGTGTAAGTTATACTCTATCAGATTACATTGGTGTTTTACCCGATAATGTGCGATTATCTGTTTTAAAATGAACCGTTCACGCTAAATATCTATTGTAGAATAATGTATGTAATTCAAAATATGTTCTTAAGGAAATTATTATTACTATTTAAAATGCTTGTCAAAAGACATCACTGAATCAGTTTAATTTTGTAACACAATTGTTACATATTAGTCCACGTAAATTAGATATTTTAGAAGAAATAATTTATAAAGTAATGATATTTGGGATGCGTAATCTAGATAGGGTTCGAAATAGATACCCGAATAGTTCCCCACAATTTAGGAGTGAAACGTCCGTAATGATTATGAATAGAGCTGCTTCGGCCATATTACGGGGACTTAACGCTGGTTTTTCACTTTTATCTTGTAAACCGTTCGTCGAAAGAGAAAAAAGTATAGGAAATAAAAAATCGTCATGTTAAATTC
The DNA here is from genome assembly GCA_936432065.2 of Rutpela maculata. Classification (NCBI taxonomy): domain Eukaryota; kingdom Metazoa; phylum Arthropoda; class Insecta; order Coleoptera; family Cerambycidae; genus Rutpela; species Rutpela maculata. Next base: position 92,810,843 of record OW386288.2, on the reverse strand, counting down.
TGCATAAAAAATGTACTATTAACCTTGTAGCTTATCCTCACCTATTTCGCGCTAACAGCGTCCGAACAGAGGCGTAGTTTGGGGCGCAGAGGTAAAAATCCATCCGATTCCAAGTTTGACTCCGAATATTTTAAGACCGGTTACTTTAACGAGAAAAATGCTCAGTAATGAATTTATTGAGCAGAATTTTCTCTATTAGATGCATATATAGAGGGTTTTGTCGCAAGTAGTTTATGTATTTTCCTCTTCTTTGCAATTAGAGGATAATCTGCACTGTTCACACAAAAGAAGATTTGGAGTCATATTTCAACTCTGAGCTTGCTTCAATTCCACTTCTTCTCTTCAATAAGAAAGGGTTAATGAGGAAAATTAAGAAATCATCTGTATGATATTTTCAATGCTGTACGAGAGAGGCCAATAGATTTTTCGGATTGCCAGTTCATTGTTGATGGCTGCAATTTGATTCATCGTGTAGTATGGCCGAAGCAGCTTTATTCGTAAACATTACGGCCAAAAAGTGACAGTAGTGTTTGACGGATATGCTGACTGCAGTATGAAGAGCATCGAAAGACAGCAGCGTCTTTTGAAACGCATTTCACCGGAAATTGTTTTTCATGAGAACACGCCACTGACTGAGACGCAAAATAAAATGATAAACAATCTCACAAAAAGGAACGGTTTATTTCGCAATTGGTGGAGAGATTTAAAAACGAGGGAATCAAAATAATTACTGCTGTAGACGACGTTGACGTACTCATAGTTCAAACCGCATTAAACGAATCTCATGGAAACGATACAGTGGTCATCCTCGGACAAGATATTGATCTTCTCGCATTGATTATCGCTCTCGCACCTGAAGATAAAGATATCCATTTCTTAAGAGAGGCTCAGAGATAAATAAAAAATAAAGATTACAGTTCTCGTGACTTGCAGTCCTCGGAAGTTTTAAAAAGCTGTATGGCCACACGTTCAGTGGATGCGATAACACTTCAGCTTCCTTTAGTAAAAGAAAAGTGCAAACGGTGGAATGCGTCAATAAAAGAAAAGATCTCGAAGAGGTTGTCCATATATTCAACAACCGTAGCTGAACGAAAAAAGAAATTACATCTTTGAATCATCAAAGATTCATTATCTTCAATAAGTTAATCCGCCAATCTAGTACTACCGGGATTCTACGAAGACTGCCAGCAACATCTGAGGCAATATGTCAACATTCTTACAGAGTATTTCTCCAAATTCATGTTTGACGAGGAGAAAACTTGGAACCAACGGAATGGAGAAAAGCAGAAAATAATATAAAATATTTCAAAGAGATGATATACTTAAAGAAGTAAAATGTTCAAAACTTAATCATTTTGGAGCAAAAATGTTTTGGTCTCGAATGCTTTTTAAAACATTTTTATTTTTTGCTAGAGAGAAATATTTACATTTTTGCTCCAGAATAATCTAGGTTTTTAAAATATCTTTGGAAGGTGGAAGATTACACTGGTCAACATTCAGTTTGAAAAAATACACCGGACTCTACCTAGGTACCCAGGGGTTTTGGGGTCGCTGATTCCGTTGCCGAGGTCGGTTAAGCTCTATCACGTCAGGTTCAAGGTTATTTGAAGGTCAACCTAAGAAAAGGTTTTTGAAAAAATCTAAAAAAAATTTACACATAGGCTCTTGGGGGGTCTCTGAGTCCGAATCCGATGTCGGTTGACCTTTATCACCTCATGTTCAAGGTCATTTGAAGGTTAAAGTAAGAATAGGAGGTGAAAAAAATTAGAAAAAATTTATACGAATGCTCACCTGCCTACTTATTGTCTGTTTATCTGTCTGCCTTTATACCTGTACACCTGTTTGTTTGCTTGTTAGTCCGTATTTATCATCCGCCTGCATTTTCTCTCTGTCCATCTATTTGACATCCTGCCTTTCTGTCAGTAATTCTGTCTGACTGAATGACTAAATGTTTCTATCTGACAGTCTGTCTGCCTCCTTGTCAGTTTGTCTGACTCAGGAAACCATTAAATTACTTTGACCCTGACAGGATTGAGCTCAGGGCCGGTTTTAGGTAACTGGAGGCCCTAAGCTCTAGGTATGTTTTTCGTTGAAGCTTTCTCTTCTAATAAAATAAACGTGCATATCTGCGTATGAAATCTGAGTTCTGAGGCCCCCTAAATGCGAGGCCCTAAGCTGGCGTTTCCTCAGCTTATAGGCAAAACCAGCACTGATTGAGCTCCAAGTGAGTGAAGCCAACGCCCGTAGTACTCTTTACTTGCATGTTCGCTCTGCTTCTGCAACTATACCTAAAGGCCATCCTTTCACAGAATCTGAATCAGCGACCCCAAAAACCCCTGGGTACCTAGGTAGAGTCCTGTGTATTTTTTTAAACTAAATGTTGACCTGTGTTATTATTATTCTTTTATTTTCTGCTTTTTAGACCCCCCTCCCCCCCCCAATAAAAATCGTCTTCTATTTTTTTTTTACTTTTACTATATAAGGCCAGCAGCAGTGACAAATAGTGGATTAAGGGCAACTAGTTACGTTAAGGAATGTTTGTGTCCTGTTAAATAAATACCTTTTTTAATTTGCTCTAAGCTATAAAGGGGTACAAAAATATTTGTTTCTGAACAAAATAAACGTTTTTTTATTCCCAAATTGAAAAAATTTAAAAACCCATTGATCTCTAGAAAGTATTATTTCTGTGATTCATTGAGTTAAATATATTTGCACTGAGATAGCCGAAGAATCTTCATGTGCAGCTAAAGCTGGCGGACGAATGCCGGCTTGAAATGACCTCAGGATGACCTTGAAATGACCTCTGGGTGCCTCTTTTTTTTAAGGGTAAGCGAACAATGGATTCGGACTCAGCGCCCCGAAAAACCTGTGTGAATTTTTTCAGATTCTTTCAATCACCTTTTCTTACTTTAACCTTCAAATGACATTGAAACTGACGTGATAGAGGTCAACCGACATCGAATGCAGACTCAGCGCCTCAAAAAACCTATATATAAGTTTTTTCAGATTTTTTGACAGCTTCTTCTGTTTTTCTCAAATTAACCTTGAAATGATCTCCGGATGCCTTTTAAGGGTAAACGAACACCGGATTCGGACTCACCGATCCCAAAAACCTATGCGTGAATTTTTTCAGATTTTTTCAATCACCTTTTCTTAGTTTGACCTTCAAGTGACCTTGAAACTGACGTGATAGAGGTCAACCGGCATCGGACACAGACTCAGCGACCCAAAAACCCTACATGTAAATTTTTTCAGATTTTTTAACAGCTTCCTCTCCGTTTTTCTCAAATTAACCTTGAAATGACCTCCGGATGCCTTTTAAGGGTAAGCGAACACCGAATTCGGACTCAGCGACCCCAAAAACCTATGTGTACATTTTCTCAGTTTTTTTCAACCACCTTTTCTTAGTTTGACCTTCAGATGTCCTTGAACCTGACGTGATAGGGCTTAACCGACCTCGGCATCTGAATCAGCGACCCCAAAAACCCCTCGGTACCTAGGTAGAGTCCTGTGTATTTTTTTAAACTAAATGTTGACCTGTGTTATTATTATTCTTTTATTTTCTGCTTTTTAGCACCCCCCCCCCCCCCCCCAATAAAAATCGTCTTCTATTTTTTTTTTTTACTTTTACTATATAAGGCCAGCAGCAGTGACTAATAGTGGATTAAGGGCAACTAGTTACGTTAAGGAATGTTCGTGTCCTGTTAAATAAATACCTTAAACAAATACCTTTTTTAATTTGCTCTAAGCTATAAAGGGGTACAAAAATATTTGTTTCTGAACAAAATAAACGTTTTTTTATTCCCAAATTGAAAAAATTTAAAAACCCATTGATCTCTAGAAAATATTATTTCTGTGCATAAAAGTTATTTATATTTTTAGTAAGATAATTTTAGTTACCATATCTCTAGATGTATTTAGGAATAGTATGCCTCTTCACTATGTTGCCAAGTTTAGGAGGCGATATCGCTACTTTATTGTAAGGAAGCATTTAATACCTATATACATCAAGTGTTTAAAACAGCAACGCCACCTGGTAAAAAATGTAGTGGACTATGGTGTATGTTTACATATGTTTATAGGTATTTTCCGCCTCCAAAAAAAAGTGTCGTTAAATGCTTCTATCTCTCTATTTCTTCCCTTTTTGTCATAATCTTATATGCGCACCAATAAAGCTGATCATTATTGATAATAATGGGTCATAAATTTACTAATTATCAAGACATTCGCGATGAAAACAACACAAAACGTCTCCGCCTCCGAAATCGGAGGCGAACGCGTAAAATCGGAGGCAAACACCACCTAACCATATAACATTCGGAGGTGTATGAGTACTAAATGCATGTATATATATATATATATATATATATATATATATATATATATATATATATATATATATATATATATATATATATATATATATATATATATATATATATATATATATATATATATGTTATATAAAATTATACGCTTATTATAAAGACTTAGTCATAACAAACCTCCACATGTATATCATATTACATAATAACGACTTCTCTTATTAACCGCTTATCTTAGAGATATTATATTTCACCTTTGTTTCTCACATTTTATGCTGACTGTCGAATTGCATTTCCTTTGTTCTATATTTTGCTTACTCAGGTTCTGTATGTTATAAATACGACTAGACATGCTTTGTAAAGTCAGTTATTAAACTCACTTAGAATGAAACACTTCTAATTATTGTATTATTCCTTCTCCAAGAGCCAACGTTGGCTCCATTTAAGTAAATAAATCTTTTTAAAAAGTCACTCATGTAAACCGTGATCTAACATTGGCGCAGTCGGTAGGATCCGTAAATATCATCAGAACAAGAAGCCTAACTGGTAGTGAAGCGTAAGAGAACAAGGAGAACATCTGCAGAAGGTGCCTAACTAGTGCGTGTACATCTACGAGAACAAGGAGACCTTCCTCACTGGTGGTGGCGGATCCCAATCCCTCGACGGACGAAGAACCTACCTATGGAGATGAAATTAACGTAAGTCATTTAAGAATCATCTCGTACCATTTTTACCATTTTATTATTTTTCGCAACTTATTTTATTAAAAGTGTATTATACTGCTAATACATTCGGCGCACAAAGCCAGTTCTCTTCTCAAAATGAATCCATTCCTTTACAAACGCAACGAAACAAGTTCATTTAATTTTAAATTTATTTATTTTCGTATTATACTGCTAATACGAAACATTGTGTATTATACAGCTAATATACAATCCATTTACGCACACAACGTAACAAGCTAATTTAATTTAAGTTCGTATCATACTGCTGATACGCAACCAATTTTTGTCCAAGTAATTTCTAAATACAAAAAGCAAAATGCCAGATAGAGCTCAACCAGAGCCAGTTCAACCAGTGCCACCGGCACCAACCGAACAACAACTACAACAACAACAACAACAACAACAACAACAACAACTACAACAGCAACAATTACAACAACAACAACCACAACCTGAGCAAATTGAGCCTTACAAGCTCTCTGAAATATTTTCTCTAATACCTGAATTTGATGGCAACGCCATAAATTTACAAACATTCTTAAATTCCTGTCATTGCGCCCAAAGCATGGCAATTGGAGATCAAAAAATTCTTTTGACCGTCCACATAAAAAATAAGTTAAAGAGTAAAGCTGCCGAATTAATAAATTCTCGTAACCCTGGCACCTGGCCAGAAATCAAAGCATTATTGGAAACCCACTTTGGGGATTCCAGAGATCTAACGGCCCTAATTCAGGACCTACAACGAATTCACCAATTGCCCAGTGAATCCGCTCTAACATTTATTTCACATTTACAAACGCACAATGCTAAAATGCACGCCGCAGTGCAAAAGCAAAATTTAACCACAACGCAAAGAGCTGCACAATCAGACCTTATAGAAACCATGACCTTAAATAATTTACTAAGAGGTTTAGAACCGAATTTAGGCCGCATCATACGTGCTAGCAACCCTCCTAGCATACTGAAAGCCGTAAGCAGAATTCGTAGAGAGCTACAACTCTCTTATTTCGAGCAACAAAAATTTCCCAAAAATAGTCCGGTCAAAAATCCTATTATGCAACAAAAACGACCAACTTCAAATTTTCAGCAGAAATTCTGCTCGTTTTGTAAACGAAACGGACATGTCATAAATGAATGCCGTACAAGGCAACAAACACAAACAATGCCGTCAACCTCACAAAATTTTCAACGACCAAATTACCCAGGAAATTCAAGTTTCCAAAACTTTTCACAAAATAATCAATTTAGTCAGAGGACATTCCCTCAAAACCAACCTAATCAACCTCAAAATAGGCCCTCAGCTATAAGGCCAAATCCAAACTTTAACCAACAAAAACCGTCAGCTATTCAACCTAACCCGAATTTTAACCGCTTTAACCAGCAAAAAGCTCATCATTTAAATTACGAACCTTACGATAATTATGCCGATCAATTTAATCAATACAATGACTATTCACCCGATTATCAAAATGTAAGTGAAAGTTATGAAAATTACGATTTAGAAAACGCTCAAAGCTTTTCAGAGAATTATACAGCTAATTCCCAATATGAACAGTACGAGAATTATACTGCTAATTCTCAAACGCCACAGGAGGATTATACTGTTAATCCTCAGGATTTTCGCATAGATCCGGAGTACCCCACGGATACTCCAACACAGCAAACAGACCAATTCGACCAAATAACAAATCAAATACGAACGATGAATCTCAACGACAGTTTCGACCCGTCGCTGAACTTTCCGGAACAAGGGTTCATGTAGAAACACTATCACATTCATTGTTGACCGTAAATTCAAAAAATCTATACTACATTAAAAATATCACAAACAAATTCAAAATTCTAATCGATACTGGCGCAGGTATCCCCATTTTTAAACCAAAAACAGCGGAAAATTACAAACGGAGATTTTCAGAAAATGTAATTGTACAAGGCATAACCGATCAGAAAATTACTATTAGTGAATCTGTTCTTATACCCTTTACGGATAACGACCCACATAAAGTTTACATCTACGACCTAGATATCAGTTTTGATGGACTGATAGGAGCTGACTTCCTAGAGCATTATCGTTGTATCGTCGACATAAGAAATAAACGATTAATAACCAATTTTAAAACAGTTCCACTTTTCAAAGTAACCGACGATTCGTTGAAACCCGAATGCGACAAAATCCAATCAAACCACAACCCTAATCAAAATAAGATTCAAATCGATGGCCGTACCGAAAAAATTTATAAACTAAAATGTAACCTTAGAAACACTGACGCTATTTTGCAAGCGCAAGAGAATGAAAAAGTCCGTTTACCTAATGCTCTTGTTAAAGTAAACGAAAACGGAGAATTTCTAACAACAATAATCAATGCTAATGTCATCCCGAAGACTGTCGATTTTTCCAATTTAAATTTAGAACCTTTACAAAAATTTAAGTCAATTTTTAACTTAAACACGCAAAACTCTGACCAACAACTAATGACGGACAGATCCTTCGAAATCAGGAACGAATTGCGCTTGGATCATCTAAACGAAGAAGAGGCCGAAATAGTAACGCAGCTTTGTTTAGACTTTCAAGATATATTCTATTTAGAAGGAGACAATTTGACCTTTACTAATGAAATCAAACACCGATATTCACTAAATCGTATCGATATCCTCAGGTCCATAAAGAAGAAGTTAAATCCCAAGTATCGAAAATGTTAAGTCAAGGTATTATTCAACCCTCAATCTCACCTTGGTCCTCTCCTGTCTGGGTAGTTCCCAAAAAACTGGACGCTTCTGGTAAACAGAAATGGCGCGTTGTAGTCGACTACCGCAAACTCAACGAGGTTACAATCGGTGACAAATATCCTCTGCCCAACATTTCCGATCTTTTAGACCAACTTGGCAAATGCCAATATTTCACAACCTTAGACTTGGCTTCTGGTTTCCACCAAATAGAAATTAATCCCGCAGATATTCAAAAGACTGCCTTCACAGTTGAGAACGGTCATTATGAATTCGTGCGAATGCCATTTGGACTCAAAAACGCTCCATCAACTTTTCAAAGAGTTATGGATAACATCCTGTTAGGTATTCAAAATGAACGATGTCTCGTCTACATGGACGATATTATTATTTACTCTCCTACAATTCATGAACACATTTCCCGTCTAACCGAAGTCTTTAAACGCCTTCAAAAAGCCAACCTCAAAATTCAACCAGACAAATGCGAGTTTCTCCGCAAGGAAGTCGCTTATTTAGGACATCTCATTACGAAAGACGACGTAAAACCAAACCCTTCGAAAGTTGACGCTATTCTAAATTTTCCTCAACCGAAAAATCCAAAAGAAATTAAATCATTTCTAGGTTTAGCCGGATATTATAGGCGCTTTATTCCTAATTTCTCCAAGATAACCAAGCCCCTAACAAAACTCCTACAGAAAGACATACCATTTCTCTTCGACAATGATTGTACAAATTCTTTTCAAAATTTGAAACAAACATTAACAACAACTCCGATATTAATTTATCCTAATTTTGATGAACCATTCATTCTAACCACTGATGCGAGCGCATTTGCCGTCGGCTCAGTGCTGAGCCAGGGGCCTATTGGCAAAGATTTACCCATTGCCTATGCTTCTAGAACCTTGTGCAGTGCAGAAACTAAATATTCAACGATTGAACGCGAGCTTTTATCGATAGTATGGAGTGTAAAGCACTTTAGATCATATCTGTATGGTAGAAAGTTCAAGCTTGTCACCGACCATAGACCACTCACCTGGCTATTCTCTATAAAAGATCCAGGAAGTAGACTTGCCCGTTGGCGACTCAAATTAGAAGAGTACGACTACGAAATAATTTATAAACCTGGCAAAATCAATAAGAACGCGGACGCACTTTCCAGAATCAAAATTAATCAAAGGTTCTAGCCGCGAATGACGAAGTCAGACGACGACGAAAACCCAGACGATAACAACGCAGTTACTAACGAACAAATTTCGCGAGAATTTGAAACTTTCACCAACCTATATAAAACAACATCTTTAATTGACTATTCGAAAATCAATGCCTCGAACAAACAACTTTTGTATCGAGAACATAAAGATATTATAACCTTTTTCCAACAAAACAACTTACAAGATCTACATCACAAAATTATCGAGGACATATTCGAGGAAAACCCCGAATTTCATAACAATAAAATCAATATTGTATCGAGCAAAACAGTCAGACATAGGAGATATTTTATCATCCCTCTACCTTTTGATATCGAATCTATAATTGAACATCTATTTTTGGTATCATTTAAAAATCAAGATGTTTTAGACATACTTTGTCGAAAATAACCTAGACCTCCCCATACTCGAAATTCTATCATTCGTTTTTGCAGAAAAAGACTTAAAAGTAGTAATTTGTCATGATATCGTCAGAACTGCTGACGAAGATGAAATTCCAATTATATTGGAGCAAAATCATTTTGGTAAAAATAATCTACACCGCGGAATAAATGAAACGATTCGAAGAATTAGAGAAAAATACACTTGGCAAGGTCTAACTAAAGACGTTGAAAATTTTATAAAAAATTGTGAAACTTGTCAAAAAACTAAGGTATGCCGAAAAAACCTTAATAACCCTCTAGTAGTCACAGAAACCCCAAGAACACCATTCGAAAGAATTAATATCGATTTATTTGAATTCCCAACTCGAAATTACGCTTTAACTCTTCGCGACGAGTTAACTAAATTTACACAGGCCTATGCAGTCCCGGACAAATCCGCAAAATCCGTCGTAAATACCTTGTTGTTATACTTTCAACATTACGGTACCCCGCTAAGAATCCATTGCGATTACGGTGGCGAATTTGACAACCGTTTGCTTAAAGATCTCTGCACCCTCTATGACATAAAATTAACTTATTCAAGCGTAGGACATCCCCAATCGAACGGATCCATAGAAATATTTCATGCTACTTTAGCTGAAATGATAAGAATTCATAAAACTGAAAACCCGAACGAACATCCATTCACGATTTTACCATATGCAGTAATATGCTATAACAATTCGGTAAATAAAACACACGGTTTCACCCCATATGAACTTATCATTGGTCATACGTCTAACAGACCACCTGAAACTTTATATAACCAAAAAGAGTTAATAACCAAATACGTTAGAAATTTAAACAACAGAATATCCCACTACTATAAAATAGCCCGTAGTCGAACACAATCCCAAAAAGAGAAAGCAAAAGTTCGTTTCGACAGAAATGTTCCCCAAAAACGATCCGAGTACAAAATAGGTGACTTAGTTTATGTAAAAGAATCACAAATTAAGAACAAACTACAAAACAAATTTAACGGTCCTTTTAAAATAAAGGAAATTTTCCAGAATTCTGCTACGTTATTAAATCTTGAAACAAAACAAGAAACTAAAGTAAACTTTGATAGAATGAAACCATATACTGAAAATTAAATTCATTTCAGGTTTCTCCTGCTGTTCGGATCAGCACTCTGTCACCAGTATATAAAAAAGGTTCAGCAGACGACCCAGTAAACTATCGACCAATATCGTTGCTACCAGTAATTTCAAAAATATTCGAAATTCTTCTGAAGAAACAAATCTGTGAATACTTTGAAGAAAACGCCCTGTTAATTGATAGTCAGTTTGGTTTCAGGAAGAGTCGCTCAACTTCTCTAGCTGTTTTAAAATTAATAGATAATATCGTAGAAGGATTCGAAAATAAAAACTACGTAGGATCCATTTTTTGCGACTTAAGTAAAGCTTTCGATTGTATTTCTCACGATATCCTCTTTGATAAATTACATTTCTATGGCTTCAATGAGGTTAGCTTAAAGTTGATAACATCCTACTGGTCAAATAGAAGACAGAGTACATTTTTTAATAAAGAAATTTCCGACCTCTTACCAATCAATCACGGTGTACCACAGGGATCTGTATTGGGACCGGTGTTATTCATTATTTATATTAACGACTTAATTTACGCAAATGTAAATTGCAGTACTATATTATATGCCGATGACACCACAATAATCACTAAAGATAATAACATAAAGTGTTTACTGCATGATATGGCCAATAAAGCAGTAGATTTTCAAAACTGGTTTACAGCAAATAAACTACTACTAAATAATGAAAAAACAACAAACATGGTATTTTCATATCGTAATTTAGACGGCGTAAAAAACCCGAACTATACTAAATTTCTTGGAGTGTACTTAGATCCCCTCCTTACCTGGGAGCACCAAATAGATTTTATGGTTAAAAAACTTAATAAGACTTTATACTTAATAAGAAATCTTGTACATGTCGTACCAATGCAAGTAGTAAAAACAGCCTACTTCAGTCTTTTTCATTCGGTAATCAGTTATGCTATCATTACTTGGGGTCATTCGGCACATACTGGTCGAATATTTTCTATACAGCGCCATGCCATTAGATCGATGTGTTTTATGGGTTTTAGAGAGGATGTTAGAGAGAAATTTAAGGATTTAAAAATTTTAACTTTGCCCTCTGTGTATATTTATGAATGTCTTTTGTTTGTTAAAATGAACTTAAATCATTATAGTCTTGTAAGTGATATACATTCGCATAATATCAGAAATAATGGTCACATTAAAATAAATTATATAAGACTAAACCACAGTCGAGGTGCCAAAAATTATTACGGACCATTATTTTTTAATAAACTACCAAAGACAATTATAAATCTAGATTTTAAGAGATTCAAACAAAAGATAAAAGGAATTCTTACAGAAAATGCATTTTATAATTTTGATGAGTTCTTAAATGCTGACATAAATTATTAATTTTAATTTGCTATGACAGTGTATCTTTTGTATAATATGTAACCAAGTACGTATATTTTTTGTTCGTAATTATGCATGTTTTCTAGATTGTATGTTTTATATTAAGTTTTATATATATCTCAATGTATGTATGTACCAATTTTTAATTTTTAAACATTGTATATTATATTGACGTGTCTGATTGTGTAATTACACTGAAAAGGCAAATAAAGAATTTGAATTTGAATTTGAATTTGAATACAAAATTACCCCGATCAATAACACTGTTGGTGTATACTACCACCAAGACACGGACATCGTGGTGACAAATGACAAATGGACTCTGCTAGTGCATAAAAACATTTCATCCCTCAAAATAGCTTTTGACAAAAATCAAAATATCTTAGACAGAATCTTGTACACTCTCAATAATGGTGATCGTAAGTCAATTATTTTTACGAGTGAAATTAAAACAGACTTTAACCTTTTGACACAAATATCCAACTCTATAAAAACAAAATTTGACGAAATCTTTTCAGACACAAAAAGATATAAACGAGGAATACTTAACGGTACAATATTCAAATCCATAACTGGAAACTTAGATGCTGAAGATGGCCAGTACTATACTAATTGTATAAATAAACTAAATAACGACGAACATCAATTGGAAAACTTAATCAAAAATCAAATTTCAGTTACAACTTCTGTTATTAAAAACTTCAACTCGACTATACAAAAATTACAAATTGACGAGGAAACGTTTAACAAAGATCTCGAAGAAATCGAACACACAATTCAAACCATGACTCAAGCTATCGAGGCTGCTCACATAAAACTAAAATTCATATACATTTCCGAACAACTAATGGCAAGCTATTTGTATATCGAAGATAATTTGAACGACATTTTGAATTCAATAACATTTGCCAGATTAGGAATCATTCACACTTCAATCATAACCCCTAATCATTTGGTAACAGCTTTACAAGAAATTTCACAGAGCTTACGAAGGAACAATTTGCCTCTCCCCATTAAATTATCGGCAGTTGCTAAGTATTTGGATATTATTGAATTACAAGCGTTTCAAATGGATTCTAGCTTAGTATTTGTTTTAACAATACCACTTGTTGAACCCCAAAATTATAACACCTATCGCCTATATCCTATCCCGATACTTGATAACAGAACTGGTCTGCATCACATTTTATCTATTTCACAAAAGTATATCGCGAGAGACGATGATTCTTTAATGTACATACCTATACAAAATTTGAAAGAATGCAAACCTCTTTATTTTGGAACCAAACTATGTTCGAACCTGTTTGCCTATCCTATCGACCAAAATGCCATATGTGAAGCCAGAATACTAAAACCGTTGCCGAAACTTCCAGAGAACTGTCAAACTTCCTTCATTATTAGTCAGGGATACAACGTCCAAGAACTTGAAGACAACACATGGCTAGTAATTAATTCTGAACCACTTCACATCACCATCAACTGTCCAAAGAGAGAATCCACGACATAGTTAATCAACAAAAATTCCATCATCAAACTACAACCAGGATGTTACGCCTATGCAGGCATTACTCGAATACAAGCCAGTGCCAAAGACTTCTCCGAAATTAAGGACAATTCACATCCTATCCAAATTTTTTTTGAATGCTGTAATCACATGCCCGACAAAATCGAAATTCCAAAATTAAAACCACTCAAATTAAACAATCTCGACGTAGAAGATCTAGATATTGCAAAAACCAAATTGGACCAATATTCCAAAGACCTGGATGACCTCATAAACGAGCCTTTTGTGACCAAACACGTATCTTGGTTCACGTATTTCATAATCACTCTCATCATCCTGTTAGTTGTACTTTACATAACTTGTAAATGCAGAAGAAGAAGATGTAGAGCATTGCGAATCCAACCCTCAACGGACAACCCTCCTTCACCTCCTTCAGAGCGAAGCAGAGTATTCACCAAATTTCCTAGACTTATCCCTCCTAGAAAGCGACCCGGTATTAAACCTCAAGAAGAAGAGGACATCGAGTTAACATAGACTTTCATATGTGGAGTTTTACCCTTGTCTATTAATTTAGACCATTGTATTTTATTCTTATTACACTTATGTAATGTATTACTCACTTAATATTATTATCATTTACCAATTTTAACTTTATGTATTTTATTATTTTGCTTTATATTCATTCAACATTGTTTCAATTTATTTTGCATTATATTCATTTAACGTTTCTAACAATTTTCAAAAGTTGCTGCATAACATCAACTTTTTTATTAAGGGGGAAGTTGTTATATAAAATTATACGCATATTATAAAGACTTAGTCATAACAAACCTCCACATGTATATCATATTACATAATAACGACTTCTCTTATTAATCGCTTATCTTAGAGATATTATATTTCACCTTTGTTTCTCACATTTTATGCTGACTGTCGAATTGCATTTCCTTTGTTCTATATTTTGCTTACTCAGGTTCTGTATGTTATAAATACGACTAGACATGCTTTGTAAAGTCAGTTATTAAACTCACTTAGAATGAAACACTTCTAATTATTGTATTATTCCTTCTCCAAGAGCCAACGTTGGCTCCATTTAAGTAAATAAATCTTTTTAAAAAGTCACTCATGTAAACCGTGATCTAACATATATATATATATATATATATATATATATATATATATATATATATATATATATATATATATATATATATATATATATATATATATATATATATATATATTGCAATTTGTTGTAGTCTGGTCAATTTCCTTATTTTTAAATAAGGATGTATAGAGGGTTGCTTCAGAGAGAAATTACGTTTAGTAAATATATATATATATATATATATATATATATATATATATATATATATATTTACTAAACGTAATTTCTCTCTGAAGCAACCCTCTATACATCCTTATTTAAAAATAAGGAAATTGACCAGACTACAACAAATTGCAAGTCTGGCGCGTTAAGTGTAATAATCACATATTACTACGAAACGCTGTATAATTCGATTTTAGTAAACACCGACCGAAAGACTTATTCCTAAATTAAAGGAACTCTCGTGTCAGCCACCGCACACCACTTGCAGACTGCAGTTTCGAGCTGTTGGCTCTCATCAGTGCAAGGTAGGCATGCAGTGACTGGCAACGAGATTTCGGGTGACATGGTACATGTTCGCATTCTTAAGATTGCAACATGCAAAATAAATCGAAGGCGACACGAGAGTTCCTTTAATTTGGAGTTCCTTTAATTTAGGAATAAGTCTTTCGGTCGGTGTTTACTAAAATCGAATTATACAGCGTTTCGTAGTAATATGTGATTATTACACTTAACGCGCCAGACTTGCAATTTGTTGTAGTCTGGTCAATTTCCTTATTTTTAAATAAGGATGTATAGAGGGTTGCTTCAGAGAGAAATTACGTTTAGCAAATACTCTGCCTTCTAGAAGCATATTTTTGAACATTTGCTGCCCATCTCAGGCTAACCAATTCGATTGTGGTGAACAGCGACCGCGAGATGGCGCCTTCGATTTATTTTGCATGTTGCAATCTTAAGATTGCGAACATGTACCATGTCACCCGAAATCTCGTTACCAGTCACTGCATGCCTACCTTGCACTGATGAGAGCCAACAGCTCGAAACTGCAGTCTGCAAGTGGTGTGCGGTGGCTGACACGAGAGTTCCTTTAATTTAGGAATAAGTCTTTCGGTCGGTGTTTACTAAAATCGAATTATACAGCGTTTCGTAGTAATATGTGATTATTACACTTAACGCGCCAGACTTGCAATTTGTTGTAGTCTGGTCAATTTCCTTATTTTTAAATAAGGATGTATAGAGGGTTGCTTCAGAGAGAAATTACGTTTAGTAAATACTCTGCCTTCTAGAAGCATATTTTTGAACATATATATATATATATATATATATATATATATATATATATATATATATATATATATATATATATATATATATATATATATATATATACCGCATATTTTAGTTGACGAGGCGGCCACATCAACGAGGGCGCCACGGTTTCCGTATATTCCATGCCGTATAATATACTATTAGTTTTACAGTGGATACTGCTTCCGGTAATATTGGCAACCTTGTATCACATGGCATGTAGGAAATTAGGTATGATCTTGTGTGTTTTTAACGTTTAAAATGATTCTGCAGAGTGTTCGTTGTTGCTACTTGCTACACCGCAATATCTTCTGTTTTTGTCAATTGCTTAGAAATACTTAGTAAAATACAACTAAGATATGTGTTATCCGAAATCATAAATATTTTGAATTTTTAGTGAAAATATCTTTCAGTTAGTATGGCGTTTTTGATGTGTTTTAGGACAATAATTAAAAAAAAATTGTTTCATATTTTACTTGAGGTTGATGCATTGGGGTTTTATAAATCATAGATAGGAATACGAAATTGGAATTTAAATATATTGACACTTCATTTCAACTGAGAATATCGCATAAATAGCGGAGTAGAAAGAAATTTAAAAAGTTGTGTGTTGTAGAACACTGACTGTAAGTGTAACCCGATTAACGTTCGTTAGATAGTTTGAAAAATCTAGGAACTTAACTTAAAAAATGTTGGTCCTTTTAATGAAGTTTTGACCATAACCCAAATTTTAATTCGTTATGTAAAATGTTCCGTACATAATTGGCGATAGAGGAGGTCGAGCTGATTCCAAAACTCTTTCATATGTACCCTCTGGAGCCTTTTCTGTTATTAATATACAGATGAGTTTCTAATTTATGCCAAATTTTTAAGCTATCAAATTTTTTAACCATTTTCCCAAGTAGTTAAAATTTAGTACATGCTTTTGTAGTAGTTTCGGCTGCACGCAGTAATGTTTCTAAAAGATACAGTGCCGGACTGGAGAAAATGATGTTTTTACTTAAAATCGTCTTGTATAATTTTTTATTAGGGATACGAAAGCTACATGAATCAGTAACGCAATAACATTCTTAGGCATCAGTATTGGTGAATACTAAGACTGATTGTAAATTCAGTTTCTAGATGATGCCAACATGGTTGGCGATACGTGAGTCGAGTAATATTCATTGGTGTAGAAACTACTTCAAAGGCAGCGCCACACCGAAGGTTTGAACACACTCAAGGATTTATTTATTTATTTATTCTTTTTATGAACCCAACAGAATTTACATTCCCAGTATAGGCAGGATTTTGTTTCAGGGGGGAATCGACTAACAAAAAATGTTTGTAAATGTAAATATACAATTTTCTTTATATTATAATGAAATGATAATTTAAACCAAGGCTTACGCAACCCGAACTTATGCAAGAAAGGAAAAGGAAACTAAAACTACTTCTTGATAGTTAGCTCATATTATATCTATTAGTCAAATTTACAATATATTTTAGAAAAATTGCGATTCTCGGGGGGGGGGGGGGGCGAACCCCACTGACCTCCCCCCCCTCCAGTGGGTACGGCCTTGAGTATAGGGTAAGTAGTCAGAAATAATATTGAGTAATATCAAAGAAAGAAAATATTTATAATTTTTTTTGATTTAAACTAATAAAAAGTAGTATTAAATGAATACAATGATTATTATAGTAAATTTAAAGATATTTTACATAAATATTCTATTTTTTTAGAATGCAAGCTCATACCATTAACAATGTGTATTATTTAAATTTCATTTATTGAGTGAACCTGTCGATTTTAATTCCATATGTTGTTTTACTTCCACATCCATATAGTGCAGTACAGCAACGGTAAAAAAATATTGAATTTCTTTTTATTCAAATGGGCTATAGTCCAATCGGTGGGGGATTTTGCCCTGGAGTAGTAATGATTTTGATAAATGTTATTTAAGTTGAGGCCCTGATTTGAAATACAAGGTTTTGACTTAGGGGGAGGGAGGCGCTAGCCGCCATCTTGATTAAAAGTTGCAAAAAATTGGTTTCAAAATAATTCGGCAACGCTCGGTTCTAAGAGAAAAATGTTCGAAACAAAGTTGAAGACGACAAAATTTCCTACATTTGTATTGTAAGTCTAATTTTTAAAGAGATACAGCATCAGAAAGATGAATTTAAGAAATTGCTAGGACAGTGTTACAGTTGTTATCTTGAAAATAGGAAAAAAATTATTAAATTTAATGACAATTATTCAGAAGAATTGTCTGTAAAACATGGAATACCTCAAGGGTCGGTACTTGTTCCTATATTCTTTTTATTACTTTTATACAATCCAACATTTTCTAATGATCTTATTGGTATAAAAAATTTCAAATTATAAAATTTTATGTCCCGACTATTGGCTACAAAATTTTAAATGCCACACAAACTCCTTACACATATTTAGTTATTACATAATTGTTTAAAAACATTCAAAATACTTAAAATGTAAGTAATTACTAGCAAATTGAAAACACCGCTCTCTAAGCCTGTGACGTCCTTTTCGACCATTACAAAAGAAACCAAGAAACACGAGGGACGGTCTATACCTGCTCTAGGAGACATCTACTACAAAAAACATAAAATGAAACTTGAAATTTACTCCGCCGTGACCATAAGAAAATGTATATATAACAAGAAAAATCACTGAAATATGAAATTGCTTCCCTATACAATCTAATTGTGATGTGGAAAAACGTTAAAAATAATAAAATGTAATTTGTTCATACATAATTTACAAACAAAAATTGAGTTTAGGGATTTTTTGAAAAAAAAAATTCCCATCGATGTATCTCGTTAGATATTAGACTTACAATAAAAATGATATACAAAGAATATAGGAAATTTCCTCTTCAACTTTGCCTCGAACATTTTTCTTGTAAGATCGAGCGTTGCCGAATTATTTTGGAAAAATCAATTTTTTACACCTTTCAATCAAGATGGCGCCCCCAAGGTCGAATACTACTACTCTACCGACTCAGTGGCGCATTGCTTACGGTGTTAGGCTTGCAATCCACGGGACCCGGGTTCATTGTATTGCCGAGACAGTAGCAGTGGACTAGGCCACGGTTGTGTGAGAAACAACACGGTTAGTCGCTCTCCTCTCCTGAGTTTGAGTCTCAGCTGCGGCAGATGGCAATATCGCAGGGATGTTGTGATGTTGTCTATGTGTACGTGTCCTGGTCGAATGGTAGAATGGCCTGCAGCTAAACTCCGCCAGGACGTAAATATGAAAGAAAACTTGTATTTTTCATCAGGGACTCGACTTAAACAACATATTATATCAAAATCATTACTACTCCACCTTTTGTAAAGCAAAGGCCATTTTTTGTCCCTACTAACTGGATTATTAGAATGTCATGAATCGTCGAGGTTTTAAGTTTGAGCAAAAAATTGTGCCTATCTGTCAGTCTGCCTGTCTGTCTGTAACTTTGTTGTGCGTATGATTTATTTGAAACGGTTTATGATTTAACTGAATTATAACGAGATCTGGAACTAGCCTATATTTTGATCTTATTCCATTGAAGGGTGAGATAAATGAGGGTAAATAGGTAAAACGGGCAAGTAGTAGTCCATAAAATTAGATTTAATGTATGTATGAATAAGACGCCAAGGTTTGGCATCAACCGCCCCTACTATCACCTGCATTACCACTCCCACCATTATTAAAATGGTTAAAAAACAAAGTTATGATTTATTGTATACAAGAACCAAAGGCGCATTTTTTAAGGGTTTTTGAGGTAGACGATTTCAAATATTATATTATTAAAGTTCTATGAACAATTATTTCTACATTGTGGAGTGCAAATGTATTATCAATATTTTTTCGGTGTAAGAGACTTGGACAGGAAATCTGGATGTGGAAGTAGTGGTTCTTTATGGACCGAGTGGCGGCTGTATAAAAGTGTTGCCCCATTGATTTAAAGAAAATTTAATTTTTGTAGTAGCAGTTTATTAGTATATCGGAGAAAGCTTTGTCGTCCATCCCCTATCCAGGTGGAATTTGTGTAAGGGGTTGACTCCGCCCCTCTATGAGACTGTACTAAATATTCATGTAATTAAAGAATAAATTTATGTTTACCTAATTGTTCTTAAGCAGCGTAACAAAGTAAAACTAGTCGGCTGCGTGATATCTTGATGGGTGGCGCGGTCAACGGAAAGAGGTGGTAAAGGATACTTTTCACCCATCGATTCAAAGGATGAAATTTACGCCAAAATAAAGATAAAACCTTTAACTTCTTTTTCTCATTGGTCATCTAAATCGTAACTTGGTGATTTTTTCCGGCCGTCCAAATTTACCTTAATATTTAAACATAAGGCTCATTCAATATGAACGTGAACGAGTATAATATTTGGTTTGGTTTTTATACTAATTTTTATTTAATTAAAAATGGGTAAATTGAAAGTGTGAATTAATTTGACGATGTATTTATTTATTAATTTTCGATAAAAAGTCATTGTGGGTCGATTATTCTGAAAATTGTAAATTGGTGTTAAATTTTTATTCTCAATAGATTTTAATAGTACAACATTTTTGTATCTTGGAAAATAAAAGAAGTTTACTCTTGCCAATTCTTAGAAAATTGGTTCTAAAATACGCTGTATATAAATAATTTTAATAATATTTTGTATATCCTAATTTCAAATCAAGTAGGAGCTAAATCCAGAACGTGAACACCCATCAGCTCAAAATTTTTTGGTCTTTCATACTTATTCATTTATCTATCCATGAACACTTGCATATTATGTAGGTATAAAACCATGAAAATAAAGCAGAATTTAAAGTCTATATGCTAAACGCATGGCAACACTGCTGGAAGCCGTATCCACTGCAGATCCTAAAATAATGTATATTTCGGAAGCTATATATCTGCAGAATGTAATTCGCCATATATTGTCGGAAGCAGTATCCACTGCATTCTATGTCGGAGCTCATATCCATCGCAATTTGCTGATGTGATGAAAACTGTTCCTGATTGATAACTGAGATGTAAATCACAAATGATGATATATACTTGAGTCAAAATATATATATTTTTACTCCTTCTGGTGGAAGCCAGATGTACGCACCATATACCGGAAGTCATATTTATATGGAGATGTAAATATATATATATATATATATATCCTTTTATCATTATTGCTTCCTTTCATGTTGCTACATTAATGCGTCTACCAGAAGGATCAATATATACCAAATATTCATTGAAGTATATTAATTTTGACCTTTTTTCCAACCCATAGCTAACTTCAAAATTTTTCTATCTTAATATTTATAATATCGTTCCTCTTTCACCTATACACCTTATTGCTTCCTTTCATGCACTGCACTTGCGTCCGATTTGTATATTTTTTTTTATCGAGCGTACTTTATTGCGTCCTGTATATACCTTATTGCGTCCGACAGTGTTGTCAGATTGAAAGTATTGGCACCTTTCAGACGTGGTGGGAAATATTCTGCTTTATTAATAATAATAATAATCTTAATAATAATAATAATAATAATAATAATAATAATAATAATAATCTTTATTCACCATTTGTAATGATACAGATTATGTATATATGGTAAGTCAAGAACAGATAAATAAAAAAATGGTACAATATTAACAATGAATAAACAAACAACAACAAGATAAAAAAACAACACGTATACAAGAGAACACATTATATAAAAGAAAAATAAATATAATTGTCAAAAGTTAAAAAGAATGATCCATTAATAATAGTAATAAAAAAACAGACTGAACTATATAGTAGTTTACATAATATCGTTTAAAAACTCTTCAATAGTGTAATATCCTTTTTGTACAAGAATTTTTTTAATAGTAATTTTAAATTTGCCGATGTCCATATTTTGGATATTACTTGGCAGTTTGTTTTATAATGTAATAGAATTATATTGAAGGGATTCTTTGAAAGTCGATGTCCTATGTAGGGGGATTGTTAAAGTATTCTTGTTACGAGTATTATACAAATGATGTTCAGATAGACTCTTAAGAGTATCCGTATTTTTTTTTGTATTAAGTAAACATTTATAAATATAGATACAAGGCATCGTCAGGATTTGTTTGTTTATAAAACTAGCTTTGCAGCTTTCTCTGCAGTCTAAGTTGAATATTAGTCTCAATATTCGTTTCTGTACAATAAATACTCTCCTGGCATAGGATGATCGACCCCAGATACAAATATTAAGTGACATGTGTGAGTAGGCTAAAGCATAGTACACACTAGTAAGTCCTACTTCATTCAACATATCTTTTAGTTGAAGTAATGCAAAGTAAGCTTGATTTAGCTTTCTGCATACATGATTAGTATGCTGTTCCCAAGATAAATTGCTGTTTACAAGGGTGCCAAGAAATTTCGAGCAATCACTTAAAACTATTTCAGGTAAAGTAACTGTACGTCTTAGGTTAAAATTTAAAAATATGGTTTTATTCACATTCAGCATTAGTCTGTTTCGATCGCACCAAGTACTCATCTCATTTAATACATTATGAACTTTTTCAGATAGTTCTTCAGGGCTATCAGCAGTTACCGTAATGGTTGTGTCATCTGCATACATGATGGTAAAGCCATTTTTGATAAAATCTGGAAGATCGTTAATATAAATTAAAAACAGTAGTGGGCCTAAAATAGATCCTTGAGGAACTCCCAAAAGAATATCAAAAATATCCGATTGCACTTCATTGCATTTTACACGAAGAGATCTGTTTTGCATGAATGAAACGAGACACTCCAGTAATTTACCTCTTATACCAATAGCCTGCAGCTTATCAGCTAAGATATCTTTATTGACAGAGTCGAAAGCTTTTGAGAGGTCAAAAAGAACTGTCACAATATACTTGCCATTATCTAATTCTTTATAAATAAAATCAAACAATTTAGAAGAGGCACTCTCTACCGATCTCTCCTTTCTGAAGCCATGTTGGGAATCTGTTAATACATTATATTTTTCTAAGAATATTGTTACTCTATTACTGATAATATGTTCAAACATTTTGGATATTACACTCAGTAATGATATTTGACGATAATTTTCCAGATCAAGTTCGGACCCTTTTTTAAATACCGGAATAACAGACGAGATTTTTAGTGCATCAGGGAAGTGGCCATTTGAGATTGATTTATTAAATAGGTATAACAAAGGATCAATTATATTTGATGATATACTTTTGATTATTTGTATGGTTAAGCCATCCAAGCCTGACGACTTTTTGTTTTTGAGATTATTTATGGCTTCACTTAGTTCTAATTTTGTAATGTCATAGAAAAACATTGAATTTACGTTATTTTCAGATACTGTATGAGGCAATGATAAATTATATCCAAAATGTCTTTTAGCATTCATTGGGGCTGCGGTAACAAAGTGAGAAGCAAAACTGTTAGCAATTCTATTATTATCAGATATTCTTTCATTATCAATAATTAGTTCGATGGGTTTTCTTAAAACTTTATTTTTTCCAAGTCTTTGGTTTACAATATTCCAAGTTTTTTTCGACCTGTTTTCAGCGTTATTTATTTGGTTGTTATAAAAATTTTTTTTAGCGTTTCTAATGTTTATTCTGTGCTGTCTTTTCCCATCGCTATATATGACAAAGTTGTTTTGATTGTGGACACTTTTCAAGTTATTATGTAGGGTTTTAAGGGCTAGCCCTTCTTGAATTATTTCATCACTTATCCAACCATTGTCCCTGTCGTTATTGATTTTATTTTTTTTATATTTGAGGGGACATGCTACGTCAAAACACCATTGTACATCTCTCAAGAAAGTATTAAAAGCTTCGTTTAGATCTAATGCTGAGATATAATCCCAGTTGAGGTTGGCCAGACGCACATTGAATTCATAAATGTTTTCTTCTGTAACAATTCTTTTTAGCTTGGAAATTTTGTCATAATTATTACTGTTTACTACAGTTCTAATGCCAAATGAGAACAAATGAGCAGCGTGATCTGCTAATAATGCGTCGTATACTTGTACCTTATAGTTTGAGCTCGGAATATTAGTTACTAAGTAATCTAAGGCTGTAGAACTCATGTGACCATTTATATTATGAAATGTACGAGTTGGTTCCTTTGTGGTAATTTCTAATTGAAATGATTCAAACATGTCACATAATAATTTAGTTGATAAGCATTTGTCAAACAGATTAATATTTAGGTCCCCACACAATACAGTGAAGTCATATTTCTTTTTGGTAACAAAATTTAAAGCTGATGTCAAGTTATTAAAGAAAATATTGATATCTCCATTAGGGGGTCTATATACACAGCATATTACAGCTTTGATATTTTGCTCCAAAATAACCAATATACCACACATTTCAATGTGACATTCTTCTGATAATTCCTTGAATATACACATTTCATTAAAAACTAACTTAGAACTAGATCTAGCATATATTACAGAGCCACCATGAATGTGATTACTTCGGGAAAAATGCGAAGCAAGTTTGAAATTAGGTAATACAATATGATGAATATTTGAGTTAGTAATCCAGTGTTCAGATATACATAGAATGTCTAGATTCTTTTCAACAGCAAAAATCTCAACATTATTTATTTTATTAACTAGACTTTGCACATTTACATGAGCAACATTAATAACATTTGATTTTACATTATTTGTGACATTTGAGACAATCTTGGGTATAAAAAATTGTTTGTACTAGAATTTAGTGACGTATTACCAAGTTGATCATTGTCATAAGATTCTATATTATTTATCACACTTATTGAATCATCAGCATCGCACAACGTTGAATTCTTCGCACTAATAACTATGCTTGGGAAGTTACTGTACACAGGTGCTTCATTATCATTATCTAAATTTGATTCCAACTCAAATATTTCGTTCGATTCCCTTGTGGAATTGATGTTAATGCAGGTAGAATTAATATCAGCAGATCCATTAATCTGAATAAACACTAGATTTTTTTGGAGGAACTTAGCACTCGTAATTGTATTAATAATTTCATGGCTTAGCTCATTTTTGTTAAAACTTCTGTGGGAGTCTTTATTTACATTTAATAAAGTGACACTGCTCGGTGTGCATTTGTTCAATTTTGTTATGAATTCAGACAACTTGCTATTAAATTTATGAATAAAATTGTTCATATAATTGTTTCTTCTTAACGGAACAGTAGCAATTGAGATATTCGTATTTATACACGTTTTCAATTTGGTACATATATCTCTAAAGAGTGGATATTTGTTCTGTTTATTAAAGTTGTTAGAACCAGCTATGATAACGACGTGGTCATTTAACGTATAATTTCTGGTCAAGAGATCGATATTCTCGATAACTTGTTGAAAAGTTGCCCCTGGTTTAATAACTGATTCGATACGAAAATTGTTCATATTCACATTTTTTGAGAGCTTTGCATTTATGTTGCGACCAGAATCATCGCTTAATATTAATAGTTTATTAAATTTGTTTGGCTCACCTGGTATAACTTCTTCAATATTTATTGTATCTTTTTGTATAACCAAATTTTTATTGTTAATCATCTTACTGTTTTTATGTACATTCTTATCTTTGTTTTTTATTTTACCAATTTGTTTTATGCTAGCCGGTTTTTGTTGAATGTCCGTTGAAGTAGATACGTTTCTGTAATAGTTTTCTGTTTGAGAACCTACTGATTTTGTAATTTTGTCGGAATTAGCACTGATAAATATTTTCAGCTTGTCGATGTATGTATTGAGCTCATTTATTGTGTTTTCTTGTTTTTTTATAAAATCATTTAATTCTTCTTCACGGGTAGAAACTTCGTTCAAAAATATTTCACTGTCCCTTTTCAGTTTTCTAATGTGATTTTCTTTCATTTCAGTTTCTTCTGTGAGTTCACATACAGTTTTCTCGAGAATTTCAGCTTTCTCCTCGTCCGGCGTTTTCGTTTTATAAAGTAATGTTTCCTCATTTTCACAACAAATAATTTTATTGCCTTTAAGAAAACGAATACGACCTAGGTTGGATTTATTTATACAGCATTTGTGAATAACTTCAGAGCATTTTGTACAAACATAATGTACAAACGGTTTAGTTTTGCAACACTTAAATTTACTGTTCATACTTGAAAATTTAACACCATCCAACGAAAATACGTCTATACGTTTACACTCACTGGTTCAAAACATTGAATGTGAATTTCAATTTACAAGCTAATAAAAGTAATTCACATACGCTAACTCTCAAACGGGCCTGTAGTCTATGTAAAACGCGGGATTTGATGCTCGGAATGCCCCCCTCATCGGGACCACTTGCATCTTATGTTTTTTGGGTCGCTGGTCACGAAAATTGGGGCTCCGCGGCTCTAAAAATAGTGCGTCACCCCTAAAAATGCAAAAAACCACCCCGCTTGGGTTTTTTCGCGATAATGTGAATAATGCTGTACAATAATGTTATAAATGTGCTAATTGTAATGATATTTTGCCAGTTCAGTATGTTCATTTAAAATAAGGACAAATTTTATGCTGAGGGTTAACAGAGCAGAGGGGGTAAAACTAAATTGACGTAAAATGGAAAAATGATGGAATTTTTTTTTCACTTTTTGATTTGAGTTTAGATGAATGGGTTTAGATGAATGGGTACAATGAAGAAAATTTTTTTCAACCCTTCAGGGGTGAAAACTACCCTTATATCGCCTTTAAATTGAACTAACGCTTAGAAAATAAATTGAGATGTATACTTTTAGTTTGCTTTAATTTCTGTTAAATTTCCGTAAAAAAAATACTAAAAAATATATATTAATGTTTATATTTTGATAAAAAAAAAATAGTTATTTTAATTTTGCACCATATTTGTATTCTTTTATTAAAAATATTGCAAACAATATGAAGTGTTCATTTATCAAGAATATTTCTACCTTCTCTTGCAAGCTTGGGGGCAGTTTTTAGTATTTTTTACAAGCTTTTATTTAACTTGCAATGTTTGTTTGTTTGTTTGTTTGTATGTATGTTTGTTTACGTGAAATCTTGCAACTGAATTTTAAAATAGTTATCCCCAACCGATTGAGCTGAAATTTTGCATACACGTTTAGTTTGGATGACAATGCATGGCAAGTCCAAGTCCAAGTGACGTCATTCTAAATCCAATATGGCGGACTCCCAAAGATGGCGGACTAGTTATTTTTTATGCACCCCCATGATATGGGTATCAAATGAAAAGGTTTGCTGAGAAGAATACGAAAATAAAATGACGCCATTCCAAATCCAATATGGCGGACTCTCAAAGATGGCGAATCAGTTACTTTTTAATCCACCCCCGTGATGTGGGTATCAAATGAAAATGTTTGCTGAGTGGAATACGAAGACGTCATTCCAAATCCAATATGGCGGACTCCCAAAGATGGTGGACTAGTTATTTTTTATGCATCCCCATGATATGGGTATCAAATGAAAGGATTTGCTCAGAAGAATACGAAGACGTAATTCCAAATCCAATATGGTGGACTCCCAAAGATGGCGAACCAGTCATTTTTTATGCACTTCCATGATATGGGTATCAAATGAAAGGGTTTGTTGAGAAGGATGCGAAAATAAAATGACGTCATTCCAAATCCAATATGGCGGACTCCCGAAGATGGCGAACCAGTCATTCTTTATGAACCCCCACGATATGGGTATCAAATGAAAGGGTTTGCTAAGAAGAATACGAAGACGTCATTCCAAACCCAATATGGCGGACTCCCAAAGATGGCGGACCAGTTATTTTTATGTACCCCCATGAAATGGGTATGAAATGAGAGGGTTTCCTGAGAAGAATACGAAAATAAAATGACGTCACAATAAATTCAATATGGGGGACACCCCAATATGGCGGACAAATTTTTTTAGTTTTAACACTATAATTTGATCGTATAGTGTATTCGCTCATACGTTGAATTCTAAGAAATGATGAATGATTCGGTTTAAACTATAAGTTTTATATCGGATATGAACGACGCAATGAATATATAAAATTAATTAAGATGTAGCTAAAAATTTAAAAATGAAATGAAAAAAACAAATTAAAAACAAGCTTTTATTTAAATGCTCTAAAAGGAAGGAAATAAACTTTAAATTAAACGAAACCCATCAATTTATTATATTATACAATGTATATGATACAAAAGCTTATCGCGAGATTTACCTATATAAATAAATAAGAATACAATATGTAACTTGATCTTGACACAAGTAATTCTAAGAAAAAATGTATGTATTTCATAAAATAAATTTACACAGGTAAATCTCGCGACAAGCTCTTATATAATATAAATTGTTAATGTAATAAAT
The DNA here is from genome assembly GCA_936432065.2 of Rutpela maculata. Taxonomy (NCBI): domain Eukaryota; kingdom Metazoa; phylum Arthropoda; class Insecta; order Coleoptera; family Cerambycidae; genus Rutpela; species Rutpela maculata. The sequence continues at coordinate 92,782,767 of OW386288.2, read as the reverse complement.
TGATGGGTTTGATTTAATTTAAAGTTTATTTTCTTCTTTTTAGAGCATTTAAATAAAAGCTTGTTTTTATAAAAAAAAAATTCATTTAATTATTTTTATTATTCAAATGGGCTTAGAATGTTATGAAACGTCGAGATTTTAAGTTTGAGCCAAAAAAATTCTGTGTGTCGTTCTGTCTGTAACTTTTTTTTTGTGCGCACGATTACTCTGGAACCGTTTAAGATATTGACTTGAAATTTGGTATACGCATGTATTTTGACGAGATCTGGAACTAAATTATATTTTAATCTTATTTCGTTGAAGGGCTGGGAGATAAATTGGAGTAATCGGAGGGTAAATAGGTAAATCAAGCAAGTAAGAGTCCATGAAATTGGTATTTAGTATATATAAGAGAAGCTAAGGTCAATTTTTGGCATTAACCAGCCCCATTACCACCTCACCTCATTATTAAAATAAAATTGTGAATTAATATGTATACAAGAACCAAAGCCCTTAAATTCTTTTTTAGTTCATCCACCTCCACTACCATCCCCTACCTCCACCCCCGCCTCTCTCTACCGACAGTGGCGGAATTATCGGGGAGGGGGGTTAACGGGAGTGGTAATTACCCCACCATGACTTACATAGATATAAAAAAATGTGTTTTGGTTATAACAAAAAACGAGTAACGGATTTTGTTATTTAGTCAATGCATTTTGCAAAGTATAAATTAAAAGTGTTACTGTTTTTAATTAGTTGTTTTTCAAATATGATTAAATCTTCTAAGGAAAAGTTTCATACACACATTTTTAACCTTAAGAGAATATTGTTCTTAAGGATAGGATTTTGCAGAGTGAGAGGGAAATCTGCGTTTATTTTCGGTTTATTATAAATATTTAAAAAATCATAAATGATATAATCTTTAAAATAGTTTCAGATGCTTCCCATTGTTCTAAGGAATACAACCATATACAGTTTTTATCATAAATGTTGTACATAGCTAAATGCCATGCTTTAATAATGAAATTAGGAACTAGGGACTAGTTCACAAGTTCAAAGCCGTGTTAATTCTTGATAAAGCTCGTAAAAATATGAGTGGGGGCTCATTAGATTCGGAATGATGCCTAGAAAAAGGTGCAAAAGTTTCAAACCCACACATAAACAATTGCAAAAGTTATAAACAAATGAAGATTGAAAAAATACAGAATTTCGTTTTTTTCAAATAATATTAATATTTAAGAAATTTTAAAGATAGATTCTTAAAGAGGAAGAAATTTCCAATATAAAAGTTCCAACTCCCGAAATTCTATCTCTATTATTAATAATTTTAATTTAATGTTGAAAATAGAGCTCCGTGCGGCGAACACTAAGCCGTTACGATGCTTTGAAAGCGGCCGTAATAAGTAAAAATATTTTTTTGTTATTAAATATTAATTTAAAAGTTTTAAAAAAATATGGTATTATTTAGACATTTAAAGGAACAATGTCCCGTTGGAAAAAAATTGTTTCACCGATTTTTCATAAAATGAGTATTGTTAATTAACAAGTTTTTTTAGAGTTTGCGTTTATTTTTTAAATCGGATAATTGTTAAACAAAAGCCACGAAAATTGTTTCGCTACGTGGAGACTTTATGTCAATTATACTTTATGGGATTATGACATTGCGATGAATTTACGTGTTATAGTCTATTAGTTATTAATTATTTAACCTAACAAAAAAACTAAAAAATGAAAAAGTGAGGTTGAAAATTTTTTTTTATTAATTTTATTTATTATTACTGTTTTTATATTAAAAAATACTATAAGATTACATAAACTTTAAATTTGTATTGCTATTTGTTTATACAAGTACAGTTCTGAATTTAAAAAACTAAAATATCTCACATTTCCGAAGGTCAGTAGAAAAGATCATATGTTCAACACGTTAGAAAAGTGGGTTTTCCATATGCGACGTATTTTTGACTATGCCTAATAAGAAAAAAAAAACGCTTTTCCTAACTTGTTGCACAAATAGCTATTTCATAAAAAGTCTTTATCAAAGAACTTTTATAGTCTAATGGGGACCTTAATTAAATTGTATAAAAATTGTCCTGAAAATTGAATAAACATCACACGGCTCTAAGGCCCGCATTAGACTATAAAAGTTATTTAATAAGGATCTTTTATAAAAGATATTTTTATATTTTATATTTTTATAATACTTTATAAAATATGGTCGATATTTTATAAAATTATAAAATTTGGTCTATTACACCATCACATTTCTCATAAAAGATCTTTGTCAAAGAATTTTTATAATTTAATGTGGGCCTAAGACAGTTTTGTTAACATAAATTTCAAAGTATTGATTTCCTCATGCCCTCCTCTATCGGCGAATCCACCCATTATTGGAAATTTTGTCAAAGAAATCTATTCAGAATAAATTAGACTATAACAATGAAAATTTCGGGAAAATTTGACAGGATGTACCTAAATAAAATTAAATTAAAAAAAAACATTTTTAAAAACAGGCTTTTATTTAAATGCTCTAAAAAGAAGAAAATAAATTTTAAATTAAATCAAATCTATCAATTTATTACATTATACAATTTATATGATATAAAAGCTTGTCGCGAGATTTACCTGTGTAAATTTATTTTATGCAATACATACATTTTTTCTTAGAATTACTTGTATCAAGATCAAATTACATATTGTATTCTTGTTTATTTACACAGGTAAATCTCGCGACAAGCTTTTATATCATTTTATATCATATAAATTTTATAACGTAATAAATTGATGGGTTTGATTTAATTTACAGTTTATTTTCTTCTTTTTAGAGCATATAAATAAAAACTTGATTTTAAAAATGTTCTTTTAATTTAATTTAATTTTAAAATTTTTAACTATGCCTTAATTAGTTTTATATATTCACTACGTCGTTCCTATCCGATATGAAACTTAAAGTTTGTTTAAACCGAATTCTTCACTATTTCTTAGAATGCAACATATGAGCGAATACACTATACGATCAAATTATAGTGTTAAAACTAAAAAATTTTGTCCGCCAAATTGAATTTAGTGTGACGTCATTTTATTTTCGTATTCTTCTTATCTTTCATTTGATACCCATATCATGGGGGTGCATAAAAAATAACTGGTCCGCCATCTTTGGGAGTCCGCCATATTGGATTTAGAATGACGTCACTTAGCAAACCATGCATTGTCATCCAAACTAAACGTGTATGCAAAATTTCAACGCAATCGGTTAGGGATAACTGTTTTAAAATTCAATTGCAAGATTCGACCTAAACAAATATACATACAAACAAACATTGCAAGTTTAATAAAATTGGCGCTGTTCTTTGCAGGAAAAAGTTTATGAAAATAATATTTCTTTCTTTCCTTATTTTCTTCCCATTGGGGCTCAAATCTGCAAGACCAGTTCTGTTCTTAGGTCAAATTTTCAAGAGCCGATCCTGTCTTTGTTCAGTGCGTATGCTTACGAACGTCCTGCGCAGATTCAATTGGGGGCCAACTTATTAACACAGCATTGCTCCTCTATTTACTATATATATATACATCTACATATCATTATTGCGTCCATCAATTGCCCTTTTCCATTTATCTGTATGCTGCTGCTACCTCAGAATGTGTTACGCTGCCAAATTTAAGAACGCAATAAGGATGCAACATGAAAAGTTGAGTTTAGATATACGCCTTGATGTATATTACTCTAGCGGATTTTCCTTGAACTAAAATGTATATTTCACTTTCATTTACGAATAATACTGCGTCCAGTAAACTGATATATTTTCTCGCCATTCTTGGTTATTTGTAAAGATATTCAAATAAAAATAATAAAAATCACATGTATCGATTGGTAATGTCGCGTTCTACCAACTGAAGTCACCCGTAGCTAAAAAAGGCGGTTGATTCAAAATTAACTGTGAATTATATTACTGCGTCAGATATTCGGACACAATAATTCTTCGGACGCAATAATAAATGGAAATGGGCTACTAATGGACACAATAATGATAAGAGGATGCATATATATATATATATATATATATATATATATATATATATATATATATATATATATATATATATATATATATATATATATACATATCCATGCTACGACAAACCGTCCGTGTAATTTTTGGAGTTAAACCATCCATCTCATATACTTCTCAATATACAAAATGTTATTTTCCAACGTTAAGCGGCTCTTATGTAATTACGGCGTCAAACCGTCCAATTTATGTAGAAACAACGTTATTCCATCCAAAATTATATACATGTGGTTCTATACGTTCGTTAAACTGTCTTGCAATGTTGCCGTAACTAATTTATATATATGTTCTTGTTTAATGGACTATCATTACGATACCTTCTTTTATCTGTACCACGATACGATTGAAAAAAATAACGGTGATAACTGGGACCATGAAAAAAGTGTTGAGAAAATTGGATCTGAAAAAATGGCAGAATTATCGAATGAAGCAGAATAAAATAGCATCTTACTACATACCCTGTACTGACAAATATCGCTTTAATTACGGCTCGATAATGACAATTAGTAATTCATTAGCAGAAGCTCTATAATTTGGGTTGGCTTTTATTTAACATGTTTCATTTTTCCGGTATATTAGCGACATACTTTTTTAAATAGAATCATATATTTGGTATCGATTTTTATTTATTTTGAGAGATAAAAGGTAATTAAATATGGCGACCTGTTTGTGATGCAGTTTTTTCTGAAACTGGCCAGGCCTATATTAATTTATTTATGAAAATAGCAACTAAATTTATGTCAAAATTACAACATATTTTTGTTTATCCTCAAGATATATAATCGAAAAATTGTGATTATTATACCAGAAATGTAGTTGCTAGTTTCTTGATAGTGTTCCTTATGTGACCAGTTTTAGAGATATTACACAATGCAGAATAAATGTGGAATTTTATATTTTAATTAAATTTAATTCTCAGTGAAAATCCATACCGACAGTATGGCATTTTTGAAAACTACCTGTGTTCTTTTCCCAATCTCATGAATAGATAATTAACTAAGTGGCTAATGTTTTATTGTCTTGGAAAAAGAAACACTAAAATAAACATTTTATCCAATTCTCTACTGCTCTCCAGAATTTCTACTTGTATGAATTTTATGGAATTTCAATATATGATCTAAAAAAAGTTGTCCCCAGTTAAGAACTCATACTACATATGGTTCCCAAAAGCTTTATGTTTAAAAAATGAATATAGTATAGAATTTTTTAGAATGGAGGACTTAAATGAAGAAAAAAATAACATAATAGAGGTTGCATTTTGTCTATTCATGTAATGCATTAAATCAGGTAGAACTAATAGAATGTGCTAAATCACAAACGCTAAAAAGCAAAATGGGCTTAATTCGAAGTATAAAACCGCTGCCCAAGGAATCACTACTTCACATCCATTCAAGTCTCTCACATCGAAAAAAATTTGAATGTGGAAATAATTGTTTATGGAACTTTAATAATATGATATTTGAAATCGTCTACCCCGAAAACTCATAAAACGATATCTCACATCGGTAGTGGGGGTGGATGAAGTAAAAAAATATTTTGAGGTTTTTGGTTCTTATATGTATATTATGAAAATTAGAATTCAATCCAAAACAATTTTCTATACTTGTAATATTTCCAATAAATAGTTAGATAATTCTCTAAAAAAAATAGTTTTACTCCACTACATGAATATTTTTAAGCAAATTATCTTCAAAACGAAAGGGGACATTAAGATACGGTTTTTCATACTTGCTTACAAATTTCATCTGGAATAAACTGGTTTAAATAGGAAATCGAACTACGAAAGACACTGTAGGCAGGTTGTACAATTAACATTAACACAATAAGCAATTTTAAAAAATTTCATTGATTACAAAAATCTTAATTTTCTACAAAAGCAAATAAAAAAAATCAGGCATTCTCCTTTTTCCATTCCAACATTGGTACCATTCTTTTACCACGACTTAAACAAAGTTTCTCCATGACACTTTACAAAAATACTTCTAAAATAGTCACATAATGTTCGCTAAGCTATCCTCCACCGGCTTGTATATACTACACAAGAGTTTTCATATGAGCAAATATTTAGATAAACCAAGTTGTAAGTTGCCAGATTTCTGGATGGTTTAATGTCAGCAAAATATATATTGGAGTATATAAGTGTATATAAAATTTGCGGAGCTAGCGCTCCGAGTGTTTATACTCTACACTACAGTTATATACAAATCATATGACACATGCCATAAACTGTCCATCTCAAATTCTGTATATGGAATATTCACCCCTTGAAGATGTCAATGCAAGTGAAAACGTTAAACCGTCCAGTAATCGGACGGTTTAACGTTTTCGGATAGGTTAACGTCTGTAAATAAATATATGCTGGACGGTTTAACGTAGCATAGATAAACGTATATATATATATATATATATATATATATATATATATATATATATATATATATATATATATATATATATATATATATATATATATATATATATATATATATATATTTGTTCTGCAAATAATGCTGCGTCCTGTACAATACTGCGTCTGTATACCGGACGCAGTATTGTTTTCCCGTGTTATCTTCAACAAATCTCTGAAATGGTCGATTTTCAGCACCTCAAAATGTTCTTCGTCTCCTGGGTTATATGTAAACATAGAAATGAGTTCTGTTTCGTTTCAATTGAGCAAAATATCGACCCGAGTTTTTTTTGGATTCGGACGCAGTATCATATGTTCCGTAAAACTAAAAGTATATTTTTGTACTTCAAGAAATGTGTTTTTCAACTAAAACGCTTATCATTCGAGATATGTGCAAAAAGCAAAAGCAAGAAGCATATACTCTCCCTTCTATTCTAAGGTGAACTCATCGCTTAGTAAAGGAGTAAATAAAAATGAACATCTATCCAAAATTTCATTGACCTCCCAAATTCAGCATTTTATATTGCAAATTTGAGGCTACTTTTAGTGCACAATTGAAAAACTGATCCTAAAATAATAATCGACAGAAAAATCATATTTCGAATTCTACTGACATTTAGAAATAACTGACGGCTATCGATTTGTTCTACTACAAGTGCAATAAAATTATTAGGGTAAATATGACAACCGCGCCGGACGCAGTAATATGCTAAGTTTCACAAAAAGTAGTCATCTCGGATGCAGCATTGTATTGAAGAAGAATGAAATTATTCTCGGACGCAATAACGTGCTGTTTTTGAAAGGACGCAGTATTGTCCTGTATATTAAACTTTTTTATTTCTTGAGTTATTACAATTCTAAAACCAGATATTGACTGAATTTGGTTAGTAGATCCAATATACTTCATTAGATTTGAGCTAACTAGCGTATTTCTGGGAGACGCAGTAAGGTTGGCTTGTGAAAGGACGCAGCATTGATAGCGGGATGTATATGTATGTATATATATATATATATATATATATATATATATATATATATATATATATATATATGTTTTTATATCAAGTCGAGATCCGAATAAATTTATGACAACCCGAGATCCATCACAACAGAAAGACTTTGTTCAGTATATTGTTCACAGAAACTTGCTTCATTATCCTATTAATCCATAAACCATCACAGGCGAAAACAAATTCAACCTTTGAATTTTTCGTGATAAAATTTATACAAAACGAGATCCTTAATAAAAACCAAACAAGTCGAGATCCACTAATGTATATGTTGATGTATATAGTGTAAGATGAGATCCTGCGATGTTGTCATACTTCTTGGATAAAAGCGCGCCATATCTCAAAGAGTCCAAAGGGCGCGCTTTTTAACATTCGACAAGTGTTTGTGACCGTGAACTGCTGAAAAAATGTCTAATCGTGGAAAGAAACTAGTATGTTTAGCTTTAGACGTAAAATCAACCACAACTGGTGGTACACAAGAGGGGAGTTATGAAAAACTTTTAAAATGTACATATTACTCTAGAAATACTTTATAAATATAATTTTTATTTTCCTCAATTTTTTTACATAATATAATGTTTTTTTATTTTTCATGTTGATGAAATTTTAAAAATATGAGAAAGTAAAGTTTTTAGCAGTCATGTGTTACTTTTCATATAATTTTCAAAAAGTTTACAACTGAAAATTTTATAAATGCAAGTGCTATGTGTGCAAATTTGCTATTGATTTAAAAAATAACTTGAACGAAAATCAGGGCAGAGTGGAGAGGTGAGGCAGCGAGGCGAACGCCTCAGGGCGCCAAAATTATATCACAATTTTGTTCTTAATTTCGTAAAATAAAATAGTAAGTGTATCTATAAGTTGGAACTGAATTCTAAAAATGGTCATAAACTGACATTATTGGAAGCAGGTACCTACATAGTAAATATAGTTCCAAGAAAGAGCAATAAAAACGGGTGTCTCCCATGTGTTTGGGTGGTAACTACTAAAAGTCGATTGCGTAAATCAGATTCACTTTTGGTGAATTCTTCGCTGTATCTAAACACGCTGCAAGGAAAAATAGCAATATCACTAAAATATTAAATCTCTCCTAAAACTGTTTAATTATCTTACCGAAACTTTTTCTTAAATGGCCAAGTTTTAATTTTGGTATGTAAATAAAAAAAATACTTTAGAAAAGCTTACAAAACAGGGGCAGTTATGGGCCTTCATTTTTTTTATTAAGGATAATTTCCACATTAAATTTTAGAAAATCAACCTTTCTGTACACATACTGTCATTTAGTTTTATGTTCTATTTTAAAATTAAGGTTTTAGTGTGTCGCTCAAGCCGCCGCGCCGTCTTGAGGTTTAAGATTATGGTTAAATTACTGTAAAGCCTCAAAACGACTCGGCGTCCCTGACGCCGCGGAATTTTTCGCGGTTGGACTGCTAAGTGCCACTAAGGGGTAGGAGTCACTAGTTATGCAAAATTTGGTTTAACCGACTGGCTGAAAGTGCCTGCGACACTAAAAGGATTTATTTCACTGAATTTAAATGAGGAGCTAATACTGGAAAACAAAGAAAAATGCTCGACGCGGTGAACACCCTTATGCAAAGGAGTGTCTCTTGGCGAAAAAATGACGACTGCCTCCCTTTTCCCTTGTCTTTGCTTTTGTACCCTCGAAGGTTTGGGTGTTGCTTTTTGTGGCGTAGGTTTCGAGCGGAACATAAGGACCCTTATTGCCATAGGTCAAGTGGTCATATGCAAAATTGCATAATTGTGATGCATTTGATGATAATTCGTGAACCACCCCGCAGATTGTTCCGCGGGTGGTCCCATCGTAAAGTTGAGGATTTTCGCCAATTTTTAGCGCTTCACCGTGAATGGCTCGGCAGCTATGAATTATTTAATATTAAAGAGTTTAGTCTCCCCGCTAGAGTGCCCTCCGCGTTGTTTTTGGAGTTACGCCCCGCGGTTGCGACCTACTAGGTTAATTGCTCGCGCCCTGTGTGCGGGACGACGAGCCTCGTCGAATGAGACCACTTGACTACCTGTGAGTCGCGAGGCTTCCCCGTGCTCATCGATTACCTGGCCTAAAAGCGCGATCCGCACCTTTGAGGGCAAAAATAAAATATTTTCCTATGCCGCAGGGATCTGAAATTTTGACGACATATGACTGAAGGTTTCTAGACTGATTGTGTGAAATTTTATGACGATTGGTTGAATTTAAATATTTATTTAATGCAAAGACGCGCAATGGTGCGTAATTGTGTTCCTACGCGACAACCGGCGCCTAGCCAGCCCTTTCAAGCCGACCAGTTTTGCCTGCCGGGTCGAGGTGAAGCCTCTTGAACGCTGGCCGGACAGGGGCGTCTCGTGTTGCCTATAAAAAGAAAAGAAATAGTTTTTTATTTATTTATTTTTTTTTTTTTCATTCTCAAGTTTATTTGAGCACTTCTTACTTTGTAATTTCTTGAGATACGAGGCTGGAATTTTTTATGTGGTATAGTGTGAACATACAGGGTGTGCCTTATAAATTGCAGAGAGATTCGACGGTCCTGTGCAAAAGGTCCGTCGACACAGTAAGGTGCAAGTTACAATAATTTGGCGGTAAAAAATAAAGTAAATGTTAATGTTAATGTTGGTGTTTCATTATTATATCATCACAATTAATTACCACAAAGTAACGGCTTACCAGTTTAATTTTGGAGGAGGTATTGTTTTTATGATTATATATAACTAAATATTTGTAAATTATTTTCCGTTGAAATTAATTTCATTTCCTGAAAACAAATTTCTGTGATAAAAACATTCAGATTATAAGTAAGAAGATAACTGTTTAAATATGAAACATAATTACTTCTAAACTTATATAAATGTTCACAAGAATTTTACACTCGTCCGAACTCCGGCTTTCCAAGTAAGCATGAAAGAATTACTGGATATTTAATAGCGCCGGTGTTGTCAAATCTCGGACGCAGCATTATACGATTTTTGAATAGAGAATATTTGAAGTATATTTATGTTCACAAATCTATGCGCCCCCAAACATAATTTGATGGAACTAAAAATATACTTTTAGTTTTACGGAACATATGATACTGCGTCCGAATCCAAAAAAAACTCGGGTCGATATTTTGCTCAATTGAAACGAAACAGAACTCATTTCTATGTTTACATATAACCCAGGAGACGAAGAACATTTTGAGGTGCTGAAAATCGACCATTTCAGAGATTTGTTGAAGATAACACGGGAAAACAATACTGCGTCCGGTATACAGACGCAGTATTGTACAGGACGCAGCATTATTTGCAGAACAAATATATATATATATATATATATATATATATATATATATATATATATATATATATATATATATATATATATATATATATATATATATTTGTTCTGCAAATAATGCTGCGTCCTGTACAATACTGCGTCTGTATACCGGACGCAGTATTGTTTTCCCGTGTTATCTTCAACAAATCTCTGAAATGGTCGATTTTCAGCACCTCAAAATGTTCTTCGTCTCCTGGGTTATATGTAAACATAGAAATGAGTTCTGTTTCGTTTCAATTGAGCAAAATATCGACCCGAGTTTTTTTTGGATTCGGACGCAGTATCATATGTTCCGTAAAACTAAAAGTATATTTTTAGTTCCATCAAATTATGTTTGGGGGCGCATAGATTTGTGAACATAAATATACTTCAAATATTCTCTATTCAAAAATCGTATAATGCTGCGTCCGAGATTTGACAACACCGGCGCTATTAAATATCCAGTAATTCTTTCATGCTTACTTGGAAAGCCGGAGTTCGGACGAGTGTAAAATTCTTGTGAACATTTATATAAGTTTAGAAGTAATTATGTTTCATATTTAAACAGTTATCTTCTTACTTATAATCTGAATGTTTTTATCACAGAAATTTGTTTTCAGGAAATGAAATTAATTTCAACGGAAAATAATTTACAAATATTTAGTTATATATAATCATAAAAACAATACCTCCTCCAAAATTAAACTGGTAAGCCGTTACTTTGTGGTAATTAATTGTGATGATATAATAATGAAACACCAACATTAACATTAACATTTACTTTATTTTTTACCGCCAAATTATTGTAACTTGCACCTTACTGTGTCGACGGACCTTTTGCACAGGACCGTCGAATCTCTCTGCAATTTATAAGGCACACCCTGTATGTTCACACTATACCACATAAAAAATTCCAGCCTCGTATCTCAAGAAATTACAAAGTAAGAAGTGCTCAAATAAACTTGAGAATGAAAAAAAAAAAAAATAAATAAATAAAAAACTATTTCTTTTCTTTTTATAGGCAACACGAGACGCCCCTGTCCGGCCAGCGTTCAAGAGGCTTCACCTCGACCCGGCAGGCAAAACTGGTCGGCTTGAAAGGGCTGGCTAGGCGCCGGTTGTCGCGTAGGAACACAATTACGCACCATTGCGCGTCTTTGCATTAAATAAATATTTAAATTCAACCAATCGTCATAAAATTTCACACAATCAGTCTAGAAACCTTCAGTCATATGTCGTCAAAATTTCAGATCCCTACGGCATAGGAAAATATTTTATTTTTGCCCTCAAAGGTGCGGATCGCGCTTTTAGGCCAGGTAATCGATGAGCACGGGGAAGCCTCGCGACTCACAGGTAGTCAAGTGGTCTCATTCGACGAGGCTCGTCGTCCCGCACACAGGGCGCGAGCAATTAACCTAGTAGGTCGCAACCGCGGGGCGTAACTCCAAAAACAACGCGGAGGGCACTCTAGCGGGGAGACTAAACTCTTTAATATTAAATAATTCATAGCTGCCGAGCCATTCACGGTGAAGCGCTAAAAATTGGCGAAAATCCTCAACTTTACGATGGGACCACCCGCGGAACAATCTGCGGGGTGGTTCACGAATTATCATCAAATGCATCACAATTATGCAATTTTGCATATGACCACTTGACCTATGGCAATAAGGGTCCTTATGTTCCGCTCGAAACCTACGCCACAAAAAGCAACACCCAAACCTTCGAGGGTACAAAAGCAAAGACAAGGGAAAAGGGAGGCAGTCGTCATTTTTTCGCCAAGAGACACTCCTTTGCATAAGGGTGTTCACCGCGTCGAGCATTTTTCTTTGTTTTCCAGTATTAGCTCCTCATTTAAATTCAGTGAAATAAATCCTTTTAGTGTCGCAGGCACTTTCAGCCAGTCGGTTAAACCAAATTTTGCATAACTAGTGACTCCTACCCCTTAGTGGCACTTAGCAGTCCAACCGCGAAAAATTCCGCGGCGTCAGGGACGCCGAGTCGTTTTGAGGCTTTACAGTAATTTAACCATAATCTTAAACCTCAAGACGGCGCGGCGGCTTGAGCGACACACTAAAACCTTAATTTTAAAATAGAACATAAAACTAAATGACAGTATGTGTACAGAAAGGTTGATTTTCTAAAATTTAATGTGGAAATTATCCTTAATAAAAAAAATGAAGGCCCATAACTGCCCCTGTTTTGTAAGCTTTTCTAAAGTATTTTTTTTATTTACATACCAAAATTAAAACTTGGCCATTTAAGAAAAAGTTTCGGTAAGATAATTAAACAGTTTTAGGAGAGATTTAATATTTTAGTGATATTGCTATTTTTCCTTGCAGCGTGTTTAGATACAGCGAAGAATTCACCAAAAGTGAATCTGATTTACGCAATCGACTTTTAGTAGTTACCACCCAAACACATGGGAGACACCCGTTTTTATTGCTCTTTCTTGGAACTATATTTACTATGTAGGTACCTGCTTCCAATAATGTCAGTTTATGACCATTTTTAGAATTCAGTTCCAACTTATAGATACACTTACTATTTTATTTTACGAAATTAAGAACAAAATTGTGATATAATTTTGGCGCCCTGAGGCGTTCGCCTCGCTGCCTCACCTCTCCACTCTGCCCTGATTTTCGTTCAAGTTATTTTTAAATCAATAGCAAATTTGCACACATAGCACTTGCATTTATAAAATTTTCAGTTGTAAACTTTTTGAAAATTATATGAAAAGTAACACATGACTGCTAAAAACTTTACTTTCTCATATTTTTAAAATTTCATCAACATGAAAAATAAAAAAACATTATATTATGTAAAAAAATTGAGGAAAATAAAAATTATATTTATAAAGTATTTCTAGAGTAATATGTACATTTTAAAAGTTTTTCATAACTCCCCTCTTGTGTACCACCAGTTGTGGTTGATTTTACGTCTAAAGCTAAACATACTAGTTTCTTTCCACGATTAGACATTTTTTCAGCAGTTCACGGTCACAAACACTTGTCGAATGTTAAAAAGCGCGCCCTTTGGACTCTTTGAGATATGGCGCGCTTTTATCCAAGAAGTATGACAACATCGCAGGATCTCATCTTACACTATATACATCAACATATACATTAGTGGATCTCGACTTGTTTGGTTTTTATTAAGGATCTCGTTTTGTATAAATTTTATCACGAAAAATTCAAAGGTTGAATTTGTTTTCGCCTGTGATGGTTTATGGATTAATAGGATAATGAAGCAAGTTTCTGTGAACAATATACTGAACAAAGTCTTTCTGTTGTGATGGATCTCGGGTTGTCATAAATTTATTCGGATCTCGACTTGATATAAAAACATATATATATATATATATATATATATATATATATATATATATATATATATATATATATATATATATATATATATATATATATATATACATACATATACATCCCGCTATCAATGCTGCGTCCTTTCACAAGCCAACCTTACTGCGTCTCCCAGAAATACGCTAGTTAGCTCAAATCTAATGAAGTATATTGGATCTACTAACCAAATTCAGTCAATATCTGGTTTTAGAATTGTAATAACTCAAGAAATAAAAAAGTTTAATATACAGGACAATACTGCGTCCTTTCAAAAACAGCACGTTATTGCGTCCGAGAATAATTTCATTCTTCTTCAATACAATGCTGCATCCGAGATGACTACTTTTTGTGAAACTTAGCATATTACTGCGTCCGGCGCGGTTGTCATATTTACCCTAATAATTTTATTGCACTTGTAGTAGAACAAATCGATAGCCGTCAGTTATTTCTAAATGTCAGTAGAATTCGAAATATGATTTTTCTGTCGATTATTATTTTAGGATCAGTTTTTCAATTGTGCACTAAAAGTAGCCTCAAATTTGCAATATAAAATGCTGAATTTGGGAGGTCAATGAAATTTTGGATAGATGTTCATTTTTATTTACTCCTTTACTAAGCGATGAGTTCACCTTAGAATAGAAGGGAGAGTATATGCTTCTTGCTTTTGCTTTTTGCACATATCTCGAATGATAAGCGTTTTAGTTGAAAAACACATTTCTTGAAGTACAAATGTGTTTTATAATAAATGCCTTCGGATTTACTATTTTGTAAAAACAATGTTAAAAAAGGGCTTTTTTGGCCCATCTGTGGTAAAGTGTGGAAACTATCTTTTTTTACTAATTTTGGGCTGCTGAAAACGAATCCGTCACCTGTTTTAACGAAAAGTCTCGGGAACACATTAAAAAACAACCCCTATTTGGGTGCCATAAAGTGAAGGTTCTCATTTTCCAAACCAAAAGTCATTTAAATAATTAAAGAATTTTTAATATAAAAAACAATATTTTCTAGATAGTGCACGCACACCGTACACCCCAACCCCAAAAGTGTGAGAAATATTCATCTGAATTGACTAAATCACCTTAGTATGATAAAAAGACAAAAGACTGGGTGATTAGGGATTTCTTTCGCAATTAAAACCAATACAAAAAGACAAAATCCACCACCTTAATTGGTGGGGATGGGTGTAAGAGTATTCAGAAGTAATCACATTATAACCTGATAATAGCCATGTAGTAAGGAATTTTGTTTTTTTTTAATAAATAAATAATCGTATATTATATATTGTAACTTACACCGTTCTTATGGGTGGTGAAAAGTGAGGGGAACGCGAGGGAGAGCCCATCATTTTACTAGTTTTGGGGTGCTGAATACGAATCTGTCATCCGATTTGGCTAAAAACATCGGGAATACAGTAAAAAATAACTCTTATTTGGGAGGTGGCATTGAAATTGATATTAGAGCTTGCAACAAAAAGTTATTCTTCAGTGCAGGAAATTTTTTCAAGATACTCAGTTTCATTAGGTAAGTAATGAAAGAAGCAAAAATTCTAAATTCACCACTCCTCCCCCTCGTTTCCCTCACCCTTCACCACTCTAAGAACGGTGTATAGTTACAATATTACTCCTTGTTAAATGGCTATTATCAGGTTATAATGTAATTACTTCTGAATACTCTTACACCGATCCCCACCAATCAAGGTGGTGGATTTTATCTTTTAAGAGTTTTTATTGGTCTTAATTGCAAAAGAAATCCCTAATCACCCAATTTGATGTTTTTCTATCATAATGAGGTGATTTAGTCAATTCAGATGAATATTTCTCACCTCTGAATATTTCTCACATTTTTGGGATTGGGGTGGAAGGTGTGCAATAGTGATCTATTCAGAAAATATTACTTGTTTTTTAAATTAAAAAAATCTTTAATTATTGAAATGACTTTTGGTTGGGAACATGAGAACCTTCACTTTATGACGCCCAAATAAGGGTCGGCTTTTAATGTGCTCCCTAGATTTTTCGCCAAAACTGGCAACGGATTCGTTTTGAACACCCCAAAATTAGTAAAAAAAGGATGGCTTCAACACTTTACCGCATTAGAATTTTTAAAAACTGTTTTTATGAAGATAAAAGTTTTTGCACTCATATTTAATATCAATTTAATTAATTAATTTAATTTAATTCTTTTCTAAACCAGAAACCAAATATTATTGGAAAAAGAGGGGATTTATTTTCTATCTATCTATCTACAATTTCAACTAAGAATGTTGAACTTTTTGTAAATAAATTAAAGTCTTCAAACTCTAGTGGTTATGATATTTCTAATAATTTGGATAAAAAATGCAAATATGCGATAAGCGGTCCATTTCTATAGAGAAAGGTATATTTTCCAGTAAATTTAAAATAGCCATAGTCTCTTCATTATACAAGAAGGGAGATCCAAATGACTATAATAATAATTATGAAGCCATTAGTCTACTATGTAGTTTTTCTAAAATTTTAGAACTTCATCTCAAGGAGCAATTATCAGATTTTTTACATCGGAATATGTTACTGTCTCCAGGAAGGCTGAGCACCCACAAGGTGTGCCACCTTCCAAGAAGAGAAACCGGTCGGGAACCTCCTCTGATTCTGCTCCGAGGGGGTACAAGAGGGCCAGACAGATCCCCGGATCTGCAGCTGCTCCCCCGACCAGCTACAAGGACGCTGCCTTAAGTCACCTTAAAGTAGCGATAATTGACAAGGACAACCCCTATGGGAAAATCCCAAAGGATAAGGAGGTCCTTGTCAAGAAAATGCTGAGGGGAGAGCTGGACAAAATAAATAAATAAAATAAATAAATAAATAAATAATGTCTTTATTTGCGTTTTCACAATGGCGGAGTTCAGCTCTCTAGAGCTGCTCTTACACACAACCAAAATTTTTTTTTGAAAAACTAGATAAACAAAGATTTTTTTTTTTTTTAATTAAGTACATAATAAGAAATTCAAGAGACTTAACACTTATTTGAGAGATGGTAGCTATTCACTGGTTTAATATATATTTTTTATATTTGAGGTTAAACAATGGGATAGAGAGCTTCTTTATGTCAGTAGGGATAGAGTTGTAGAGAGATGCTGCCGAATAAATAAAAGATCTACGAAAGAGAGTAAGCCGATATCGGGGAATTGACAACAAATCAATAAACCTCAGATTTCTTGGATGAAGTAAAGATCGTGGAGTTAGGAGTTTATAAAGGTAGTGAGGGGTAGAAGTGGCTAGTAACTTATGTGTAAAAGATGCTAGAAGATGTTGTCGCCTTTGCGTCATATTTAGCCAATTTAATGTTTTTAATTTTTCACTAACGTGCTGCCTCCTTGTTAAATTAAAAATAAACCGAATACACGAATTCTGCACTTTCTGTATCCTGGTTACCGTCGTTTGATCCAGACAAGGACCGTAGACTATATCACAGTAATTAAAACAGGACAGTACAAGTGCATCACATAACAAAATTTTAAGTCTTTGACTTAGAATGTGTCGATTTGAATATAGTTGCTTTAACGAACAATATGTTTTTTTAATACATTATTTACATGTGGAGTAAATCTCAGATCTACGTCGATAGTAAGTCCTAGATTCTTAACAGTAGTTTGAAAAGACAGTTTATGGTCTTCTACGAAGATATTAATATTATCATATATAAATTCTTTATTGTTACCGAATACTATGACTGCTGATTTTTGTGCATTTATATTCAAGCAATGTCTGGTGGAAAACTGCACTAGACGTTCAATATCATCATTAATTTCTACCTCTGCGTTAAAGATCATGTCAGGTTTAAAGGTGCGGTAGATCTGGGTATCATCGGCATAAAAATGAGATTGACAAGATTTCAGTTGTTTAGCAAAATCGGAGGTATACAAAATAAAAAGTAGCGGTCCTAAAATTGATCCTTGCGGAACACCAGATCCCAACCTCCCAAAGCCTGAGACAGAACCATTTAAAACAACTTTTTGCATTCTGGAGGAGAAATATGACCGCATGAGGTTAAGTGCATTTTCAGCAAACCCATAGAATTTTAGCTTTGATAACATTAATCTGTGATTAATGGTATCGAACGCCCTAGAGTAATCCAACATTACTAAGATCGAGTTTTCACCTTTATCTATTCCACTAATTATGTCATTTGTAACTTTTAAAAGCGCACTGGTTGTACTGTGCCCTGGTCTAAAACCTGACTGATTTTCAGGAAGAATGTCATGTTTTTTCACAAAGGTTATAATCTGATTATGCATTAAACGTTCTAACACTTTAGAAAAAATAGGCAAGAGACTTATCGATCGTAGATCTGAAAGACTTAATGGAATACTAATTTTTTTCAATGGTTTAACTACTGACATTTTCCACGAGTCTGGAAATACACCTTGTAGTATGCAGCAATTAAATAAGTAAGTAAAATATACATTTAACTGTGGCATGCATATTTGAAGCATTTTTTTAGAGATACAGTCATGCCCTGACGCATTAGACTTAATACCATTAATTGCTTTGGAGACATCTTCATCTGTAAAGTTTTGAAATTCAAATGAGGCCCCGTTTTTAAAATTTTCATTTTCATAGTAATTTATAAGTTCCATGTCAACATTTAAATTTGTATTATTTGATTCCACAAAAAAGTTATTAATTAAATCGGGGCTGGAAAGATGAGCCGGTATATCAGAATCACGAGATTTAGTTACGCCTAAAGTTTGAAGTGTTTTCCACAGTTCTTTATTACTTTGAGAATTTTGAATATGCCGAAGATATGCCCTTTTTTCACGTCTTATTGCTGAGGTTACATAATTACGAATTGTTTTATAATATGTCCAATCGTCTCTAGATCTAGTTTGCTTAGCTTTTGCTAGAGCTTTGTCTCTGTTCTTAATCATAAGTTTAATTGTATTAGTCATCCAAGGGGCTCTTGGCTTGGAAATTCTTACAGTTTTTAACGGAGCATGAACGTCAAACAATTGTAGGATATTATTATTGAGAAAAGTGACCATATCATTAACACCTTCCAAATCATAAATTAATTCCCAAGGTACCTGAGATAAATCCTGTAAAAAAATTGCCGTAATTGAAATATCTAAATTCCCTATACGTTTAAAAAAATTGATTTTGTTTTTCAACGAGAAATGAAAGATTACATATTATTAGTCTGTGATCTGATATATTATGTACATCTACCACTTTAATATTTGTTATAAGTGCCTCTGTAGTAGTTAATACAATATCTATCAGTGTTTCGCTAAAGCTCGTAATTCTTGTGGGTTCACCAACAACTTGTAATAATCCACAGGCATCTAGCAAAGAACTAAATTTTTTCATATCACAACTATTGTACTGATTAATATTTATGTCCCCCATGCAAATTAACTCATCAACTTGAGGTAATAAATAAGTTACACTGCTCTCTAATGTTTGCATTGCATCATTAACATTAAGCGTAGGTGATCTATATACCACCCCAAATCCATATATCTTGCCCCTATATTTAAATTTAATCCACAATTGGTCAATGCTTATTTCTGCTGCCATTCTGTCAGCTTGTATGATGCTGTAATTTATTTTTCAGATATATGGCAACACCACCCCCTCTACCAACTCTATCTCTTCTAATTAGACTATAACCTGGAATCTGAACTAGTTCGCTATCTAAATCATTGTTCAACCAAGTTTCAGTTACTGCAAAAATTTGAAAAGACTCTGACAAGATTAGTTGTCTCAAGTCATCAAATCCAGTGAACAGCGACCTTGCATTTAGATGACTAACTTTGAAATTCATACTACGATATTCACTCCTGAATACGTTAAAATTTTAATTTTAAGTTTTAAGTGCAAGCAAATACTTAACGTTAATGTATGTATACATAAATGCCTAAGTATATAAATACATATATGTTAAAAAATATATGTGCCATAAAATGCAATAAGTACTAATTAATAAATATATCATTTACCTAAATTAATGTTTATCCTGTAAATATACCAATAGTTGTATATCAAAATAAAATTTATTAAAAACAGCTGACGAGTTCAATAACCTAAGTGTATTTTTTATTAAGGTAACATATAAAATAACATGCCTCTAATTAAAGAAATTCGAAATAAAACACGACGCATTTTTATAGTATTACTAACAAAAAGTGTAAATTTACATGTACATATATATTGAATACAGTATAAAAATGATTTAATTAAAAACAGTGAGGGCTTCTTGCTCATCCGAAGGAGAATTTAAATCGTCTAGACGCATCCTTTTCTTCTGCCCATCTTCCATCATAAATATATTACCATTGGCAGTCCATACATTTTTTATCCCTAATCTTTTTTTCGCCGCTATCAGTTGCTTATACCTGTTCTGCGTAAGATCTTCTACCACAGAAAAACCAGTATCCTTTAGCTTAGTTTTTGTTCCAAATATTTCATTTCTTTTCCGATAAGATAGAAATTTTACTAAAATTGATCTCTGCTTATTACTTTTATTTCCAGCCCTATATGAAAACTCGATATCTTCTTTGTATAACTTTACACCCATTTCTTTGTTTACCAAATCTAACACCAGCTTATCCGTATCTTCATTACCTGCCTCATCAATACCATTAAATCTTAAATTATTTAAACGGCTGAATTGTTCAACGCTGTCTATTTTGTTGCTAATACGGGATATTGTTTTTGTATTTGTATCAATATTTACTTTCAGGGTTGTAATATTCTCAATTAGGTTTTTCACACTTAGCTTCATATCATTTATTTCAGTTTTTATGTTAGCGGTGATGTTAGACGATATTTCGCTAATTAATTTTTGTATTGTATTATCATCCAGCATTTTGTTGCCACCAGAACGTAAATCTTTGTTCACCATTTTAGAACTTACATGCGATCAGTCTACTTAAGTATTCTTAAGAAGATGTGTTCACGCACTTAACCCTCCCGGTCGTCTTGGAACTGTCCACGCAGGTACGTCACTGTGCCTGCGCACTTTGGTAATTACTGATAGTAAGTAATATTTAACTGGTAGGTACACTAATTATCAGGGGCGAGACGAATGAACGAAAACCAAATATAAAATAGATAAATTTAACCTTATTAAATTTTACTGGTTTTGAGAATTCACTTATTGTAGAATATCACTTAATTCTGCAGTTATATGCCATTTTTAACAACTTAGGTTTATTATTTCCTGCACAAAATCGATTAAATTGCAGCAGCAAATAATAGCACTACTCAACGGCGGCCATTACCACAAATATTCTGTCCACCCCCGGAACAAGCACAATGCAGCCACCCATGTTTCGCTCGTGGACACATTCTGGTGAAATCATCAGGATTGTCTGCGAAGACGATAACACACTGGGCTGGCTAGTGAGTTCGGTGGAAAATCTGAGGCCGTGGGAAAACGCGACACTTGCCGTCGTTCGCGTTGACCAACTGCCAAGGCTGACCAAGGCCACCCTCTGGATCCCCGTGGAAGCCGAAAGCGACCACGAGGAAAAAGAGGTCGTGATCGGTCGCCTGGCAGGTCAAAACCCAGCGCTGAGCGTCCGCAAGTGGTGCCTTTTCCATCACGAAGCCAGAGAAGAACCGAAAGGACTCCTGCTCGTCTTCGGCATCGGAGACGAGGACATTAAAACCCTGGGGGCGAGATCGATGAGGGTACATTACCTTTTTCAATCTCTCGCCCTAAGGGTAAAGGCCGAAAAACAGGAGGCGGAACCAGAAGCCCCCCAACCCCAAAAGAAGATGGAAGTGGAGGTTGGAGAGGATGAGCTATCCGGTAAGACGGATGCCACCACTCCAACTCCCAGCACATCTAGGATGGAAGTCGTCTCCCCTCTAACGGAAGAGGAGGGAACGACCAATTAAATCTCCTTTTATATCCCACGATGGCTGGGACACTAAATAAGGTAAGTGAGGTAAGCATAGTGCAGTGTAACCTGCAACACAGCAGGGCGGCAACGGCAACACTGTGCCGACGCCTGGATGAGGAGCAGGATACACTGGCACTAATCCAGGAACCCTGGATAGTTCAAACTAAAATAACAGGGTTGTCAAGACTAAGTGGACTCATTTTCAGCTCACCAACAACAGAGAGACCGAGGACAGCCATCTACGTCCCTCGGCACATCAAAACCCAGTCACTTCAACACCTCTCAACATCTGATCTAACGGCCGTTAAGGTGGAATGTCTGGTGGCAAATAAACTAACAACTGTTGTCTTAGCATCAGTATACCTCCCCCAGGACTCGGCCAAAAGAAATGGAGGAACTGGTAGCACACTGCCGCAATCAAAACTGGGAACTAATCATGGGCTGTGACGCCAATGCACACCATGTGACCTGGGGCAGTGAAGACAACAATGCAAGGGGTAAGTCACTTTATGATTATATAACTGGTAACAACCTTATTGTAAGCAACAGGGACTGTACACCAACATTTATAAATTCCAGAAGTCAAAGCATAATAGATATAACACTAACAACGTGGCATATATCCAGCCTAATCCAAAACTGGCATGTGTCTGACTGCGTAACACTATCAGACCACCAATGGATAAACTTTGAAATCAACCTTATTAAGACACCGAAAAAACCCTTCCGAGATCCCCGGAGGACTGACAAAGACGTATATCGATGTCAACTCAGGGAGAACCTGGAAGGACACCCGGAAGTAGTGGTGAAATAGAGCAATATGTTAAAATATTGCAAACAGCAATGAGACAAGCTTTTGAGACATCCTGCCCCTTGAGGTCCTCGCAACAGTCCAATGAGGCCACCAAGTGGTGGTGTCAGGGGCTGACTGACCTCAAGAAGAAGGCTAGGGCCTCGTTCAACAAACCAAAATTAACTAGACAGGAATCAGATTGGGAGTCATACAAAACCAACCTGAAAGAGTTTAAGAAACTAGTCAGACAAAGACAAAGAGAAGCGTGGAGAACCTACTGTGAGGAAATCGAAGACTACTCACAGACCGCTAGGCTTTGCAAAATCCTCGCCAAAGATAAAGACCATGACCTTCGTGGAAGCCTAGAGTTACTTATGGAAATTCACTTCCCGGAATCTGTGATAACAGAACGGAAGGAATGGCCAAACGAAGTCGGCACTCAGCCCTCAGACCTGGATTGGCAAATGGCCAACCAAGTAGTGAGCGAAGATAGGATAAGATGGGCAATACAGAGCTTCTCTCCTTTCAAATCACCAGGCATTGACGGCATCTATCCCGCCCTACTGCAATGGGGACTGGATGAACTATTGCCGCACCTGGTCGGAGTATTTAGGGCGAGCTTGGCGCACCTTCATATTCCAGAGATATGGAGAGAAGTGAAAGTTGTGTTCATTCCAAAAGCAGGGCGGATGGATTACACCACCCCCAAAGCATATAGGCCTGTCAGCCTAACCTCGTTTTTCCTCAAGACGATGGAGAAGCTATGTGAACGATACATAAGGGATGTCGTAGTGAAAGACACCCTTTGCATCCCAACCAACACGCATACACATTGGGAAGATCCACCGACACCGCCCTCCATGCGGTCGCGAGTCGGATTGAGAAATCCTTGGACAATAAAGAGTCCACCCTAGGTGTATTCATAGACATAGAAGGTGCGTTTGATAAAACCACCTTCCCAAAAATCACGACAGCCCTAGTGGAGAGAAACGTCCCCACGATTATGGGAAGCTGGATATCCAACATGCTCTCCAAAAGAGCTGTACAAATCAGTGTGGGAGACGCTTCTGTGCGAGGAATGGTCGCGAGAGGCTGCCCGCAGGGAGGTGTAATATCACCACTGCTATGGAACTTAGTTCTCGACAGCCTCTTGCGCCACCTCAACTCAGAGGGTTTCCACACAATCGCCTACGCAGATGATGTAACAATACTGCTCAACGGAAAATTTGAAGGAGTCCTCTGTGAAAGGATGCAGGGGGCTCTAAGAATAATTGAAAAATGGTGCAGAGAACACTCGCTGTCTGTTAATCCCAGGAAGACGGAGATGGTTCTCTTCACAAGAAAAAGGAAACCAGGAGCACTGAAAGCACCAGTTCTCCTGGACACAACACTAAGTTTCGCATCAGAAGTGAAATACCTTGGGGTAACCTTTGACGCCAAACTAACATGGAATCTTCACTTAGACAGAAGACTAAAAAAGGCTTACATTTCTTATGAGCAGTGTCGCAGGACCATGGGGAAAACCTGGGGAATGAAACCCAAAGTGGTCATGTGGATATACACTGCCATCATAAGACCAATGATAACCTATGGAGCTGTGGTCTGGTGGCCTAAGAGTAAACAGACTACAGCGAGAGCCAAGCTCAGCCAAGTGCCTAAGCATAACAGGAGCTATGCGAACAACGCCAACGAGAGCAATGGAGATAATGATGTGTTTGCCACCACTGGATTTACATCTAGGAGAAGTGGCCTTAATAACAATGGCACGCCTCAAGTCCGTTGGCCTACAACCAAATGTAGGCTGTGGGGAGACCAGAAGTCGCCTGTGGAACGAGGCTGTCAGGAAGACGCCTCTTCTACAGGCATGTACAGATGGTATCTCTCCCCGATTTGTCTTTGATAGACCCTACACAATACAGACAAACAGTGAAAACGAGACCGCTGGTGAAGGTGTGATTAACATTTTAACAGACGGATCAAGGAAGAAGGAGGGGGCAGGATGTGGAATATATTCCAGAAGCCTGCAAATCCAATATAAATGGATGAGCGAGCCAGCATAGTACAAACTGAACTGGCGGGCATAACCATAGCCGCAAAAGAGATTGTCCGCAGACAAACTACGGGCAAAACAATCAGGATCTACACAGACTGTAGACAATCACTACTAGTCCTGAGAAGTTACGAAATAACCACAGGAGCAGTATGGGAATGTCATCAAGCACTTGTGGGTGCCTCCAGTACGAACAATATCTCGGTATGCTGGGTGAAAGGACACGCACAGTGCAGTGGCAACAAAAAAGCCGACAAACTGGCCAAGAAGGCAGCAGGCCAACTTATTTTTGGACCAGGCCCGGCCAGTCTATTACCGATTACGGCGATAATACAATTAATTAAGGAGAACACCCACAACGAATTTAAGAAGCTGTGGGATGAAACAAGCAGCTGTCAGCTTGCTAGGGAACTACTCACGTATCCCAACAAGAAAACAGCAATGGACTACCTGGCAATGACCAGAAGGAATCTACGTTTTATAACAGGAATCCAGACTGGACACTGTCCGCTAAGGAAACATCTATACAATATGAGATTAAGCGAAACACCTCTTTGCAGAGGTTGTGAACAAGAAGATGAGACGGTTCAACACGTACTCTGTGACTGTTCAGCCGTCTCATCAATTAGAGAATCCATCTTGGGAGAGCGTTGGCCTACCTTGGCCAATGTAAGGGAGATGCCCCTAGGCAACATCACCACCTACTTCGAAAGAATAGGTTGGTTGGAGGCCTAGGCGAGTGTCTGCCTAGAGGGAGGATGTACAAGGGGTCCAATGGGGCCTAAGTGCTGTGGTTTTTGACCACCCTCCTGCTAATTCCATACTCCATGTTACTCATCATTAAAGCTTTAGACAACAAGAAATCAGTTGTGGGTCTTTTCGAAGATTTCTCACAAGCTTTTGATTTGGTAGACCATCAGCTGCGTAAGGCCAAACTAGCACTATACGGTATTCGACTAACTGATTTACAAATATGTTCCTCCTATTTAGACAACAGGACACAAATTGTAAAAACGGTCGGTGGAGTTGAAAGTAATATTTGTGATATTACACAAGGAGTTCCACAGGGGTCAATTTTGGGATCACTTTTATATATAATATTTATCAACTATGTGGTCAGTCATCAACAAAAGATACCAAATGTTCATGTGATCTGTTATGCTGATGATACAAACATTCTAGTTACCGGCAACAACGTAATTGAAGAAAAAAAAACACTGAAAGATTTTATCAAGAAATCATACACTGGTCTTAAAATAATAACCTAATTCTAAATAAAACAAAGACAGTTTCAATACAATGTTCATTGAATAATAATTCCGAGAGCTTAACACTTTTAGTGGTACTGATTGGGAAATAAAAACTTGTTGAAAATTTTTAGCTCAAATAGCAACATCGGTCGATTTTCAGCACCTCAAAATGTTCTTCGTCTCCTGGGTTATGTGTAAACATAGAAATGAGTTCTGTTTCGTTTCAATTGAGCAAAATATCGACCCGAGTTTTTTTTGGATTCGGACGCAGTATCATATGTTCCGTAAAACTAAAAGTATATTTTTAGTTCCATCGAATTATGTTTGGGGGCGCATAGATTTGTGAACATAAATATACTTCAAATATTCTCTATTCAAAAATCGTATAATGCTGCGTCCGAGATTTGACAACACCGGCGCTATTAATTATCCAGTCATTCTTTCATACTTACTTGGAAAGCCGGAGTTCGGACGAGTGTAAAATTCTTGTGAACATTTATATAAGTTTACAAGTAATTATGTTTCATATTTAAACAGTTATCTTCTTACTTATAATCTGAATGTTTTTATCACAGAAATTTATTTTCAGGAAATGAAATTAATTTCAACGGAAAATAATTTACAAATATTTAGTTATATATAATCATAAAAACTATACCTCCTCCAAAATTAAATTGGTAAGCCGTTACTTTGTGGTAATTAATTATGATGATATAATAATGAAACACCAACATTAACATTTACTTTATTTTTTACCGCCAAATTATTGTAACTTGCACCTTACTGCAGTTCAGCACTCAACGTGACATTTTCAGATGATTAAAGTGAATGAACATACAAAGGCAGTCAGTCTACAGGACATTATGCTAATTTTATGGTTACTGTTTTGAATAAGGAAATAGGAGAATTACAGACAATATTGTGAATGTAAATAGGATTAGAAATATTAATAAGATATTGTAGGTAATATTCTAGGTATGCTAAGTTAGGAGTAACAAAAATCTATGACTAATATAAACTCCTTTTGGTTATTTTATTTACTCTTATTAGGTTATATACTAATTAATGAACTGCTTTTGAACAATTTATAGTATTCATAAACAAATAGCGTGAGTTATAATGAGTGAGTTATTATAAATCACTAGGTGATAGTGCCAATCATCTGTATCTTCATGGCTAGCCTATCCAATCGTCGTAACGCGCTTCACGAAGGTGTGGCTCTGTCCGAGAGAAATCCTTAAATTAAGTTAAGGTAAATTTTACAGTTAATTTTATTAATAAACAAACTGAGTACCTAATTAAAACAAAATTTTCTCAATTTAATATTTATTGTTATAATCGTAGATAAAGTATAGTATTCAACTTGCGGTAATGGTAATAACCCACTTGATGAATTACAGCACTTGCCTGCGGCTCATGCTGTAAACTTCATTTGCGTGAGTTATTACCTACATTACCGCTCGTTGAATAATATATTACAAGTTCTTCAAATAGTGTGGTTTATTATAAGTCTAATAACTATAAATAGAACCATTATTATACCTTTTTGTTTGATAAAAAGGGAGGTTGAAATTTTAGGTTTTTCCAGAAACGGTTAGATGCATGATGCATGAAGTTTGGCAGACATATTTTTTGTTGAAATCTATTAGATCGTGTTAAGACGAAATTTCGATTTTCACTTTTTGAAGAGGTCAAAACGGGGGTGGTAGATGGTTTAAAGCGCACCTGTATTTTTGAAATCGCGTAAGTCAGAAACGTGATTATTCGAGCGATGGACACTTCTGAGAAAATAAGAAGACACGCACGTATTTGACGGTTTTCAAAAAGAGACCTCCGAATGGGTGAACGGGAGGAGGAGGTTTTTTTAAGCCTTCCGGAAACGGTTAAACCCAGAATCATGAAATTTTGGCATAAATACTATTTATTAGAATCTGTTAGACACGAGTAGGACGAAATTTCGATTTTCACTTTTTAAAGTGGTTAAAACGGGTGAGGTAGATGTATCTCTGAAATCGCGTAAGTCAGAAACGCGATATTCCAGCGATAGGCTTTCCTGAGGAAATAAGGAGCACGTATTCGACGGTTTTTAAAAAGAGACACCGCGAACGAGTGAACAGGGAGAGGGATGTTTTAAGCATGAAATTTGATACATACCCGCCCATGTGTTCTATTGTGGATTAAAATAATTATTTTTTCGTTTAACTCGCTCTAACACAAAAAAAGAATAATGGATTGTTATCAAATTGCGATGTGCAATGGGTTTCCCCGAGTACTATAGATGCGCAGTGGGTTTCCTCTAGTACAATGGATGCGCAGTGGATTTCCTCGAGTGCAATGTATGCGCAGTGGGTTTCCCCGAGTACTGTGGATGCTTAGAAGGTTTCCTTGAGTGCGCAATGAATGCGCAGTGGGTATCCACGAGTATTATAGATGTGCAGTGGGTTTCCTTGAGTACAATGGATGCTAGTAGGTTTCCCCGAGTACCATGCGTACCATGATCCTCAATTTTAACCAAACTTTCATATAAGAATGTTGGGTTATTCCTACTGTTGTGTTAAATTTGATTCGTTTAGAGTCGTTTGGTTAAGATTGTTGGGTTGTAGGGAACACGGTTTCAAATGCATGTCACCTTAAAATGGCTATAACTTTGCGAGGAAACATCATAGATGACCATTCGAAAGCTTATTTTGAAGAGGAAGGATGTTACTAAATGATATATTTATTAGAAATAAGCTGAAAAATTTTTTGGGTTCTAGACACAACTTCAAAACTTACTAAAAAAGTCATTTTTTTAAGTACTTAACCTCAAATATTTCAAAATCCTGACGTGATGGGCCAATTCTGAGGCCAGATTCGGATTCAGCGCGAAAAATTACTTCTGAAATGACCTTAGCTGCACAACAACATTCATGACCTGTGTTATTGAACTGTCAAACTGGATAATATAAGTGAAAACATCCCTAAGAGTTCTTATCAGTGTAATTTTGTTCTGATTGGTTGTTTCAGCACACGAGATTAGAAATTAGCGAATTAAATTGCTATTTGAGCTAAAAATTTTCAATAAGTTTTTATATCCCAGTCAGTACCCCTAAAAAGTGTTAAGCTCTCGGAATTATTATTCAATGAAAATTGTATTGACACTGTCTTTGTTTTATTTAGAATTAGGTTATTATTTTGAGACCAATGTATGATTTCTTGATAAAATCTTTCAGTGTTTTTTTTTCTTCAATTACGTTGTTGCCGGTAACTAGAATGTTTGTATCATCAGCATAACAGATCATATGAACATTTGGTATCTTTTGTTGATAGCTGACCACATAGTTAGTGAATATTATATATAAAAGTGATCCCAAAATTGACCCCTGTGGAACTCCTTGTGTAATATCACAAATATTACTTTCAACTCCACCGACCACTTTTACAATTTGTGTCCTGTTGTCTAAATAGGAGGAAAATATTTGTAAATCAGTTAGTCGAATACCGTATAGTGCTAGTTTGGTCTTAAGCAGCTGATGGTCAACCAAATCAAAAGCTTGTGAGAAATCTTCGAAAAGACCCACAACTGATTTCTTGTTGTCTAAAGCTTTAATGATTTTGTGATGAAAATCACACAACGCAGACTTGTTGCTTTTGTTTGTAGTGAAACCATGTTCAGCAGGAGACAGTAACATATTCCGATGTAAAAAATCTGATAATTGCTCCTTGAGATGGAGTTCTAAAATTTTAGAAATTCTACATAGTAGACTAATGGCTTCATAATTATTATTATAGTCATTTGGATCTCCCTTCTGGTATAATGAAGATACTATGGCACTTTTAAATTTACTGGAAAATATGACTTTCTCTAGAGAAATGGACCGCTTATCGCATATTTGCATTTTTTATCCAAATTATTAGAAATATCATGACCATTAGAGTTTGAAGACTTTAATTTATTTACAAGAAGTTCAACATCCTTAGTTGAAACTGTAGATATATGAAAATAAATCCCCTCTTTTTCCAATAATATTTGGTTTCTGGTTTAGAAAAGAATTAAATTAAATTAATGAATTAAATTGATATTAAATATGAGTACAAAAACTTTTATCTTCATAAAAACAGTTTTTAAAAATTCTAACGCGGTAAAGTGTTGAAGCCATCTTTTTTTACTAATTTTAGGGTGTTGAAAACGAATCCGTTGTCAGTTTTGCCAGTCTAGGGAGCACATTAAAAGACGACCCTTATTTGGGCGCCATAAAGTGAAGGTTCTCATGTTCCCAACCCAAAGTCATTTAAATAATTAAAGAATTTTTTAATTTAAAAACAAGTAATATTTTCTGAATAGTGAGAAATATTCATCTGAATTGACTAAATCACCTCATTATGATAGAAAAACATCAAATTGGTTGATTAGGGATTTCTTTTGCAATTCAAACCAATAAAAACTCTTAAAAGATAAAATCCACCACCTTGATTGGTGGGGATGGGTGTAAGAGTATTCAGAAGTAATAATAACCTGATAATAGCCATTTAACAAGGAGTAAAATTGTAAATATACACCGTTCTTAGGGTGGTGAAGGGTGAGGGAAACGAGGGGGAGGGACGGTGAATTTAGAATTTTTGCTTCTTTCATTACTTACCTAATGAAACTGAGTATCTTGAAAGAATTTCCTGCACTAAAGAATAACTTTTTGCTGCAAGCTATAATATCAATTTCAATGCCACCCCCCAAATAAGAGTTATTTTTTACTATCTTCCCGATGTTTTTAGCCAAATCGGATGGCAGATTAGTATTCAGCACCCCAAAACTAGTAAAAAGATGGTTTCCACACTTTACCGTGAATGGGCAAAAAAAAGGGCTCTCCCTCGCGTTCCCCTCACCAGCCATAAGAACGGTGTAAGTTACAATATATAATATACGATTATTTATTTATTTAAACAAAAAACAAAATTCCTTATTAAAAGGCTATTATAATGTGATTACTTTTGAATACTCTTACACCCATCCCCACCAATTAAGGTGGTGGGTTTTGTCTTTTTATCATACTAAGGTGATTTAATCAATTCGGATGAATATTTTTCATCCCTGAATATTTCTCACACTCTTGGGGTTGGGGTGTATGGTGTGCATATATATCACTATCTAGGAAATATTGTTTTTTATATTAAAAATTCTTTAATTATTTAAATGACTTTTGGTTTGGAAAATGAGAATCTTCACTTTATGGCACCCAAATAGGGGTTGTTTTTTAATGTGTTCCCGAGACTTTTCGTTAAAACGGGTGAGAATTCGTTTTCAGCAGCCCAAAATTATTAAAAAAAAAAGATAGCTTCCACACTTTACCACGGATGGGCCAAAAAGCCCTTTTTTAACATTGTTCTTTACAAAATAGTAAATCCGAAGGCATTTATTATCAAACACATTTGTACTTCAAGAAATGTGTTTTTCAACTTTCAAGACTAAAACACTTATCATTCGAGGTATGTGCAAAAAGCAAAAGCAAGAAGCATATGCTCTCCCTTCTATTCTAAGGTGAACTCATCGCTTAGTGAAAGAGTAAACAAAAATGAACATCTATCCAAAATTCCATTGATCTCCTAAATTCAGCATTTTATATTGCAAATTTGAGGCTACTTTTAGTGCACAATTGAAAAACGGAACCTAAAATAATAATCGACAGAAAAATCATATTTCGAATTTTACTGACATTTAGAAATAACTGACGGCTATCGATTTGTTCTACTACAAGTGCAATAAAATTATTAAGGTAAATATGACAACCACGCTGGACGCAGTAATATGCTAAGTTTCACAAAAAGTAGTCATCTCGGACGCAGCATTGTATTGAAGAATGAAATTATTCTCAGACGCAATAACGTTCTGTTTTTGAAAGGACGCAGTATTGTCCTGTATATTAAACTTTTTTGTTTCTTGAGTTATTGAAACCAGATATTAACTGAATTTGGTTGGTAGATCCAATATACTTCATTAGATTTGAGCTAACTAGCGTATTTCTGGGAGACGCAGTAAGGTTGGCTTGTGAAAGGACGCAGCATTGATAGCGGGATGTATATATATATATATATATATATATATATATATATATATATATATATATATATATATATATATATATATTGATGTAATATTTACGTTACTAAATGAGAAAATGTAATATTAAAGTGTAATAAACGAACGCCACTGTTATAAGTATCAATTAATGATTAAATTTCAAGAAAATATGTTTGTGGATATACCAACAGTGCAGGAGTAAATTGGTCACACAAAATGACTAAGCAATAACAATAAAAATTGTTTATTTATGTTAGAATTTAAGATAGGATTTAAGGCTATATAAAAAATTTACTTTATCTTGGAGAGACAGACCTCTTCTATAAAACACAAAAAGGAGTAAAATGTGGTAAATAATCCACCGGAGTATTTTAGGTTCACTGACTAGCATAAGTTAGCTCGAACAGTTTGTGTTGTGGAAAACTTCTTAAATTAGAACATGCAGATTTTCATATCTGAAACAACAATTCACTCAAATTAAACAAAAAAAAAATAAAACTAAAAAGTGAAATTAAAATAAAACATTAGTGAATCTCAACAAAGACAGTATCAAAACTGAAAAAGGTAGAGTAAATCACAAACAAAATGTGTGAAATCAAATTTAAAAATTTTCATCATTGTGACAAACATAAACTAAAAAAATTCTAAAATAAGTGATCGTGCAAGAAAGAATTATAATGTAAATCAAAGACTTATACCTTAAGATAATTGTATGAGGACAATCCCTTGTTCTAAGTGTTTAATTTTCGTTTTCTTCTTAAAATATGTACCACCAGCTGCAAAGCTGTGTGCTATCACTGGTTAATTCCAATTTTGAACCATAAAAAAACTTAATAGCTGTTGTATTATGCGTTGTGTTCAAAGATGAAACTTCGGGGAAAGTATTTCATTAAATTTCAGCAAGGCAGTTAAGAAAATGAGAACTGAACTGGTGCATGAAATCTTGCGTAACCTCTGAAAAACAGTCGATTAAATTTAGTATAAAATCATAATAAAAAACCACATTGTGTTAGTAGAAATAGTAAATAGGTAGAGTTAGTATAGGAAAGAAGGTAAAATCATGTAATGTTCTTAGTTTTAGGTAAATTTTAAGCTTTTATGTAACAAAACAAACAAAATTTGGGGTAAGCTTGAAATAGTAGCTAGAGAAAAGCAAGGAGTAGTGAAATGTCATGTGAAACACGAGGAATGTGATGCCAGTACAGAAAAGGGCGAAAGGAATATGATAAAGAAATTTATATTTATTAAATATTTCAAATTTAAAGAAAATGACAGGTCAAGTAGTCCAAAACTGTCATGAAGTCAAATTTTCAAGACGCTCAAAACGCTAGAAAAAAGTTCGTAGTTAAGAAAATTTTGTTGAAAAAGGAGAGTAACGTCCCCGAAAAATATAGAAAATAACTTGTCAAAGTATTTAAAATTTAATCAAAATTTGAAGAAAATTATTAGAAAACCAAATAAAAAGTAATAGGTACTGAAGATAAACATATAAGGCAAAGCCTGAACCCAAAATATTGAGCATTCCAAATAAAAATTGTTGTCCACAAAAATAAAAATAACATAACCAAAAACGTCAAGTAGACATGAGATTTGACTTACCTGGGATTTGAAAGTTTGTATTCCTTTTATAAAATTAAACATTTTAGCACCAATATCACAACATTTATTAACTAAATAACCACTGGAAGAAAGTCGCATCGAGGTAAACAAATTTCCAAGTGTACTCAACACAGAGAACGCGTAGCAGTAGCAGATTCCAAGTGTTGTGCGTAAAAATTAGTGCTACGCAAGTTGCCAACTTCTACGACCAAAAATCAAAACGTCAAAAGGTACTGTGTTAGTTTATAGGAGAAAGAGATCTCAAACTATAAATTTTAAATACTGCAAATTCCCAATATATCAAATTTGCGTTAGTTAAAATAGAACCAAGGCCTGGTTTGCTTAAAATAAGATTTAGAAATAAGTATTTGTCATAAACATATGATTTTACTTTCTTTTAATAAAATTTGTTATTGTTTACATCATTTGACTCATTCAAACGATTCTAAAGCTGATAGGCTGGCCGTAGTGACCTGCACTGAAGGGAGTTTCTACAAATGTAGCTTGTGCTCTAATTTAGATCTGACAATAGAAGTTGCATACTGTAATAGTGGCGCCTTTATATAAATTTCTATTACAGTTGAAGTAAGTAAAGTATAAATCTAGCAACAAACTTGCAACTTAAAGGTCACGACTATATATATATGAAAAATACTAGGTTCACGGGTTGAACCGCGTCTGAGATTATTGGAGTCTCGACGTTTCGGCTCCCGCTTTGGAGCCATTTTCAAGAGAAAAGGAAGAAGAATATATATATATATATATATATATATATATATATATATATATATATATATATATATATATATATATATATATATATATATATATATATATATATATATATATATATATATATATATATATATATATATATATATATACATATATTTTTTGTTTCTGAACAAGTCGAGATCCTTTCGTGATAAATAGTATACAAGTGTAGATCCGTTTTTACAAGTCGAGATCCGAAACAGATCTCGGCTTGTTTCTATGTGTATATCATGTTTATTCAATTAATCCAGTTAGCAGCAGTGTATACGAAAATTTTACCACGGATCTCCTTTTTCCCAATTTTATCCGTTTTTATACACGAGTAGTTAAACCAAACGTTCTTTGGAGGGCGCTGCAGTACTTAACTTGTATATAATATTTTATGAACAAAACCAGATCCTGTAGATCTGGCAATGTCGCGTCGTTTATTTCTAACAGAAGCAGGTCTAATTTATAAGGTTGACACAAAACGGACTCTGTGGTCATTATTTTGGGTATCTGCTTATTAGCTAAATACAACTTTAATAAATTTACTATAATATATAGGACATACAGCAGAATAAGCGAAAGCGCATGGCGTAGATGGATATGTCGCTGGGATATTGTAAAATCAGCTTTTTCGCAAAAACCCTAGGGTTTAATAATAATACTGATAATAATATATGTATTATTTGTCAAAAAAATTCTGCAAAGAACCAAGATCTCTTAAAATAAATAAAATGTATGCAATTTTACTAGTAAATTTTAGTAATTTTGTAAAATCCTGAGATGTATTAGTGAAAGTGAAAATCTAAATATTTTACTTAATTTTACTAATTTATTATAGTAATTTTGAAAAATTCCTAACCAAGCCTAGGGGTGCGGTATAAATGTTTAATTTTATTATATAACAAAATAGAGACTACCATTAAATTTGACATACTTTTAGAATGTAATTTTAAAACTTAACCTAAATATATGTTAAAAAAATTAAACTAATTTAGAATTCTGTTTTTATTTGTCTAAAAAAACTTAACCTATAGTGATATAAAATACAGTGTAATAAAAATAAACGACATATTAAAACCTTAATTTTAAAATTAAACATAAAACTAAATGGCGGTAGGTGTATAGGATGGTTGAGTTTTAATGATTTAATGTGAAAATTATCCTTACCCATACCTGCCCATTTTTGTAAGCCTTTCTAAGATCATTATTTTATTTATATGCCAAAATTGAAATTCAGCAATTTAAGAAAAGTTAAATACTTAGTTTCTCTTGAGACATTTTGGCAAACTAATTAAACGTTTGGAGAGATTTAATATTTTAGTGAGATTGTTATTTTTCTTCGCAGCAAAGTACAATCAATGGTTCTTAAAGTAATAAATAATATCGTAATATAATATTTTTGTACTTGCAGAGGAGATATGTATAAAATTTGAGATAGTTTCTTTAAAATACAGGCTATCCATTCTATCAGGGCCCTCGTGGATAGCTCGCTTAATATCAATCGTGCAAAAACAAAATTTTTGCAAAAATTGTGCCGATTTTTGTAGGCTATAAAATGGTTTAAAGAAATTTGAAATCCATGGCCTACTTTAATAGTTATGACGAAAATCTCGGAATGTTTTTAAGTCAGATATCTCCGTTATTTGAAAATTGTTAATACAATTCTTTTGTACAAAATAGTCTTTTAATGACGTATCATTTAAATTTTCTCAGAACCGTTCGATTTCGAGATTTACTCTTCAGGGTGTTGAAAAAAATCTGGAATAGACAGCAAATGGTAGCATTAAATAGAGTATTTCTCTCTTTTCATATGCTACATTTATTCATTAAAACTAAACAAATATTTGCAAAAATATTTTTTACAGTAAAAAAATTATTTTAACCAACATCGTACTTGCCATGGAGAAGCATGATAAAACAAAAGAATTAAAAAATCCAATAAGTTGTCCCAATCTTTACTAGAAATGCTCCTGAAAACCAATTATTCCTTGCCAACATGATTTTTCGGTAACACATTTTTAATGAAAATAAAGCTAAAAATCCATTTGTCTGTATTTCATGTGATGTACTAAACTGGTTGCACTATTATTGTTATTATTTATTAAAAATAGTTGGCTATGGAAGAACTTGACATAATTTGATTCTCAGACAGTTCGTCTCAATTATTAATAGTTATACCCTCACTCACTCGTTTAAGAATTTAATATTTACAAAAATGCAGGCCTGTCGAGAGGGGGAGGTGCGGGGGTGATTCCCCCCGGGCCCGGGCTTGTTTGGGGGGGGGGTTGAAATGTTAAAAATTTGTATAATAATTTTTTCTTAGCATAGGTACTATTTTTTTTTTTTGGACTTTTTTTCCACCGGGCCCATATTTTCTCTCCACGGCTCCGCAAAATGCGTTGCAGTCACAATGGTAGTTATAATAATACATGAGGTAAGGTTGTAACTATTAACTGTAACAACTATTAACTGTCACAAAAATTAAATGATTTCAAGTTCGTCTACAGCCAATAATAATGTTATTAGTGCAACCAGTTTCGTAGATAACATGAAATACATAGAAATGGATTTCTTTAACATAATTTTTAATAAAAATGGATTACCGAAAAATCACGCTGGCAAGGAGAAATTGGTTTTCAGAAGTATTTCTTAATATATGCATGGTTTTCCAATAATATTTCATGTTTCATTTTATCATGGTACTAAAATTATATGTAAAAGTTATTTTAACTTCCTGAGCAACCAATGATGTATTTATACATCAGCATAACTGAGAATACTGTTCTATGTTGCTGTCTTGATTTCACTTTGTTTTTGTTCTCTAAATTTACTTTTATTTTTTAAATTTGTGTTTTCTTTAGCATAATAAATATTGGAACACCTTATCGGATTTTTTAATTGTTTTGTTTTATCATTCTTCTCCATGGCAAGTGCGATTTTAGTTTTTTTTTAATGATTTACAAAATATTTTTTTCTACGACTGCCTTCGAAAACGACAAATAACGCACAGTAGCCATGACTCGAAACTGTCATTTTTCACACATCGTGTGCAAAAATCGAAAAAGCACAGTACTATCATGTTTTTACGCAGTCCTGTCAAAAACAGAACTGACACCTTCTATTTGTATTTTCTGAAGTAGGCTAGCCTATTCAATTTCATGGAAACCGACTTATTTAACGACTAAACATCAGTTTTGAGGTCTTCAAACCACACCACTTTTAAAGAAGTTTATTAAAAATAGTTGATTCTGCAGCCTTAGAAAAAGTATTGTAAACAACACGGTTGAAAACATCTTTTCACATTTTTTTTTTCTTAGTTTGTTGGGTATTTTGCCACTGTAAAAATATTTAAAAATTTTGATGAAATAAACCTCTGCGCAAAAAGGATCAGACAGAGGCTGGTTTTTATACTTCTATTACAAAATGTCTCACACCTAAAAATATATAAACTGAAACAAAATTGTTAAATGATAAATTGAAAAAATTAAAACGAAGGCAGTTGACGTTTCGGAAAATAGTTCTTTTTCCGTTATCAAAACTTTCACTTTTGAGAATGTCAAACCAGACATTCTCAAAAGTGTTATAAATGAATAAAGGATTCATTTATGTTTGTGTTTATGTGTTTATGTTTTATAACACTAATATATGATTGCATGAAGTATGTTAATATATCATGCACGGGGTGTTAAGAAAATTGAAAAATCTGAGAATGTTTAAGAGTAATCTACGTTCAATTTTAACGATATGAAAAACTGTCACTAGAAAAGTTGTTTAGAATTAAGATTTATATCAAAATTCCAACTTGTGGATAAATCTGCCTAATTCGACTTTTTTCCAAATTTTTTTTAAGCATCAAAAAAAAATAAAAACAAAAAGAGTTTAATATAATTACGAGTATACTTAGTTGTCTTATTTAATAATTTTTGTAAGAAGAAAATAATTTTTATTTTACCGTAAGTTTTACCGCATGATACCACTTGATACTTATGACAAATTTTTAAAAAAGTCGAATTAGGAAGATATATTTACAAATTTGAATTCCAATTCTAAATAAATTTTCTTAGTGACAGTTTTTCATACCGTTTAAATTGAACGTAGTTTACTCTTCCATAATTTTCAGATTTCTTAAATTTTCTGAACACCCTGTACATGACATATTAACTTACTCCATGGCAATCATATTTTTAACAAAACAAAATTTTTATGAAGAATAAATTTTCCGCGTAAAATGAGAAATAAAAAAGTTTACCCTCTTATCCCCTCTAACTGCGTGGACAAACTATATCTTTTAATATGAGTTAACACCCAGTTCTTTTCCCTAAATAAATCTAAATTTGCTCGAAACTTTAAACATTCTGATTTTTTGGGGGCAGTTTGAGTTTTAATGTGACTTTTGAAAAACTTATAGACTTCTGTCGTTTGGTTTCACGATCCACAATTCCTATTTTTGTGTCTTATATCTGCTTGCTCGTCTTCTTCTTTTTACGTGGTGTCTCTGTAAATATTAAACACATATGGGTCTTTGAATTGTCATTCCAGTAATACAGAGGGGAATCTTTTTATTTTAGTATATTATAAACAGAAATGTATAAAATACCAATAAAAAATTCTAAACGTACTGTCAATTAATGATACGTGAAATTCTTGTAACTTCATATATGTATTTTATGTTTCAAGAATTTCAACATTTATTACTTCTACATTACGTCACGCGAGTGGAGGGACTGTGCCGGCAAAAGAATTTCCAAAAATTAGTTGATTTAAAATGTTCTAAGACTTAGCAAAAAAACTGAGTTTGTACATCTCTGTGTCCGTGTGTCTTGGAGTCTGTGTGTTATTCCTCATATTCCCGAAATAACTTTCAATTGATTTGAGGTAAAAGTCAAATTTTACAGAAGTCAAGGTAAGAAAGAATCGGATTGACAATTATTTACCTTTGGTAAAAGAAGTTTGTAGAATAATGTTGGATAATGCAGTATGATTTCGAAAATCCCACTCTCGATTCTTGAACTTATTTTAACAAATATGTACATAGCATTCTTTATGCATTTAGAAAATTACAAAATATTATCTTTGTTTTTTAAATGTTAACACCTGCATATCTGTTTTTATACTTTTTATGTAATTATTTTATCGTTTATATTTATTTTTATTTATATTTTGTAACTTATACATTATAATTATTGTTATTTCACTAATATTCTTCTTTGACTTGTACCATATCATTGTATGATCTTATGGACAATAAAATTATTATTATTATTTTATTTGCTAACATTTAATATTTCAAGAAGGCATCTGTT
Organism: Rutpela maculata; assembly: GCA_936432065.2. Taxonomy (NCBI): domain Eukaryota; kingdom Metazoa; phylum Arthropoda; class Insecta; order Coleoptera; family Cerambycidae; genus Rutpela; species Rutpela maculata. Next base: position 92,742,947 of record OW386288.2, on the reverse strand, counting down.
TGAAATTTACATGTTTTCAACTGCAAATTAGTCACAAATTTATAAATCAATTTTGCATATCGAAAAAGAGAAAACTGCTTACTAGGTAGAATTTAAAAATCGAACAGGGTGTCCCACTTAAAAAATCACAACTTTTTATTCTTCCATGTCTACAAATGAACTTAAAAAGTCATTATACATGCAAAAGTATTTCAAAAAACTTATTTTCTCATGTTCCTAAAATTTTTTCAGCACGAAAAATAAAAAACTGAAGAGGGCGGAAAAAAATTGACGAAAAAAACCTAAACATTTAATTAAATAATTTGAATAAATTAATTAGTATTTCTGGAATTGAATAGTGATATATTTTAATAGCTTTTCATAACTTAACTTCCTCTTGTGTATCACCAGCTGTGGTTTATTTCCATTCAAAGCTAAATATACCTACTAGTTTCTTTCCACAACTGGACATTTTTCAGCTGTCACAAACATATGTCGATTGTTAAAATACGCGCGAAGCATCTAACGTAAGCAAAGATATGGCCTGCTATTATCCAACAAGTATGGCAACATTGTAGGATCTCATCTTGCATTATATACATCAACATATACATTAGTGGATCTCGACTTGTTTGGTTTTTATTAAGGATCTCGTTTTGTTTAAATTTTATCAAGAAAAAATTGAAAGATTGAATTCGTTTCCTCTCTGTGTGTTTAAGGATTGAGGGAATAATTAAGCAAGTTTCTGTGAAAAATATACTCAACAAAGTCTTTTTGTTGTGATGGATCTCGGGTATATATATAATACACGTCGGTAATTGGTCCAGTAATACTTATACTCATCAAATGCTTTGTTTTCTAAACATTGATGACAGTTCGTTAGAGGGTCTCTAACGAATTTGTCAACATGTACATTCCCAAAAAACCACGTTGAAATCTATCTTGATCTGGCAGAATTAAAATCATCAAAGTTAACATAATAAAGAAGTAAAATATATGTATCTTATAAAATGGCCATTTTTGCATGATAACTGCCTGTTTTAAGACTTTATATTTGTGGTGATACTGGCTGTATGCATTCCATATGCAATCAAGGCATCTTCAGGCTCTAAAATAACTACTCAATATACACTATATTCTAGTACAATACCCCCGTACAACATACCTCCGTAAAAATATTCGATAGACAAATACGGCTAATCACGCATTAAATAAGCGCACATTAAGAAAAACTATTTAGGTACCTCCTCCAGAATCGTTGGTGACGAAAATATTTCAATTTGTTGAAACCATAGTAGTTGCGTTAGATAGATACCTAAGGACGAACTTTTACGCAATTTGTTTACTTGGCTAAAACATTTTCAGTGCTATATTTTTTTTACGTTTTTTTCTTTGATGTTGTACCCAACACATACTTAGGCCGTAAGCATTTCAGTGCTGCTTTTGAATTGCAAAATTCGTTGTAAATTCTGCTCCGCTTCCGATAATATTCATAAAATAAGATTTATTTTAATCATATTTTTAAATAAGAAATGTATAATTTTATAATAGTATGGAAGATATTGCTCACTCGACATCATTAAAAATTAAAAAAATAAAATGATTTTTCTTAGTAAATATGTATAAGAATTTAAAATCGTAAGTAAGTAAAACGTAACATTTTAATAAAATATGTTAATTGAAATATAAATTACAAAATTAAATATTCGTCCGTACCTCTCTCCTATAAAGATAGAAGCCGTATACACAAGCACAACATGCGATTGTCAAAATGATATGAAAAGAGAAGGCATGTTTTACAAGTATCTTAGTTCGTTAGAACAATAAAATACGAGCATTGAGACAACAAATGGTGTTTTATTACTTAATAATTTTATACATTAATATCACGAAAATATTTTATAGAACTTGTTCGTAAAAGTTGGTAAATGTTTTTCGTGAATTCAATGAGAAAGTTCATGGTACTAATAAATAATTTGTTGTTTTAATAAATATTTTACATTGACTTATGTAAAAGTATTTATTAATACAATGAATCAACGAAAGCAGATATCAACTAATAAACAACTGTACATTTTATTAATAAATAGGTTCTTAATCGGCATTCATTAATATTACGAACATTATTTTTTTTTTCAGTGTTAGCTCTTTTTATTCAGATGAAAAGTAGCGCTCTATGAGCTATTTTAATATTTTATTTATAAGTTCGAGCGCACATAAAAGTTGCCTATCTAAATCTTTCAATATTATTGCCAATAGCTTCATAAAATGTGACATATGCATTTTTATTTATTTCATCATTTATAAACATGGCTAGGGTAAATAAAATTCTGAAGCCGGTGCAGTTCGTGGGCACTCCCAAGGGAGCAATATAGGTCCTATTGGGATTATCCTTATGCACGTGGTTTTAGTTATCGCCCTTGAATTATTCCATTATCAATCATATAAATAACAAAATAATTAGATTAGGGAATCGCAGGCTTAGTGCCGAAAAATTGTAATGCTTATGATGAAATGGAAACAATTAGTTAAATTAATTGATAACTAGGTCAAGTCCAGTACAGCTCAAAATAAGTATTATGTATTAGTTGTTATTTTTGTATATTGTACATATATATATATTTAAAACTGAACGTTCAGGCACCAAATTCACATATATATGGACGGAGTGGCATCTATATATATTCTGGCACCAGATCGAGGTGCCAGAACGTTTTATTGCATATTTGAACGTCTAAACATCATAATATCCTTCCCACAAAATTTCAAGATGGAGCTACTTGGTCGATTTTTCTATAAAAACTGGATTTTGGTTCAACCGTATAATCTGCAGAGGGCGCGCCAACCACTGATGTCTAACCGTACTTAGTGGCACCATGCATTTGCGCTCGATTCCCGATATTTAAAATGAATTTCTGGCACCTCAGAGTTTCTACGGCTAGTGAATTTTGAATCATATTATAGATGGAACAAAATCCGATAAATTTTTCGGGTAGGTACCTAAGTAGTTTAAATTAAATCTAATTTGAAAGAAATTAAGAAAACATTAAATTACTTACGGAACTACATCTCGATGTAGTTTCTTAGCATTTGATGTCCAGGACAGGAGATATAGTATAAAAAAAGTTACGTTTTCGTTACAACTTTGCAATTTTTTTTTAAACAAAAAAACTATCATTAAAATCAGATCTCGAATCAGACAAACGGTTTAGAAATAAATTAACTTCAAATTATGATAAATTTTGAATGATGCGATCATTTTGTTCGTGGGTATATTATATAAGACATTACACAGAATATTAAAAATTATAAAGAAATCACAGTACATTACATTTATGGTACATGCGACAATGCCCCCTAATCATCGTTTTCTTAATGCCTTTGTCGACAAAGTAACCGTAGTTTACATTATTTTTCGCTTTGAAATCTACAAACCTCTTTATCGTATTATAACTCTGTGAACTGTCTGAGGTCAAATTCCTGGGCAGGTAAAAAATATGTGATGACTTCCCTTAATTTATATCTAATATTTGCTGATTTATTTACTTATTGTTTTTAATATAATTAAAAATCTTTAGCTGTACTTTCTTCATATTCTATACAGGGTGTCTGAAAATATCGGTAACAAACTTCTGGTACAGATTATGTCCGCAAAAATTTGAAAAAAAGTGCCGCAATGCCCGCAAATTGTTCCTAATTGAGTTACAGTACTAATTAAAAATATTAAAAAAGGTCCTCTTTCATTTTAATCGAAAAACTAACCGTTTGTGGGAAAAATCGTGTAAATGAGAAAACACGATGTGCTTCAAGTTTTCACGTAACAATTAAGTCAAGTAGAGTAACAATAAGCTCATTATTAATTAATTTTCATTGCCATTATTTAATTGAAAAAAAAAAAAAAATAAAAATAGCAGAATACCAGTTTTTGGCTTCAATCTCAAAGGGCTGTAGGTCCATAAGGAAGCATTAGCTGACATATTTATATAAATCTTTCATATTTTTGCATGTAGAATCGGCACCAGACCGGTATTACCGGACACCCTGTATAGCCGAACAACGAGACCACTGAATTCGACACATGCTATGTAACTCTCAAACACACAAAAACAGACAGTTAATTATTCTTATTAACACACACACACACACACACACACACCACATTACATATTACTTCCACGTCCAGTGGAAGTATAGTAACGACAAAAAAATTTTAAAAAATTTTTATTGTCCAAATAGGCTTAAAATGTCATGAAACGTCGAGATTTTAAGTTTGAGCGGAAAAAAAATTTCTGTCTGTCTGTCGGTCTGTCGGTCTGTCTGTAACTTTTTTTTGTGCGCACGTTTACTCTGGAACCGTATAAGATATGACTTGAAATTTGGTACACATATGTACTTTAACGAGATCTAGAACTAGATTATATTTTCATCTTGTTCCGTCGAAGGGTTGGGGGGTAAATTGGGGTGAATTTGGGGAAAATGGGTAAATCAAGCAGGTAAGAGTCCATGAAATTGGTATTTAGTATATACAAGAGAAGCTAAGGTCTCAAAAAAATTTTTGGCATTAGCCACACCCATTACCACCCCACCTCCTTATTAAAGGGGATGAAAAAAAATGTGATTTAGTTTATGTACAGGAACCAGAAACCTCAAAATATTTTTTTACTTCATCCACCCCCCACTACCACCCCCCTATCACCACCCCCACCCCACTACCGATGTGGGGTATCGTTTTATGGGTTTTTGGGGTAGAGGATTTCAAATATTATATTATTAAAGTTCCATAAACAATTATTTTTACATACAAAGTTTTTTCGTTGTGAGTGACTTGAATAGAGAATCTGGATGTGGAAGTAGTGATTCCTTGGGCAGCGGTTTTTTTGAGGTCGTGCTTTGAATGGAAATTGGCAAATTTTCGTATTTTTTATATCTATATCTTTCATTCATAATAGCAAAAACTTGACATTTTAGTATTACTATTTAATATTATTTTAGGATTACCTTTCTTTTTCCCATGGTGTATGCAAAAAGTATATTTGTCTTGAAGATATGACTGAATAATAAATTAATATTAATGGAAGCGTTATCACTTTGTGTAGTTTACAGCGCAAAATGTGATCGAATTAACTTTTTTAATTTTCAAAACAACTGCATACTGTAACCGAGTATCTATAATGGAATGAGTAAATATTTTATTTGTAGTATTTTTATATATACTGTGTATAAAATTGCATTTTTTCGCAGTTTTTAAACATCTCTAATTACATAGAATAATAACTAAAATGAATAAAAACTAGAATGTCCGTTATGAAATTGCGAAGAAAACTCGATGAGCCCGAACTTTTTTGTCAATATGTTAAGTTGAAAAGAATTTAAACAAGATAATTTTTTAACAATTGATGATAACTTACGTAATAATGCATATATTTTTACTCTCTCCTACTCCATTATATTTCTAACCTAAATAAATCATCCTGTCAAAATTTAAGTCCAAAAAATAACACCGCCGGCACGCACAAAAAAAGTCGAGTGCGAGAAGGCAGGCCCTATGTAGTCACATGCATTTTGACCTGCTGAATACGAATTCGATGTTCGTTTTGCCCGATTGGCTCTTGTATTTTTCCTAACCTCAAAAAAACCTTAAATATGCCCGAAAAATCTCAAACAAGTAAATAATAGGCTTAAATGAGCTGACCACCATTTCCGTGCGTATTTTGGGGCACTGAGACCGAATCTGAGGTCAGAATTGGCCGATCAGTTAGAAATTTTAACATAATCTCAAAAAAACACCTAAAAAATGCCCGAAAAATTCCAAACAAGTAAATAAAAAGCTTACATGAACTGATCACTATATCTATACGTAATTTTGGGCACTGAAACCGAATCTAAGGTCAGAATTTATGCGCGACGATCGAATATCTTGTAAAATCCTTATTTAGGATGAAAACGTACCCAAAAATGACTGAATCATAGCCCGAAATTGACTTTGCTCTATATAATATCTGAACATATAATTTCCGACGTATTTTCACGGGCTGAACACAATACAGTAGTCAGAATTAAAGCGCAATCTGCAAACTTCATAGAGAAATATCATTTCAGCATATACCCAAGTAGCACAGAATCCTTTAAGATATCTTTAAGAAGTTCTATTTACTGCCCGCGAGGATATCTTGTATTTATGTACTCTAGAAGTCCTTCCGAAATCAAAATGAGAAATCTTTATATGTGCTCAACTTTTATGCACTGGGGAAATGTAAACTGGGCATTATATAGGAATTTCAACTTTTGTTAACCCACAGACATCTACTAGAAGTTCGAAAAGGGAATTACCATACAGCTCAATTTTCTATGTATTATAGAAATCAAATAAAGTATTAAAAGGGAAATAGTATTATTTTCTTTAACAGAATACTTGTAGACATCTTCTAGAAGTTCTAAAAGGGAATTACCATACAGCTCAATTTTCTATGTATTACAGAGATCAAATAAAGTATTAAAATGGAAATATTATTATTATCGCTAATAGAACACCTATAGAAATCGCAAGAAGACATTCTTTTAATGCATAAAATTTGTTTGCTTACCACTTAGTTTGTTACAGAAATTATTTCTAGATGACGCCACGTACAAACTACTGACGATAATCAGTCATGCATTATCTTATACTCATGAATTTATCGAACATTAATAAAATAACTGCAACATTCAAATTCTCGCAGGGATCATCGATTTATTTGGATGGATCTTATAACGATCTTTAATCTTTCGTTTGGTTTGGACCTGATGTCTCAATACTGAGATTTTGACTAACCAAAATTTCACCAGCTGCCGCTGGCAATAAATAATAATAAAAGGTGTGTGATCGATGGTACATCTAATAAAAATCCTATAAGGATATTCGTCAGTACCGTTTACATTGGTAAGCGATAAAATACCCGAAAGATTACTACAGGAATTAAATCTGTTTGCAGGATTGATGCGGTACATCTAATAGAAATCCTATAACTATGTCCTCGGAACCATTTATATTGGCCAGTGATAACATATCCTAAAGATTACTATGGGAATTATATAGGTATGCAAAAAGCTGCTCACAGGATTCTATACTAATAACTTTTTCGATTACCATGGGAGGTACTATTTAATACTGATATGCTGACATTTGCCCATCTTAGGGAACTCTTACAGACCTCTAGAAGATATTTACTAATTCCTAAATTTTTATCCTCGGGATATCTTGAGGAATTAATTGTGCTACTTGGGTACTCTCATCAACCCTAGTGAGCGGAGATGGGTAACTTTTAAATTTTCAAGTATCCTAAGGAAAATATTACTGAACAGTGAAATTTGTCAAAGTTTGCTCTGTTGAGAGAGGAATATCGTTTGGACTTAACATTTACCTACCTTGATGATTTTTTACTTTTTTTTCTTAGAGCTGTTTAGAATTGTATACTTTTCTTTATTCTGTTTGATTGTAATATGCCATTTGTTTCTTTTTCTATTTTTGCGACTAGGACACCTCCACGTGGTGACGGCGGGCAACGATTTATTTCGGCTAAGTTCCTAGGTAAAAAAATGCCGTCATGGCAAAAGTAGAGACAGAGTTTACGATGCAAGGGAGGGAAACCCCAGTATCGGCGGCAGGCCAGGTTGGGAAAGCGGGACTGCGGGCGTCATTATGCAACCGCAGCTCTAGTGAAGTAAGAAACTTGCCTTCCTATGAGAAGATTCAAGAAATTTGCACAACTGTGTAAATAATGTGAATTAATTCTGTTTTTTTGTAGTGAAATCGAGGGCGAGGATCCGAAAAATCGAAAAAAGATCAGCGATAAAATAAAAAATATTTATCTAAAATCTATATATGATAGGTTTAAGTATATTTATCAAGTATTCTTTTCCTTGTGTAAAATATTTTCCAAAGTCTTTTTCTCTTTTTCTGTATGAGCTAGAACGAACATCACTTGATACTAAATTGTCTTTTTCCATAATCTCCGCTAAATATTCTTCCCTACCATTAGATAGACCAAGATTTCTAATAACATTATTAAGTTTATCATTTCACCAAATATTGGGAGTTTTAGTTCTTATCGAACACTCATATTCACTGTCATCTTCTTGACTTTCGGAACAATCAGTTTTCATTAGCATTAATTCCGGAAACATTTGTATTGCTAAAAAATAACACTCTTCACGGATTCCAGGCTCCTTCGATATCATTGGATTTTTATATTTTACTTTTTAACGTTCTTTCCATTTATCCAACATCTTATAACATATGATGCAAGGTATCATGAAAAACCTTTATCCACTATTTCCATACTATAACATTTTAGATAAATATTTTTTATTTTATCGTTGATTTTTTACCGATCTCGAATTTACTAAAAACAAGGCAAGAATTTTACACAAAGAACTCTGAACCAAGAACTCTAAACCTTAATAATTCTTGCCTTAGGAACTTAACAATCTTGTCTTAATTTATAATAGGTTTAAGTTTTTGGTTTAAAGTTCTTGTCTCAGGTTATGTTGGGTTAAGAATTCTTAGTTTAAAGTTCTTGGTTTAAAGCTCTTAGCTCTTGCCTCAGGTTATGTTAGTTTTAAAGTTCTTGGTTTAAGCTTTTAATTTATTTGTTTTGGATTTTTAGGCATTTTTTTTTGAGGTTATGTTAAAATTCCCAACTGATCTGTTAATTCCGACCTCATATTCAGTTTCAGCGACCCAAATTACGTATAGATATAGTGATCAGCTCATTTAAGCTTTTTATTTACTTGTTTTGGGCATTTTTAAGGTGTTTTTTGAGGTCAGCAAAAATGCAAGAGCCAATCGGGCAAAACGGACATCAGATTCGTGTTCAGCGGGTCAAAATGCATGGGAATACATAGGTCTTCTCGCATTCGACTTTTTTTGTGTGTGCCTGTGTAGTGTGTAATGAACAAAAGAATAACAAAGTAGTAAATTAAATCGTCAATTGTTCAAGTAGTCCATGTAAAACGCGGGGTTTGACGCTCGGAATGCCCCCCTCATCGGGACTACTTTTATTTTATGTTTTTTTGAGTCTCTGATCACGAAAATCGGCTCGGCTCTAAAAATAGTGCCTAAAAATGCCAAAAACCACCCCTTTTGGGAATAATACTGTAAAATAATGTTATAAATGTGCTAATTGTAATGACATTTTGCCAGTTCAGTAGGTTCATCTAAAGTAAGGATAAATTTTATGCTGAGGGCTAACCAGAGGGGATGAAAATACCCTTAAATTGACGAAAAATGGAAAAATGATTGATTTTTTTTTATTCACTTTTTGATTTAAATTTAGATAAATTTGGATTGTATAATGAAGAAAATTTTTTCCAACCCATCAGGGGTGAAAACTACCCCTTTATCGCCTTTAAATTGAACTAACGCTTAGAAAATAAGTAGAGATGTTTACTTTTTAGTTTGCTTGTAATTTCCGATAAACTTCCGTCGAAAAAAATACCACCAAATTTTTTCACCCCTAAGCGTTGGTTCAATTTAAAGGCGATACAGGGTTAGTTTTCACCCCTGATGGGTTGGAAAAAATTTTCTTCATTATACAATCCCCATTCACCTGAATTTAAATCAAAAAGTGTATAAAAAAAAATTCTATCCTTTTTCCAGTTTCCCTGAAGGGTTGGAAAAATTTTTTCTTCATTATGAAATCCCCATTCATCTAAATTTAAATCAAAAAGTGAATAAAAAAAAAATTCAATCATTTTTCCATTTTACGTCAATTTAGGGGAAGTTTCACCCCCTCTGTAAAATTTGTCCTTAATTTAGATGAACATACTAAACTGGCAAAATATCATTACAATTAGCACATTCATAACATTATTTTACAGTATTATTCCCAAAAGGCATTTTTAGGGGTGACGCACTATTTTTTGAGCCCCGGGACTCCGATTTTCGTGATCAGCGACCCAAAAAACATGGGGTAAAAATAGTCCCGATGAGGGGGGCATTCCGAGCGTCAAACTCCGCGTTTTACATAGACTAAAGTGGACGAGTCGTAGAAAAACAACATATATTTCTTTCAGAATGTAGGTTTTTTCATGTAATTGTCAGTGGTATTGAAAAAACTATATTTTTTAAACAAATGCATATTTTCGCGCAAACAAAATCTTTTATCTCTGTTCCCAATGGGCATAGAAAAAGAAACAGATTTTTTAAATTGTTTCTTTTTTGTATATTTTTGATGCATAATAATAACTTTAATTTTCGAAAAGAGTTTTGATTTGTTTAAAAAAGATAATTTAAATAAAAGCAAGAAATGACTTTATATATTTCAAAAAACAATGTAGGTTATTAAGATTAAGCCTAATAAATAGTACATGAAAAAATCTTCATTGTAACAAAAAAGATGTACGACTTGATGCATTTACAATCGATTATTCAATTTTCGACAGCTATTTTTTTTTTAGGCGTACGCCTTAATATTATGCCATGATGATTTAGCTCAACTAGAAGCGTTATTTCCTAAAATTTCGTTGAAATGTATGCATTATTACTTAAGTCACTGTCAATTGTTTAAAGGCTATCGATTTTAATTGTCTTAATTTTTTCGACATATCGACGAGAAGGGTTCGGCACATCTAGTTTTCGTCGCAATTTCATAATAAACATTCTAGTTTGTTGTTTATTGTGATATGACCTATACAACCAGAGGTAGCTAAGAAAAAAGACGAAATACTCTACTTTAAACATTGTTTTGTTTACTCTAATACCATCCGGAACTTAGATTGAATCCAAAACTTTTTGTTACACCAAATAAAATCCATAGGTTTTTATGTAGATAAAAGGCGCTTAAATAAAATTAGGTTGTATGGCATCGTTATCGACCTTAATTTAACCTTTTATTACACTGTAATAATTAACTAAATTTTTAAAGTTATTTGAATGTATTTTAATTTGTATGCATCATTTCACATTCGTCTAATGGTCTCTTTCTTGTATTGTTTTGAGGAAATGTATGACTGATATGCTCTGATTTCTTACAAATGTTCGAAATTTGAAATAAAAATTTTCAGTCTAACTACAGTCATCATGTTTAATATGTATTAGCATTCGGTAGCAGACGAATGCAACTTTCATTATTAAAAACACCTCAATAGCATTTTGAAGTTAAATTGATAGATCCTTCAATCTACGTAAAAGTACTTTCGAACCTTATAGACACACTATATTATATAGTTTTGATACCCTATATATCTTCATATTTTTGTATAGTAATATTTTGCTCTAAAATTATAATAAACAGAGTTTATGTAAAACCTGATCATTTGTACGCCTCTGGCTATCGCCCTGTATGGCGGATATGGCCCAATTTCAACAGGGAGTATTTTACCACACTATTTTACATACGCGCCAAAAAAATAATTATTTTAAGTCTAATAGAAGTTATCGTGTTTACAAGAAACGATCTACACACACACACACACACACCTATACATGTCTCCATATAATTATTGGGACACACGTATAAACACCGACTATCGGGGTCTTTGAAGCTGCATACGGCAACGAGTAGAGAATGCTGAGCTCATTACGTCCCTATAATTCGTTTTTCGATACACACCGTAGAAATCTTTTTATCGAGGTGTATAGAATGTCCCGAATATTATGTTTGAGGTTCATTTTGTGTTAAGACCCGCTAAATTGATACACTTTCATGTGTAGGTCCCTATTATCCTGTAGCACGTAGAACGTGTGTGAAGACCCGACAAATTGTTTAATAATAGCATGTCCCAAATATCATGTCTGAGGCCCATTCTGTGTGAAGACCCGATAATTGATACACACTATTTGTGTGTACAGACCCGATTATTTGATTTGATGCACGACGTGTGTGAGAACCCGACAAGTTGGTAAATCGTGGGTTATGTACCGATTATTAGGTTTTATGATTATTCCGTGTAGCGACCCGATAAATTGATATACACTTGTGTTTACAGTACCGTCTATTCGGTTTAAAGTACAACTTATTAAATAATCACAAATGTAAGATTAACTTCGCTCTTAGTAAAGACATATGTACGTACGAGGTCTCGGCAAATTGGTAAACAACAAGATGGCCGAATATAATGTTTAAGGTTCATTTTGTGGAAGACCCGATAAATAAAAAACACTTGCTTGTGTAGCTCTGACAATTCAGTACACTGGCAAATTGTTAAATAATAGCATGTCCCGAATATTATGTTTGTGAAGGCCCGATAACTGATACATTAATTGTGTGTATATACCAGATTATTTAATTTGAAGTATAACGTGTGAGGGAACCCGACAAGTTGGTAAATAATGGATTATGTCCCGATTATTGTGTTTTAAGATCATTCCGTGCGATGACCCGATAAATTGATACACACTTGTTTATAACGTACCGTCTATTCGGTTTGAGGTATAATGTATTAAAGAATCATATGTGTAACTTCGCGCTTAGTAAAAACTTATTATTATTATGTTTAAGGCCTCGACAAATTGGTAAATGCCAAGATATCCGAATATGATTTTTGGTTCATTTTATGTAAGACCCGATAATCTGATACATTTGTGTTTGTAGTTCTGACAATTTAGTTTTAGGTATGCCGTGTACAAAGAGCTGACTAATTGGTTAATAAACAAGTAAGTAATATTTATTTAGTCAATTATATTCCAACTAGTAAGTTTATCCATAAATGTATTAAGGCCGATAAATGCGTTTTGAGAGAAATTCCGGACAATGATAATTGGTAATATGTACGGCTACTTAGACTATTAACATTGCAACACCTCAACAATTCCATTTTTTTAACATATCCACATATCCAAGCGAAAATACTGGGTTAACTCCGTCAAATTTGATAAAGTTTAGGTGAAGTGTAGCTCAAAAATTCCGCGTAAATCGATATTGTCACAACAAAAAATAAAGTTGATATAGAATTAATATTTGAAAATAACTAATACAGAGTTATTTAGTGATAAAACCGACCGGTGCTGTGTGTAAAGAAACGAAAAGAGTGTAGGACGCAACACAGGCAAAGAGTGAAGTACCCTCTTCATTTTTAAGTACCTATTAATTTAAATTTTGCCAGTCAAGTTTATTTATATCTTAATGAAAAGTCGACATCTGTCAACAAAATAGCGGGGCAATAGATTATTAAAGTATGGCCATAATATCCCTGTGTAAACCTTTAAGTAAATTGTTTTTAGTCATAAAAATAATTTAGATTGTACCCGAAATAACCAATAATATATTGTTCGTAAGTATGGTCATGGTCAATACCGGCGCGGTAGCTCAATCGGTTAAGGCGTATTGAGTGGCAAATATGCTGATCGACTAACTACCGCGCTCTAGGTTCGACCTCCAGCCCCAGTATTGACAACACCGGTGGGTGTGGATGTATGTTTGCGTTTTTCCAAATGTGTAGCCCCCTTCCGCACAGTCTTGGTTTTGGATTTGGGGGCTGTCTACTATATGTGGTGTGTTTATGTTTATTTAAATTTCTTATGTTAACCTTCAAATAATTCTTTTTTCATAATAATTAAAAATACTCAAACGAATTTAATATAAACTAAACCCGTAATAATCAAATGAATTACTTTTAAAGAATGGTCATAATATTTTCTTAAGTAAATTATCAAGTGAGGTTTTTCAGGTCAAAATTACGCTCATTATTAAGTGAAAACTTTTACATAAAGTGGTACGTATTAGCATAACAACGATTAAGTAATCTAGCCAATATTTAATTAATATGGGTGATTAAATCGTTCAGTGCAAAGAAGTGAAAAACGAGGTGACAAAGACCGTTGTTAAGTGAAAAATTCTAGATAGAGTGGTACATATCAGCATAACAGCAATTAAGTGATATAGTTAATATTTAATTAATTAAATTTCTCAGTGCAAAGAAGTGAAAACTGGGTGACCCCCACTCATGTACCATGCGTCATGAGGCTCTCGCTACTGACAACATGCATGATCATAATCTAACCTAGCGTGGACGTGGCAGGTCCAGCTGTCCAACCCTGGAAGTGTTTATATAATTTTTAATACTAAGGTTCTAGAAAGAGGTAAATAGCTCACTGGCTTACCGAATTTATCTAATAATACACTTACTTATTTAATTTTCATGAAAAACCGCTGCATGCTACGAAATCACACAACAACTTCTTTTGTCCCAAATGGAATGTAGATTTCAAAAATAGCCTAAATTTTATTTATCTACTAACGATGTTTATTTAAATAAAAAGTGGTGTGCCTCATTTCTACACCACTGGTTTCAGGAAAATTTAAAATTCTAGCAGTAAGTAGAAATACTCTCAGGTGAAATGGTTCAGAGAAAATTTAATTTAATTTTCTCTATTAGTAAAAAATTTAAAACATACTGAAAACTATTTTAGATCCAGCTGGACGGAACCATCAGAATTGAAGCCAAGGAGCTCCAGGAGGTTGCTCGACACCCCCTTGGAAAATTTGAGCACCGTGCCACAGACAAAAGAAAGGAAAAAAGTTAAAAAGTAGTGTTATTGGTCTTCCCTGAAGTCCCATCAGCACCTTCAACATATAGGAGTGGGTGATAATCCAGAATGCAGGATCTGTGGTGAGGATGAAGAAACTCCTCAAGATATACTATATGAATGCCCAGCCTTGGAGGCTGAAAGGTTTTCATACTTCGGAGAACCATTCGTTACCCCGGAAGAAATAGCTGGAGCTCCTATCGACCGTACACTCGCCTTTTGGAGAGGAACGCGACTAATGATATAAAGAAACTATGAGATACAATAAGATTAAGCTTCAGTACGGCGGATTTTCAGCACTGCAACCCATAAGGAAAAAAAACCTACATTTTTTTTTTCCGGCTACAGACGTGAAGTACCAAACCTAATTCTGAAATTTTAACATCTTTGGTCACCCTGTATAGGAAATCTTGAAAATGGCCAAGAACTTTTCAGAGTAAGCAGAAGTTTTTATGATAATTTCTTATCAAAAAACCCAAAATAAATAAAGTATAATTAAGCCCATCCATGGACACACTGTATATTAGATGAGTTTATTACAATATTTATTATTATTTTGTTAAAAGTAATGTTATTCTATTAAACTTAAATTGGTTATTTTACTCAGAGACCAAAAATAGTACCTATTTAAAATTCTGCTCTATAATCTTTACTACATTATGCATTACTATATTACGATCTCAATAAACTGAATTTTTGAAAACCATAGCATGTAGGGTCTTCACATAAAATAAACCTTAAACATAATATTCGGGTATACCAGTACCAATTTGTCGGGTTATGGCACATGTTATACTTCAAATCTAATAGCCTGTATACACAAGCGTGTATCAATTTATCGGGCCTTCACGCAGAATGAAAAACCGCTGCCCAAGGAATCACTACTTCCACATCCAGATTCTCTATCCAAGTCACTCACAACGAAAAAACTTTGTATGTGAAAATAATTGTTTATGGAACTTTAATAATATAATATTTAAAATCTTCTACCCCAAAAACCCATAAAACGATACCCCACATCGGTAGTGGGGTGGGGGTGGTGATGGGGGGGTGGTAGTGCGGGGTGGATGAAGTAAAAAATATTTTGAGGTTTCTGGTTCCTGTACATACACTAAATCACATTTTTTTTCATCCCCTTTAGTAAGGGGGTGGGGGTGGTAATTGGGGTGGCTAATGCCAAAATTTTTTTTTGAGACCTTAGATTATCTTGTATATACTAAATACCAATTTCGTGGACACTTACCTGCTTGATTTACCCATTTACCCCAAATTTACCCCAATTTACACCCCAACCCTTCGACGGAACAAAATGAAAATATAATCTAGTTCTAGATCTCGTTAAAGTACATATGTGTACCAAATTTCAAGTGAATATCTTAAACGGTTCCAGAGTAAACGTGCGCACAAAAAAAAGTTACAGACAGACAGACAGGCAGACCGACAGACAGACAGACAGAAATTTTTTTTTTCGCTCAAACTTAAAATCTCGACGTTTCATGACATTTTAAGCCTATTTGGACAATAAAAATTTTTAAAATTTTTTTTGTCGTTACTATACTTCCACTGGACGTGGAAGTAATTAAATATAATGATTGGGACATAAGAACTGTTTACCTATTAGACGAGGTCTCATACACGTTGTACTTAAATTTTAATAATTGGAAATGTATACAGAAGTCAGAATCACTTATGGGGTCTTTATTCATTACGAACTTTAAACAGAATATTAGGGACATAGCTTTTTTGAAAATAGTATTTAATTGTGAAAATGATATAAAAAAATCCCTTATAATGCAAACCTTTTGTTACACACTGTAGTCAGAAAATCTGCTTGCCTCAATATTTCCTGAAATATTTGGAACATAATTGAAATTTTTAAGCGTTATTATAGGTTTACTACCCCATTTTTAAATGGATATGACTGGAACTTTAGTACTTATAGGACACGATACGCCTATTTTAAATTCTGCTTGGAAATATATTGTGCTGTGGTGACTACTACATTACTAGAAAAATAATAAAGTCACTGATTGTAATAGTTAATCGTATATTTTCAAAAATTCGTTGAACACTTATTAGTTCGAATTTCGAAAAATGTCAATATCAAGTTGTTTTGGATCGATGTGCCCGTTGTGAAGAGAAGAATCGAAAATATTTTTATTCTTTATTTCTTTATTTTTTTTAATATTTGATTACAAATAACTGTTCTTCCTGATAACATTCTTCTTTCTATAAATCACCGCTGATATGTGTAGAGGGGACGCAGTTGATTTTTTTTACAAATCGTCCAACGTTAAAAATAAATATATTGTCCGTGTTTAGCTGCCTTACATAAGAATCCAATTAATATCTCATGTCAAATCCCAAAAAAATATAAATTAATATGTAGGTATGAACCTTGTCAATTAAAAAGTATATTACTTATATCCCATGTAGTTTAAACATCTTATTTTTAACATTTTTTAAAAAATCGGTAATAGTATATTACGTAATGAGAATTGTAAGAAGCATATTATGCACGAATGGAAAAGTTACGCACGATGCCGCGTAGCGGCGAGTGCGTATTTCCATGAGTGCGTAATTGCTTTACAACTCGAATTATGTACTATACTTTACCTACGATCATATTTATTTATTTATTTGGTAAAATCTGAATTTAGTTTACTAGTCAATAATGTTACTCAACAAATATTATGTCAGTTTTGACAGCGTTTGAAAATTACGTAGGCGCATTTTTTTTTTCTTTAAACCCCGCGTCAGCGATCTAAGCCACCTATAATTGGGGTCCCGTGCGTTTTGTTTACCGTGCGATTTGTTTACAGTGCGTTTTGTTTACAATACGTAAAATTCAACTTACATGGATGGCAGGTAGTGTGTTTTTTACTATTTACAGTAGTGATCGTAGGTAAAAGCATTTACCCAAAACTTCCTTCATTAAAAATGCACAGTTTGCATCCTTTTGTCATTAATTATTTTTTCTGTTGGATGACGACCCTGTATACTTTTTTTAATTAAAAATATGTCAGGTTTTCTTCCTGACAAGTGACAACTACATTCCAAATATTATATTCCTCTGCCGTTTAGCTATTTTTAGAGTGACCTCCCTGTATACATTTCATTAAAAGAAAGTCAGATTTCTTCCTCGGTAATTCTAATAATTCTATCAACTATGGTCCAAATATTTAATCCACCATAATTATGGTTCCTTGTGACCACCTTGTATAATTTTCATATTTTTCAAAATAATATACGTCACATTTGTCATAATTTTTTTAGGGTAATTACCCTGTATATTTTTCATATTTTAAACCTTGAGAGTTGTGTTAACTGCATGTTCAATATTATCAGTCACTGCCGCATTTTTTCATTATTTTTGTTGGGGTGACCACCCTGTATTTATTTTTTAAATATATTTCTTCCTTGACAGTTGTATTAACTACATGTCAATTATTACCATCTTATATTTTTCCCTAATTATATTTTTTATCGACATTTTTCAATGGAACTGTAACCCACTTCCTCGTCGGTGGTAGCGTCAACTACCTACCAAATATTATAATTCTCCGTTTAGTGGTTTTGTAGATATAGCATCAACAGGCGCCAAATCGACAGACGGACGGAATTAAACGGCTTTAATTTTCTAATAATCTATGTACTTTGAAACGTGAAGAATTGAGAAATCTCGAAGGGTGATTTTTTCACAAATACAATACTTCCTTTCGGTAAACGAGGGAATTAAAATAATTATAAAATTAGAAATTATACGCCTGAGTAGGCTGTTTGAAATTAAAATAAGATATATTTATTTCTATTATAATTTAGGGAGCTCCTTTTATACTCAAAACGTAAACTATAAATGTTTGATTTTCACTTCAAAACTCGTAACATTAATTACTGGTACTCTGCAGTTCCTGTTTCACTCACTCCTGATGTCAGACTATAAAAATCATAAAATATCATTTATAAATACGCAAATAAATCTACCAACTTGTCGGGGAATCACACACGGTTAAAACTTCCATTGCCAACCGAGGGTGGCGCTAGCCGTCGACTACGAAAGAAGACCCGCTACTTATTTGAAAACAAGAAAAAAAAAATACACATGTGCACAAAGTATACTTATTGGGTCATTACAAAATTTTATGCTCTGAAGGTCATTCGGTACCTAAAAAGCCCAATGAACATATTTTTATGCTGTCGGGTCTTGTGTATGGCCCGATAAATCGCGCAGACCCGATAATTAAAGTCCAGGCATGTGGTGCGTCCCCCTAATTATGTGACGACATAAGCACACATACATTCGATAATTGAGTTCAACCTGTTAAGAAACGGATTTCTGTACGATTTTTTTTCTACTATGATTATTATAATTTTTTTTGGTTAAAATATACCTATCTGATTAAATCAAATAGGTATAATAAGAAAGTAATGTGAATAGGGATTTAATAACAAAATTCATTTCATAAACGAGTTCATAAGATGAGAATTTTAGGGCCAATAAAGCCATAAATTAATTTTCTACGCCATGCTTTAAGCTGTTCAATTGTCAACAGAAAAGGTTAGCAAAGATAATATTTTACAATTACAACAGTATCCAAGTAGAGGGATGCTCTTAAAAATAAAGTTAACCATGAAAATCTGTTGCTAGTAAAATCTACCAGAAATTCAAATATTTCTCTCTCTATCCTAGTATAGTAATTGCATCTCAAAAATAAAAATCCCAATAAAAATTCCCAATAAAATTTGAAATAAATAAAACTTCTAAATAAACTTTCTGATAATTTGTTAATTTACAAAAAATATATATTTTTTAAAATTGTCTTTTTTGAATAATATAAAGAATATAATGTAATAATAATACACAAATCATAATAGGAGTATTCCCTTTTATCGAGCCAAACATTGATGTTTAATTTTAATGCAAAATATTTATTTAAACAGCTGAAAATAAAAAAGACTTCGAAATTTCAGTTGATTAATGTTTAAGTGCACCGACTCATAAAAGCGCATTTTTTAAATATAAGTCGTTTTAATGTATTTTGCTGCACAATTAAGAACATGTTTTTTTTTAATTTAAACATTTTTTTTGGAATTTGTTTATAATTTTCACAGTTGTAATTATAAACAAATTTTAATAAGTCTGGATTTTTATGAAATCAAAAACAGTCAAGAATGATGAATATAGATGAATAAACCAACATCTGAAAAACAGAATGTGATTTACTTGAATTTGGGACTGAGATACGTTAATTTTTGTGTTTTGGTGTCTTATAAATAAAAAAATTGATATTTCTTCTTCTCTAAAGTTAATCCTCAATGCTGGTCTCACTTTCTAAAATTGTAAACTAATTCCAAAAAAATCGCTTAAACGAAGAAAAAAAGTGTTTTTCTTTTTACCATCATCAAATATTTGTAAAATTATATATATAAAAAAAATAATTGCCTTCTTACGAGTCTACGCACTTAAATAATAAATGATCGATATTTCAAAATCTTTTTAGATCTTTAGTCGTTTAAATAAATATTTTGCGCTATTTGGTAAGAAGGTTTAGTTCACCTGCAATTTTTTTTATTTCTTTTATAATTACAATTCACATTTTTTAAAATGTCTCCCCGTAAATTTTAGCAGTTTTGGATAAGGAACAGAAAAATATTTCTAAGAAACCTATTAGATACCTTTCGATTTATACACAATATTGAAAATACTAGCATCCCAAAAACAATTCAGTCTTGGTTTGGACACCTTAAAAAAATGGTCAAGCTTCTCAAGTAAATCTGGAATTAAAAAGTATGTAATGTTTGGTTAATCCAACCACCATAATTTCCGTGGTATGATAGAACATTGGGAGAATGTGACAAGAGCCATTTTAAACGATTCAGAAGTTTCATTTCAACGCATGTCGTGCCATTTAACCCCGAATTTAGGGATAAAATGTCAATTTGCTAAAAATTGAACAGTGAAACATATATTTTTGACGTGACATTTGGAATCAGCGGCCCAAATAACATGAGGACAGATGTCTTTCACCTTGGGAAAATATTTGTTTTTTTTGTGTGGCTGTGTTATATTTTTATTTATTTCCTCTTATCATAAATAGAAGATAATATTTAGGTATTATGCAAATCACAACTTACACACTTTTTTATTACTATAAAATTACCTACTTTGTGTATATTGGTGCCTCAATCTGGTCATGCTAATATACACTAGTTAGGTAAACACTTTAAAACACTCATTATTGAAGAACTAATCAAAACAACTAGTCTTCTAGCTAATACTGACGAAGTATTGAATTATACGATAGGATTCCTAGCATTCTAAAGCAAAAAATACATTGAAAATTTTTATAACATTTATTTAAATTTAGCCATTCACACTATTTTATTTTATATGAAATTATCTACTTTTTGTATATTGGTACCTTAATCTGGTCACACTAATATACTACTTAAGTAAACACTTTAAAACACTCATTATTGGAGAACCTTTCAAAACAACTACTCTTCTAGCTAATACTTACAAACTGTTGAATTACATGATAGGATTCCAAGTTTTTTCGAACTCAGTATTCATCAGTAGGGTATAGAAACATTTATTCACTATTTACAAGCCTATTCTTGATTTATTTTTACCATTAATTATATTTTTATTTAGTTTCTTTTATCATGATTAGAAAATATTATTTAGGTATTATGCAAATCACAACTTGCACACTTTTTTATTTAATATGATATTACCTACTTTCTGGATATTGGTGCCTCAATCCGGTCACGCTAATATATATATATATATATACAAACTGAATCAAATGAAGTGACGGTGAGAGGTAAACTCTCATATGGTCACTTTATTTGATTCAGTTTGTATAAGACTAGCAAGTTGACCACTATCATTTGTCTGTTCCATGACCTATGGCATACTGAGGAGAACATAATAAGTTCGAAACCGGTCTATGTCTGGTTAGGAGCAGACAAATGATAGTTTACTGATCACGATTTGAAGGTGTAATTCAATGCAGGTCGGGGTATTTGCCCGCTGAGTAGTTGTTTCCTTCAAATCCTATTTCATAAACAGTGAGTATAGCCTGCTAAGGCTAGAGGTCACCGCTCTTGGTACTTGCAAAAAAGCAACTCGCTATACGCCAGTGACATTTGTCCGACGTATAATAGCATCTGACCATATGAGAGTTTACCTCTCACCGTCACTTCATATATATATGTGCATTTGTATCATGTCCGCCTCCTTACAAATTTGTGGCGCCCGCACCTCCACTAGAAATAATATAGATAGATTAGTTCTGTTTACATATACATAACCGCCAAATTTCACTTACCAAGGGCACGCGGAGAGGGGAAAGGATTTTTATCTTTTTTTTACATACACTTTTTTGTTCATACGATTGGTATGTTTACACCTCGTTATATAAATAGTACCTCTCTGACTCAATGTATTTAAAACTGTTATATATAACGGTAGACTTTGCCTCCTTCGAGGTTGCCAGACTTCTATAGTGTAAAATGCTCTAGCGCTTGCGCAATTAGTTGCGCTATGCAATCGTGTGCGTTTGTTATTATGATGATTCGTATTGTGTAAGTTCTCTATCAGATTACATTGGTGTTTTACCCGATAATGTGCGATTATCTGTTTTAAAATGAACCGTTCACGCTAAATATCTATTGTAGAGTAATGTATGTAATTCAAAATACGTTCTTAAGGGAATTATTATTACTATTTAAAATGACATCACTGAATCAGTTCAATTTTGTAACACAATTGTTACATATTAGTCCACGTAAATTAGATATTTTAGAAGAAATAATTTATAAAGTAATAATATTTGGGATGCGTAATCTAGATGGGGTTCGAAATAGATACCCGAATAGTTCCCCACAATTTAGGGGTGAAACGTCCGTAATGATTATGAATAGAGCTGCTTCGGCCATATTACGGGGACTTAACGCTGGTTTTTCACTTTTATCTTGTAAACCGTTCGTCGAAAGAGAAAAAAGTATAGGAAATAAAAAAATCGTCATGTTAAATTCTGCATAAAAAATGTACTATTAACCTTGTAGCTTATCCTCACCTATTTTGCGCTAACAGCGTCCGAACAGAGGCGTAGTTTGAGGCGCAGAGGTAAAAATCCATCCTATTCCAAGTTTGACTCCGAATATCTTAAAACCGGTTACTTTAACGAGAAAAATGCTCAGGAATGAATTTATTGAGCAGAATTTTCTCTATTAGATGCATATATAGAGGGTTTTGTCGCAAGTAGTTTATGTATTTTCCCCTTCTTTGCAATTATATTAGAGGATAATCTGTACTGTTCACACAAAAGAAGATTTGGAGTCATATTTCAACTCTGAGCTTGCTTCAATTCCACTTCTTCTCTTCAATAAGAAAGGGTTAATGAGGAAAATTAAGAAATCGTCTGTATGATATTTTCAATGCTGTACGAGAGAGGCCAATAGATTTTTCCGATTGCCAGTTCATTGTTGATGGCGGCAATTTGATTCATCGTGTAGTATGGCCGAAGCAGCTTTATTCGTAAACATTACGGCCAAAAAGTGACTGTAGTGTTTGACGGATATGCTGACTGCAGTATGAAGAGCATCGAAAGACAGCTGCGTCTTTTGAAACACATTTCACCGGAAATTGTTTTTCATGAGAACACGCCACTGACTGAAACGCAAAATAAAATGATAAACAATCTCACAAAAAGGAACGGATTTTTTCGCAATTGGTGGAGAGATTTAAAAACGAGGGAATCAAAACAATTACTGCTGTAGACGACGTTGACGTACTCATAGTTCAAACCGCCTTAAATCTCATGGAAACGATACAGTGGTCATCCTCGGACAAGATATTGATCTTCTCGCATTGATTATCGCTCTCGCACCTGAAGATAAAGATATCCGTTTCTTAAGAGAGGCTCCGAGATAAGTAAAAAATAAAGATTACAGTTCTCGTGTGCAGTCCTCGGAAGTTTTAAAAAGATGTATGGCCACACGTTCAGTGGATGCGATAACACTTCAGCTTTCTTTGGTAAAGGAGAAGTGCAAACGGTGGAATGCGTCAATAAAAGAAAAGATCTCGAAGAGGTTGTCCGTATATTCAACAACCGTAGCTCAACGAAAGAAGAAATTACATCTTTGAATCATCAAAGATTCATTATCTTCAATAAGTTAGTCCGCCAATCTAGTACTACCGGGATTCTACGAAGACTGCCAGCAACATCTGAGGCATTATGTCAACATTCTTACAGAGTATGTCTCCAAATTCATGTTTGACGAGGAGAAAACTTGGAACCAACGGAATGCAGAAAAGCAGAAAATAATATAAAATATTTCAAAGAGATGATATAAAGAAGTAAAATGTTCAAAACTTAATCATTTTGGAGCAAAAATGTAAATATTTCCCTCCAGCAAGAGAAAAATTTTTGAATTGTTTAAAAATTTTTGAAAAGCATTCGAGATGACTCCAACAAACTATCATTAATTAGAATAGCAAAATTTATGATTAACCAACAAGAGTCTAGAGTTTTGGGTCTCGAATGCTTTTTAAAACATTTTTATTTCTTGCTAGAGGGAAATATTTACATTTTTGCTCCAGAATAATCTAGGTTTTTAAAATATCTTTGGAAGGTGGAAGATTACACTGGTCAACATTCAGTTTGAAAAAATACACCGGACTCTACCTAGGTACCCAGGGGTTTTGGGGTCGCTGACTCCGTTGCCGAGGTCGGTTAAGCTCTATCACGTCAGATTCAAGGTCATTTGAAGGTCAACCTAAGAAAAGGTTTTTGAAAAAATCTAAAAAATTCACACATAGGCTCTTGGGGGGTCTCTGAGTCCGAATCCGATGTCGGTTGACCTTTATCACCTCATGTTCAAGGTCATTTGAAGGTTAAAGTAAGAATAGGAGGTGAAAAAAATTAGAAAAAATTCATGCGAATGCTCACCTGCCTACTTATTTTCTCTTTATCTGTCTGCCCTTATACCTGCACCTGTTTGTTTGCTTGTTAGTCTGTATTTATCATCCGCCTGCATTTTCTCTCTGTCCATCTATTTGACATCCTGCCTTTCTGTCAGTAATTCTGTCTGACTGAATGACTAAATGTTTCTATCTGACAGTCTGTCTGCCTTCTTGTCAGTTTGTCTGACTCAGGAAACCATTAAATTACTTTGACCCTGACAGGATTGAGCTCAGGGCCGGTTTTAGGTAACCGAAGGCCCTAAGCTCTAGGTATGTTTTTCGTTGAAGCTTTCTCTTCTAATAAAATAAACGTGCATATCTGCGTATGAAATCTGAGTTCTGAGGCCCCTAAATTGCGATGCCCTAAGCTGGCGTTTACTCAGCTTATAGGCAAAACCAGCACTGATTGAGCTCCAAGTGAGTGAAGCCAACGCCCGTGGTACTCTTTACTTGCATGTTCGCTCTGCTTCTGCAACTATACCTAAAGGCCATCCTTTCACAGAAGAAAATAGGTAGGTGATTCATTGAGTTAAATATATTTGCACTGAGATAGCCGAAGAATCTTCATGTGCAGCTAAAGCTAGCGGACGAATGCCGGCTTGAAATGACCTCAGAATGACCTTGAAATGACCTCTGGATGCCTCTTTTTTTTAAGGGTAAGCGAACAATGGATTCGGACTCAGCGACCCGAAAAACCTGTGTGAATTTTTTCAGATTCTTTCAACCACTTTTTCTTACTTTAACCTTCAAATGACCTTGAAACTGACGTGATAGACATCGAATACAGACTCAGCGACTCAAAAAACCTATATATAAGTTTTTTCAGATTTTTTGACAGCTTCTTCTCTGTTTTTCTCAAATTAACCTTGAAATGATCTCCGGATACCTTTTAAGGGTAAACGAACACCGGATTCGGACTCACCGATCCCAGAAACCTATGCGTGAATTTTTTCAGATTTTTTCAATCACATTTTCTTAGTTTGACCTTCAAGTGATCTTGAAACGGACGTAATAGAGGTCAACCGGCATCGGATACAGACTCAACGACCCAAAAACCCTATATGTAAATTTTTTCAGATTTTTTAACAGCTTCCTCTCCGTTTTTCTTAAATTAACCTTGAAATGACCTCAGGATGCCTTTTAAGGGTAAGCGAACACCGAATTCGGACTCAGCGACCCCAAAAACCTATGTGTAAATTTTCTCAGATTTTTTCAACCACCTTTTCTTAATTTGACCTTCAGATGTCCTTGAACCGACCTCGGCATCGGAATCAGCGACCCCAAAAACCCCTGGGTACCTAGGTAGAGTCCTGTGTATTTTTTTAAACTAAATGTTGACCTGTGTTATTATTATTCTTTTATTTTCTGCTTTTTAGCCCCCCCCCCCCAATAAAAATCGTCTTCTAATTTTTTTTTACTTTTACTATATAAGGCCAGCAGCAGTGACAAATAGTGGATTAAGGGCAACTAGTTACGTTAAGGAATGTTCGTGTCCTCTTAAATAAATACCTTAAACAAATACCTTTTTTAATTTGCTCTAAGCTATAAAGGGGTACAAAAATATTTGTTTCTGAACAAAATAAACGTTTTTTTATTCCCAAATTGAAAAAATTTAAAAACCCATTGATCTCTAGAAAGTATTATTTCTGTGTATAAAAGTTATTTATATTTTTAGTAATATAATTTTAGTTACCATATCTATAGATGTATTTAGGAATAGTATGCCTCTTTACTATGTTGCCAAGTTTAGGAGGCGATATCGCTACTTTATTGTAAGGAAGCATTTAATATCTATATACATCAAGTGTTTAAAACAGCAGCGCCACCTAGTAAAAAATGTAGTGCACTATGGTGTATGTTTACATATGTTTATAGGTATTTTCCGCCTCCAAAAAAAGTGTCGTTAAATGCTTCTCTCTCTATTTCTTCCCTTTTTGTCATAATCTTATATGCGCACCAATAAAGCTGATCATTATTGATAATAAGGGTCATGAATTTACTAATTATCAAGACATTCGCGATGAAAGCAACACAAAACGTCTCCGCCTCCGAAATCGGAGGCGAACGCGTAAAATCGGAGGCAAACACCACCTAACCATATAATATTCGGAGGTGTATGAGTACTAAATGCATGTATATATATATATATATATATTATATATATATATATATATATATATATATATATATATATATATATATATATATATATATATATATATATATATATATATATATATTTTTTTTTTTTTGGCGAGGAGGGGAAACCCACACGGGCTGTCCATCCCTACTTGGAATGGGTCTGAGTGTCAGCCTCAAACTGACTAAAACCCCTCCTCCCAGGGCTCGTCTGTAAGGAATAGTTCGAGGGCACTGCACCCTCCTGGGCTTATTGTGCTCTCCCTGTTTTTAGTTTACACTGTCCATTTGCACTGTCCATTTTAATACTCCTGTATCACTGACAAGGTGATACAGATCTGAAAATGGGCGAGTTATGATAGTCTCCGGGTCTGGTTGTGTTTGCCCGTAGATATTATAACTCACTCTACTAATTTTTCCTGTGCCGTTGGCAGCAGGTCTGAGAAAATGGGCAGAGTGGTAGTTGCTAGGTCCATTGTCTTTCCCCGTTGACATTATATCCTGCAGTCCAGACCCTGCAGTCGTATAATATCCTTTGTCAGCAACGGCTTCGCTACGCGGTGTTCCTCGCTGGAGACCACTCAAGTGAAAGCCCGCGTCGCGCGCGACGTTACTTTACTTCGGTGCTCTGTTCGGCAACAGTCTCGCCATGCAGTGACCCTTGATGTTCCATAACACCATCAAGTCCACACCGCTAGCGACGTTGCTTCACTTCGCACCCCTGCATCATTCTAGTGAGGACCGCTGTAGCCTCCTCATTGTGATGCAGTTTTATCTGGAATTGACCTATTTTCCCATTCCTTCAACCTTTTGAAGGTTGCTCTTCCAGGCTATGCTCCTTGTCAGCAACGGCCTCTCTACGCGGTATTCCTTGATGGTCCGTCACCCCAGTCAAGTCACCCCACGCCGCTTGCGATGTTGCTTCACTTCGCGCCCCTGTATCACTTTAGTAAGGACCGCTGTGGCCTCCTTACTATGATGCAGGTTTATCTGCACCTTCAGCTGGAATGGGCCTATTTTTCCCTTTCCTTCCTGAAGGTTACCCTCCTCTGGCTCGGGAATCCAGACGTGAGGCTCAGGCGCTTTAGAAGGTCCTTGGTGTTGACCGAAGTCACGGACACCCCCTCCCCCAGCTCTTTCACCTCCCGCACTGCGCTCGTGTGCTGATGGGAGGGTCTGCACAGAACATGCTGAGGAACCCCCTCCCTCTCCACGAGTAAGGGGAAAAGATGGTCGCCACGCACGGAGCCCCTTACATGCGTGAAAGGCATTTATACAACGAGGTGCGCGTGTCTCCCGAGGTTTGTCGCTAGTGGTCGGGCTCCCCCCCGACCATGCGTCCCATCGGCGCGCACAATACCTTGGGATGGGAGAAGTTTTTATGGCAAGACTTCATCCACGTGGTCAAGGCGGTGAAGCCAAGACCCCCGTGCCCCCCGGAGAGACGTACCCCTGACCTGGGTCAGTGGCACGCCACTCCAAGCGGTTTACGCTGTGTGAGCTGGTCCGCGACGTGGTTTTAGCCAGGGTGGACTGGGTTATTAACCCTCGCGGAGTCTGGCCGTTCTCCTATCCGCCACCTGGAGACGCGCCTGGCAGGTGCTCAACCCCCCACCCTCATTAAAGGATGGTACCAGGAAATATATATTAGTATTACATGAATTTAGTTAACTCAAGTACTAAGTATTAAGTATATCAATTTATTACTCTTATATTTACATTTATTTAATAGTTAAATAATAAAATAGCTAATAATCCTCGAATGATGTTAATAACTGTATTGTGGCCAAAATATCGCATCAAACCATATACCTACTTAAAAAAAAAATGGTAGGTACTAATTCAAATTAACTATTAATATTAACATGAATAGGAATATAAAAGCAAAATTCATTTCATATACAAGTGGACAGTAAATATAAGGCAAAGTTTACAGTACCTCTCAACTTTTGGAAGTAATAAAAAAATTCGTCATGCGGAGGGTACATTTGAGCGGGAATACAGATTCCCACTCCACTATTATCGTTAAGTGGAGTCAAATTAACCATCCAAATAAGGTAAAGAAGTAATTGTCTTGCTGCAGCGATTTTATGATTTTAATTTGCTTTAGATGTGACAACAAGTGTAATGAGAAGTTTTAAATTAAATCTGCCCATCCTATAAAATTTAAACAATTTATGTGCCAAAGCTAAAATTTTCTGCTATTTTCCTTTTTATATTTGGTCCTAGTAACCGCATCGCAAAAATAAAAATACCAAAATATTCGTAAAAATTTTTTGAATAAAACTAGATCTACAAATAAACTGTCTGATATTTATTAAATTGTAAAAGAATAAAAAACGTAAAAATTTTTTCCTTAATTTAAGAAATGAAACGAAAGAAAATTTCTCTTATTTCTTATATTCCCTAATCTCTAGCCACATAAATAGTTATTTTACTTCCACACCCAGTGGAAGTATAGTAACGGCAAAAAAATTTTTAAAAATTTTTATTGTTCAAATAGAATGAATAGAATGAATAGAATGTCATGAAACGTCGAGATTTCAAGTTTGAGCGAAAAAAAAAATTTCTGTCTGTCTGTCGGTCTGTAACGTTTTTTGTGCGCACGTTTACTCTGGAACCGTTTGAGATATTGACTTGAAATTTGGTACACATATGTACTTTAACGAGATCTAGAACTAGATTATATTTTCATCTTGTTCCGTCGAAGGGTTGGGGGTAAATTGGGGTAAATTTGGAGTAAATAGGTAAATCAAGCAGGTAAGAGTTCATAAAATTGATATTTAGTATAGACAAGAGAATCTAAGGTCTCAAAAAAAATGTTGGCATTAGCCACCCCCATTACCACCCCCACCCATTTATTAAAGGGGATGAAAAAAAATGTGATTTAGTGTGTGTGCAAGAACCAGAAACCTCAAAATATTTTTTACTTTATCCACCCGCCACTCCCACCCCCCTGCCACCACCCCCACCTCACTACCGATGTGGGGTATCGTTTTATTGGTTTTTGAGGTAGAGGATTTCAAATATTATATTATTAAAGTTCCATAAACAATTATTTCCAGATACAACATTTTTTCGTTGTGTGACTTAGATAGAAAATCCGGATGTGGAAGTAGTGATTCCTTGGGCAGCGGTTTTTGTATCTAGGGTGCAAAATACTACTTTGGTGATCGAGAACGAATGTTTTTTGACGAGGCGCAGCCGAGTCAAAAAATCGTTCGAGATGATAAAACAATAAATATTTTTGAACTAGATGTTTGTTTAATTCTCGTGTATACATTAAATATTATAAAAAGTAGGCAATAACAGTATGTGACGTGCAAAATATTTTGCACCCTAATGGGCAAAATATTTTGTGCACGGTGTCATGGTAACGCAAAAAAAATAATGTCAATGAAAAAAATGTCTCATTTTAGACACTGACATTAATGCGCAAACATAGCCTTTTTTGACAGTTGTAGAAAAAATAATATAGCGAATTAATATTAGTCATAATAATTTATTTCGTATGCAATCTTTATACTACAGTGAAGGGAAATCAAGATGAAATGATATTTGCTGTGATTTAAAGTGGTGACAAATAATATCCCCTAAAAAAATCGCTAATAGTTAGCCATGGAATCACAAGTGTCTTGGAATATACATCCTATATAGCGACTCACTCACTGGAAATCGATAAGTTCCTATGGAGTCGAGAAGAAACAAAAGAAAAAACA
Organism: Rutpela maculata; assembly: GCA_936432065.2. NCBI lineage: Eukaryota > Metazoa > Arthropoda > Insecta > Coleoptera > Cerambycidae > Rutpela > Rutpela maculata. The sequence goes on along the minus strand of OW386288.2, from coordinate 92,712,631 downwards.
TTCGATAACAAAAATAATAACAATATACTTTGAAATACACAAAAATCATATTAAATAAAAGATGTATTAAAGAAAACAAATATACGTATATTTACATAAATTTTAATTTTATTTATAGCATTAACGCTATAAATTTGGTGACCCCGACGTGATCTATATATGCCCGACGAGATCAATATATGTCCGACGTGATCATATGACCTTCATGATGAGATCTAATTTATCTGATTGATTGAAGAAGAGACAAAATTATTTCTACTCCCGAAGATAGAAGAATATTCAGATATAATTACCCGAAGATCAACACATTCCTGATTTAGAACCACTTTTATCAATAATTTCAAGAAGAGATTCAATATACTAACTACCACTATAAATTGATCCAGATGATGCTTATCGTTTAATGAAGAGAAGAATTTTCCTGATAAATTTTGAATAGATGTTCCAATTTTGAATAGATGTTCCTCTAATTTATGGTAATTTCCTATTTCCCAATTGAAGTTGAACATTACAAGTACTGTCATCTGCTAGTGAGTGAGTCGCTATAGTCGCTATACCGGTTAACCGGTATTATGTACCGAAATATGTAAAAAAAAATATGTAATGAAGGGCAGGTTAGAGGCAACTTTTTGATGTGCTATAAAATGTTTTTACCGTAATGTGCTTGAATTAGAAATTTTATTTCTACCGTGTGGTACACGGTACACAATGATTCTTTTACCCCATAATTCCCGCCAACTAATTAGTTTAAAATGTGTCCGTGGTACTCTTTACTTGCATGTTCGCTCTGCTTCTGCAACTATACCTAAAGGCCATCCTTTCACAGAAGAAAATAGGTAGGTGATTCATTGAGTTAAATATATTTGCACTGAGATAGCCGAAGAATCTTCATGTGCAGCTAAAGCTAGCGGACGAATGCCGGCTTGAAATGACCTCAGAATGACCTTGAAATGACCTCTGGATGCCTCTTTTTTTTAAGGGTAAGCGAACAATGGATTCGGACTCAGCGACCCGAAAAACCTGTGTGAATTTTTTCAGATTCTTTCAACCACTTTTTCTTACTTTAACCTTCAAATGACCTTGAAACTGACGTGATAGACATCGAATACAGACTCAGCGACTCAAAAAACCTATATATAAGTTTTTTCAGATTTTTTGACAGCTTCTTCTCTGTTTTTCTCAAATTAACCTTGAAATGATCTCCGGATACCTTTTAAGGGTAAACGAACACCGGATTCGGACTCACCGATCCCAGAAACCTATGCGTGAATTTTTTCAGATTTTTTCAATCACATTTTCTTAGTTTGACCTTCAAGTGATCTTGAAACGGACGTAATAGAGGTCAACCGGCATCGGATACAGACTCAACGACCCAAAAACCCTATATGTAAATTTTTTCAGATTTTTTAACAGCTTCCTCTCCGTTTTTCTTAAATTAACCTTGAAATGACCTCAGGATGCCTTTTAAGGGTAAGCGAACACCGAATTCGGACTCAGCGACCCCAAAAACCTATGTGTAAATTTTCTCAGATTTTTTCAACCACCTTTTCTTAATTTGACCTTCAGATGTCCTTGAACCGACCTCGGCATCGGAATCAGCGACCCCAAAAACCCCTGGGTACCTAGGTAGAGTCCTGTGTATTTTTTTAAACTAAATGTTGACCTGTGTTATTATTATTCTTTTATTTTCTGCTTTTTAGCCCCCCCCCCCAATAAAAATCGTCTTCTAATTTTTTTTTACTTTTACTATATAAGGCCAGCAGCAGTGACAAATAGTGGATTAAGGGCAACTAGTTACGTTAAGGAATGTTCGTGTCCTCTTAAATAAATACCTTAAACAAATACCTTTTTTAATTTGCTCTAAGCTATAAAGGGGTACAAAAATATTTGTTTCTGAACAAAATAAACGTTTTTTTATTCCCAAATTGAAAAAATTTAAAAACCCATTGATCTCTAGAAAGTATTATTTCTGTGTATAAAAGTTATTTATATTTTTAGTAATATAATTTTAGTTACCATATCTATAGATGTATTTAGGAATAGTATGCCTCTTTACTATGTTGCCAAGTTTAGGAGGCGATATCGCTACTTTATTGTAAGGAAGCATTTAATATCTATATACATCAAGTGTTTAAAACAGCAGCGCCACCTAGTAAAAAATGTAGTGCACTATGGTGTATGTTTACATATGTTTATAGGTATTTTCCGCCTCCAAAAAAAGTGTCGTTAAATGCTTCTCTCTCTATTTCTTCCCTTTTTGTCATAATCTTATATGCGCACCAATAAAGCTGATCATTATTGATAATAAGGGTCATGAATTTACTAATTATCAAGACATTCGCGATGAAAGCAACACAAAACGTCTCCGCCTCCGAAATCGGAGGCGAACGCGTAAAATCGGAGGCAAACACCACCTAACCATATAATATTCGGAGGTGTATGAGTACTAAATGCATGTATATATATATATATATATATATATATATATATATATATATATATATATATATATATATATATATATATATATTTTTTTTTTTTTTTTTTTTGGCGAGGAGGGGAAACCCACACGGGCTGTCCATCCCTACTTGGAATGGGTCTGAGTGTCAGCCTCAAACTGACTAAAACCCCTCCTCCCAGGGCTCGTCTGTAAGGAATAGTTCGAGGGCACTGCACCCTCCTGGGCTTATTGTGCTCTCCCTGTTTTTAGTTTACACTGTCCATTTGCACTGTCCATTTTAATACTCCTGTATCACTGACAAGGTGATACAGATCTGAAAATGGGCGAGTTATGATAGTCTCCGGGTCTGGTTGTGTTTGCCCGTAGATATTATAACTCACTCTACTAATTTTTCCTGTGCCGTTGGCAGCAGGTCTGAGAAAATGGGCAGAGTGGTAGTTGCTAGGTCCATTGTCTTTCCCCGTTGACATTATATCCTGCAGTCCAGACCCTGCAGTCGTATAATATCCTTTGTCAGCAACGGCTTCGCTACGCGGTGTTCCTCGCTGGAGACCACTCAAGTGAAAGCCCGCGTCGCGCGCGACGTTACTTTACTTCGGTGCTCTGTTCGGCAACAGTCTCGCCATGCAGTGACCCTTGATGTTCCATAACACCATCAAGTCCACACCGCTAGCGACGTTGCTTCACTTCGCACCCCTGCATCATTCTAGTGAGGACCGCTGTAGCCTCCTCATTGTGATGCAGTTTTATCTGGAATTGACCTATTTTCCCATTCCTTCAACCTTTTGAAGGTTGCTCTTCCAGGCTATGCTCCTTGTCAGCAACGGCCTCTCTACGCGGTATTCCTTGATGGTCCGTCACCCCAGTCAAGTCACCCCACGCCGCTTGCGATGTTGCTTCACTTCGCGCCCCTGTATCACTTTAGTAAGGACCGCTGTGGCCTCCTTACTATGATGCAGGTTTATCTGCACCTTCAGCTGGAATGGGCCTATTTTTCCCTTTCCTTCCTGAAGGTTACCCTCCTCTGGCTCGGGAATCCAGACGTGAGGCTCAGGCGCTTTAGAAGGTCCTTGGTGTTGACCGAAGTCACGGACACCCCCTCCCCCAGCTCTTTCACCTCCCGCACTGCGCTCGTGTGCTGATGGGAGGGTCTGCACAGAACATGCTGAGGAACCCCCTCCCTCTCCACGAGTAAGGGGAAAAGATGGTCGCCACGCACGGAGCCCCTTACATGCGTGAAAGGCATTTATACAACGAGGTGCGCGTGTCTCCCGAGGTTTGTCGCTAGTGGTCGGGCTCCCCCCCGACCATGCGTCCCATCGGCGCGCACAATACCTTGGGATGGGAGAAGTTTTTATGGCAAGACTTCATCCACGTGGTCAAGGCGGTGAAGCCAAGACCCCCGTGCCCCCCGGAGAGACGTACCCCTGACCTGGGTCAGTGGCACGCCACTCCAAGCGGTTTACGCTGTGTGAGCTGGTCCGCGACGTGGTTTTAGCCAGGGTGGACTGGGTTATTAACCCTCGCGGAGTCTGGCCGTTCTCCTATCCGCCACCTGGAGACGCGCCTGGCAGGTGCTCAACCCCCCACCCTCATTAAAGGATGGTACCAGGAAATATATATTAGTATTACATGAATTTAGTTAACTCAAGTACTAAGTATTAAGTATATCAATTTATTACTCTTATATTTACATTTATTTAATAGTTAAATAATAAAATAGCTAATAATCCTCGAATGATGTTAATAACTGTATTGTGGCCAAAATATCGCATCAAACCATATACCTACTTAAAAAAAAAATGGTAGGTACTAATTCAAATTAACTATTAATATTAACATGAATAGGAATATAAAAGCAAAATTCATTTCATATACAAGTGGACAGTAAATATAAGGCAAAGTTTACAGTACCTCTCAACTTTTGGAAGTAATAAAAAAATTCGTCATGCGGAGGGTACATTTGAGCGGGAATACAGATTCCCACTCCACTATTATCGTTAAGTGGAGTCAAATTAACCATCCAAATAAGGTAAAGAAGTAATTGTCTTGCTGCAGCGATTTTATGATTTTAATTTGCTTTAGATGTGACAACAAGTGTAATGAGAAGTTTTAAATTAAATCTGCCCATCCTATAAAATTTAAACAATTTATGTGCCAAAGCTAAAATTTTCTGCTATTTTCCTTTTTATATTTGGTCCTAGTAACCGCATCGCAAAAATAAAAATACCAAAATATTCGTAAAAATTTTTTGAATAAAACTAGATCTACAAATAAACTGTCTGATATTTATTAAATTGTAAAAGAATAAAAAACGTAAAAATTTTTTCCTTAATTTAAGAAATGAAACGAAAGAAAATTTCTCTTATTTCTTATATTCCCTAATCTCTAGCCACATAAATAGTTATTTTACTTCCACACCCAGTGGAAGTATAGTAACGGCAAAAAAATTTTTAAAAATTTTTATTGTTCAAATAGAATGAATAGAATGAATAGAATGTCATGAAACGTCGAGATTTCAAGTTTGAGCGAAAAAAAAATTTCTGTCTGTCTGTCGGTCTGTAACGTTTTTTGTGCGCACGTTTACTCTGGAACCGTTTGAGATATTGACTTGAAATTTGGTACACATATGTACTTTAACGAGATCTAGAACTAGATTATATTTTCATCTTGTTCCGTCGAAGGGTTGGGGGTAAATTGGGGTAAATTTGGAGTAAATAGGTAAATCAAGCAGGTAAGAGTTCATAAAATTGATATTTAGTATAGACAAGAGAATCTAAGGTCTCAAAAAAAATGTTGGCATTAGCCACCCCCATTACCACCCCCACCCATTTATTAAAGGGGATGAAAAAAAATGTGATTTAGTGTGTGTGCAAGAACCAGAAACCTCAAAATATTTTTTACTTTATCCACCCGCCACTCCCACCCCCCTGCCACCACCCCCACCTCACTACCGATGTGGGGTATCGTTTTATTGGTTTTTGAGGTAGAGGATTTCAAATATTATATTATTAAAGTTCCATAAACAATTATTTCCAGATACAACATTTTTTCGTTGTGTGACTTAGATAGAAAATCCGGATGTGGAAGTAGTGATTCCTTGGGCAGCGGTTTTTGTATCTAGGGTGCAAAATACTACTTTGGTGATCGAGAACGAATGTTTTTTGACGAGGCGCAGCCGAGTCAAAAAATCGTTCGAGATGATAAAACAATAAATATTTTTGAACTAGATGTTTGTTTAATTCTCGTGTATACATTAAATATTATAAAAAGTAGGCAATAACAGTATGTGACGTGCAAAATATTTTGCACCCTAATGGGCAAAATATTTTGTGCACGGTGTCATGGTAACGCAAAAAAAATAATGTCAATGAAAAAAATGTCTCATTTTAGACACTGACATTAATGCGCAAACATAGCCTTTTTTGACAGTTGTAGAAAAAATAATATAGCGAATTAATATTAGTCATAATAATTTATTTCGTATGCAATCTTTATACTACAGTGAAGGGAAATCAAGATGAAATGATATTTGCTGTGATTTAAAGTGGTGACAAATAATATCCCCTAAAAAAATCGCTAATAGTTAGCCATGGAATCACAAGTGTCTTGGAATATACATCCTATATAGCGACTCACTCACTGGAAATCGATAAGTTCCTATGGAGTCGAGAAGAAACAAAAGAAAAAACATTCGATAACAAAAATAATAACAATATACTTTGAAATACACAAAAATCATATTAAATAAAAGATGTATTAAAGAAAACAAATATACGTATATTTACATAAATTTTAATTTTATTTATAGCATTAACGCTATAAATTTGGTGACCCCGACGTGATCTATATATGCCCGACGAGATCAATATATGTCCGACGTGATCATATGACCTTCATGATGAGATCTAATTTATCTGATTGATTGAAGAAGAGACAAAATTATTTCTACTCCCGAAGATAGAAGAATATTCAGATATAATTACCCGAAGATCAACACATTCCTGATTTAGAACCACTTTTATCAATAATTTCAAGAAGAGATTCAATATACTAACTACCACTATAAATTGATCCAGATGATGCTTATCGTTTAATGAAGAGAAGAATTTTCCTGATAAATTTTGAATAGATGTTCCAATTTTGAATAGATGTTCCTCTAATTTATGGTAATTTCCTATTTCCCAATTGAAGTTGAACATTACAAGTACTGTCATCTGCTAGTGAGTGAGTCGCTATAGTCGCTATACCGGTTAACCGGTATTATGTACCGAAATATGTAAAAAAAATATGTAATGAAGGGCAGGTTAGAGGCAACTTTTTGATGTGCTATAAAATGTTTTTACCGTAATGTGCTTGAATTAGAAATTTTATTTCTACCGTGTGGTACACGGTACACAATGATTCTTTTACCCCATAATTCCCGCCAACTAATTAGTTTAAAATGTGTCATATATTCCTTAAAATGTGCAGTGGTCCATTTACTTTAAAATTCAATCAAAGTAAGTTCTAGTATCTTCTTTTGTGTCTTATTATTAACACGTGTTTGTTACCTCTTTGGCCCTTTTCAACATTACATTGAACCTTTCTGAAATCTTATTCATTTTAAACATTTATGTTGCAGGCACTTTTTCTAAGAAACTATTCAGCTTTCATTAATTTTATATAATTCTCTGTTATTTACATAAAATTAAATGGAAAACACATATTACAAACAAATAATAGAAAAGAAAATGGGACTTCTATTTAAAAAAATGTTTAAAAAGACTTATTTTCAATAATTTTTGAAAATTTTAATTTTTATACAAGTTTAAAATTGACATATTGAATTAAAGAAGGTAGTTTTATGTTTTTTGTACACTCCATGGTAAGCTTGTTAAAATTTTGCAGCTTATATATTTTTTCCATGGCATTCTGTCTACTGAGATGTTAAATTCTATTTTTACTCAGCGATTCTTAAATTCGAAAAAAGGAAAGAAAATTGAACTTCGGATTACGAAAGAAAGTTACCATTAAAAATAAAAAAGTTGCAAACTTCGGCTAAATTGAAAGTAACCCAAAAAAAATATATGTGCCGATGACCACACAGTAGAAGTAAGATCTGTACTTCAAGCAACCAAAAACATTTTATAGTACTTTACTTGCTACTGAAAAATGCCTAACGCGCCCATAGAAGTTTCACGGTAAAAACTTGTCTCCATCCTTTATCTAGAAAGATAAAAGTTTCTCGCTGTATTAATGAATGCAATTTTTCACTATGGCAATAAAATCCATATTTTCTTATTTTTTTAACTATTTAACGTCGGCCTATTTCCGCTACCAGGGCCTATCACCGACGAAAGGAGACGAGCTACCCCCAACCTGGAAATTTTGCCGAACCTCTTCCCTTAAGAAGAGTAGGGATCTTGTACTTGCCTAACATTTAATAGATAAGGGACCGCCTGCTTTACATCCCCTCCGAAGGATGGTATATCCACTACGTAATCCTCGTCTGAAATTACGTAACTTCCGCGTATACACTGATATACAAGCCGCTAGAAGGTGGGACGAGAACGCTGTATTTCTCCATATTTTCTACACTTATTAAAATTTGACCTTCATATTAACGGTTATTGTTAACAAATATGCAGATATGCTAATATATTAGTTGGTAAATACTTCAAACACTCATTATTGGAGAACCAATCAAAACAACTATCTCCTACTTAATACTGACGAAGTATTGAATTACTAGCATATTAGCGTGCCCAGATTAGGGCAACAATATACAGAAAGTAGGTATTTTCATAATAAATAAGAAAGTGTGTAAGTTGTGATTTGCATAATACCTAAATAATATTCTCTAATCACGATAAAAGCAAATAAATAAAAATAATCAATTGTAAATATGTAAAATATGTAAAAAGGTAAAAACTTGAGGCCAATTGATTGATCATTTTGGAAAATAATTAACGTAATCTAAACGTTGACTATACTTTCGTAACTACTTTCGTTAACATAACCTGTTTGTTATGAATCGCTCCCTACTAAGAAGTGCCTAATCTTTGTTAATTACATTTTTTTCAGAGTTTTTCAACTGATAGGTATTAACATTCCCGTGATATATACAATGAGTGTCAACATCACGTACAATTATTTAGCTTACTTTTTCAGAATTTTTCTTGACTATTTCCTGTATTCCTACAATTATTTACTCTACCTATATTGCCGCATTGTCATACGTATATTATAATGACAATGCATAGTAGTCATTGTTCATCCCTGAACTAGCTTCATCTGATAATGTAATAAAATTGTAGTATCTGTCTGTATTATGTTCTTTCAGGCAGGAGGAGTCTGGCCTATTTACAAATTGTTGTTTACATTATTTCGCACTTTAAACTACACTTTATAATCAGGGCCCCAACTCCCAACAAGGGAGGGGGGGTAGGTCCAGTAGGTACCGTGGTACCAGGGCCCGACCAATTAGACTAGGAAATGCAATGCAATAATATTAAACTAATTACCTGTTAATAATATAAGTCTATGAACTGAAAATTGACAAAACTTTGATGCACCGACCATTTGAACCGTAACTAGTTTAAGATAATATATAAACATTTATTTATTACGGCACTTGTCCCTTTTATAGACAAGAGAATGGGATAACTCTGAAAACAACCTATTTAGCAGCGTTAACAAATTTAAGAGCTAAAGCTCCATATACTTTATAACTTTCACTCAAACTAAATCTAAGAGCATATTATATATGTATAATTTTCTGAAAAGGCATAAATAAAATCAAGTAGAGTATCGAAATATCAACCGTAGTTTAATCTTTTATTGTAATTAAGGTGAGCGGTGCCGTGAACGTAATTCGACAATTTCTCCTACATTCTTAAACTGATTAAAATAATTTTTTGATAGGCTTTTATAGGCAACTTTATAGAATGGTATTAGCCTATTGAAAACTAAAAACAGAAAAAAAATTTTTTCTTGTGTGAAAAACAAAAAAAAATATTTTTTTTGTTGATTTCAATATCCCAGTATCATTCTATCAAGTATTTTCTAAAAGCCTGTCAAAATATTTTCTCAATCGGTTCATAGGAGAACTTGTTGAATTACGAAATCATTTTTTTAAGCCAGACCGCCACCCTTAAAGCAATTGTACAAATTCAACAATAGTATATTACGTAATGAGTGTTGTAAGAAGCATATTACGCACGAATGGAAAAGTTACGCACGATGCCGCGTAGCGGCGAGTGCGTAAATGCTTTACAACTCGAATTATGTACTATACTTTACCTACGATCATATTTATTTAGTAAAATCTGGATTTAGTTTACTAGTCAACAATATTATTCAACAAATATTATGTCAGTTTTGGCAGCGTTTGAAAATTACGTAGGCGCATTTGTTTTTTAAACCCCGCGTTAGCGATATAAGCCACATATAATTGCATGTCCCGTGCGTTTTGTTTACCGTGAGATTCGTTTACAGTGCGTTTTGTTTACAATATGTAAAATTCAACTTACATAGATGGCAGGTAGTGTGTTTTTTACTATTTACAGTAGTGATCGTAGGTAAAATATATTAACGTTGAGATCCAACGTTACCGTATGTAACAGTTCATACAAAATAAGGTAATAAATTATATTTTTAAATCATACTGCCTATTACACTATTTCATAATATAATATTTAGAATCAAAAGATTGTAAATAAATTGACATTTTCATTATATGAAATTAATATTTTACTCGCTTATAGTTTTGTAATATACATTTTTGTGATTTTAAAAATTTTTGAGGGAAACGATTATTATATTCTTTTTGTACGACATGCTTTGAAATTAGCCGAATTGTCAATAATAAATGTCAGTTACTATTGGTATGTCATATACACAAATACACACTGTATTTTACAATAACTAAAATTGATATTCTAAATGTTTTCATAAGTGATTCATCACCACTGAATAATAAATAATTAATTTGTTTCTTTTTTAATCAACCTCATCTACTTGTCTTCTTTTTTCAAATAATTTTTTAGACTTCAATTGAAACTAAATATAGAATATGATGAGTCAACATCAATAACAATTTTTAGTTCATTCTTTGAGAATTATTTCTCATCTTATTTCCTCTATTTCTGCAATTACACCACGGATATCGCACGTATGTGATACGTTTCAAAAAGACAAGCAACGCAATGGCCTATTTTTACAGAGCGCGTTAGCAATCCCAAATGTATTAACAACACAGTGAGTATCTAAAGAAAAAGTCTTCTCCATATATACGGTGCCAAAACGCATATACATATCGGGAATATATAGGAAGCCACTTGCTCACATTAAATGCGGAAAATATTGGGTGCGAGAACGTCAATCATCATTTGTGATTAACATCTCAGTTATCAATCAGGAACAGTTTTCATCACATCAACAAATTGCGATGGATATGAGCCCCGACATAGAGTGCAGTGGATACTGCTTCCGACAATATATGGCGGATTACATTTTGCAGATGTATAGCTGCCGAAATATACATTATTTTAGGATCTGCAGTGGATACGACTTCCAGCAGTGTTGCCATGCTAAATTTAGCCTATAGACTTTAAATTCTGCTTTATTTTCATGGTTCTACAGGGTGTCCCGAAACTCCCGCCTTTCCCTTTAGGTGCTAATTCTCCATGCAAAAATAGTAAGAAAAGTTCCTATAAACATGTGTCCGGAAATGCTTCCTAAGGGAGCTACGGCCCTCTAAGGATGGCACAAAAATAGGTGTACTAATTATCTCGGAAATGATTTGGGACAACTTTATGAAACTTGGTTAACTTTTTTCGATTAATAAAAGTTATTGTTTTACGCCTAATTTAAAAAATAAATAATGCGCATTTAGCAAACGAATACGCAATATTTCGTTTAGACCGCTTTTACTCGAAAACGGCTTGCCATATGGCTAATTGTAAAGAGGCCTTTTTTTATGCAGAATTAACCAGGGAATCATAATCAGGGATTAAAGTACTAAAAATGTCAAATGGAAAATTAATATGTAGAAACAAAGAACACCGACCTCTCGTTTCTCCGCCCCTGGATAAAATTAATTTTGGCTAATACTGTAAAACAATAACCTTTAATAATCAAAAAAACGTAACCAAGTTTCATAAAGTTGTCCCAAATCATTTCCGAGATAATTAGTAAAAACACCTATTTTTGCGCCATCCTTAGAGGGCCGTAGCTCCCTTAGGAAGCATTTCCGGACACATGTTTATAGGAACTTTTCTTACTATTTTTGCATGGAGAATTAGCACCTAAAGGGGAAGGCGGGAGTTTCGGGACACCCTGTATACCTACATAATATGCAAGTGTTCATGGATAGATAAATGAATAGGTATGAGAGACCAAAAAATTTTGAACTGGTGGGTGTTCATGTTCTGGATTTAGCTCCTACTTAATTTGAAATTAAGATATTTCAAATATTATTAAAATTATTTATATACAGCGTATTTTAGAACTAATTTTCTAAGAATTGGCAAGAGTAAACTGCTTTTATTTTCCAAATTACAAAAATTTTGTATTATTAAAATCTATTGAGAATAAAAATTTAACACCGATTTACAATTTTCAGAATAATCGACCCACAATGATTTTCAGTCGAAAATTAATAAACAAATACATCATCAAATTAATTCATACTTTCAATTTACCAATTTTTAATTAAATAAAAATTGGTATAAAACAAAGACTTTTAAATATTGTAATGTGTTACAACCCCTAGAATGATGTATTTGCACCTACTCGAAAAAGAACCTACCAGAAGATTCCAAAGTGACATCTGGAATTATCTAGAGAATGGTGGCGTCATCACAGAACAATCGAGATCTGTCATTTTTAGGTATAAAAGACCGACCACATTCTCAGCGAGTAGTTCAGTAGTTCAGAAAGTATAGAAAGTGAGGTTAAGACTTCAAAGATAAACAAAGTGATAAACATTGTGATTTTAGTCAGTAAAGTGCATTTAAATTAATAATAGTATTGTGAAGTATCCAGTAAATATTTAATAAAGTGTGTTAGTGGACATCTCTTGTTATAATTTTTGGAACCCACGGATTTTGCGAGGGTGGTTTCCTAAGGGTGGAAACACGTTACAAATTGGTGTCAGAAAGCGGAATTTTATGACAAGAGGAGCTCTGAAGTTGTGCTGGAGTGTTCGAGAAGTATTCTCGAGGGTTAGTGTTAACACGGAGGACTCATTTACTGGACATTGTTCGAGGGTTATTTTCGAACAGGAAAATAGTGTTAAGTGCATTTTTGAGACATTGTAGAACATTTTATTAGGACATTAGTGTGATAATTAAATCCTTTGAACTGAGAAGTGATAGAGACACTGAAAAGACTCATTTATTTGTGTTAGTGCGTGAAAAATTTCTAGAACTTTTCTATTTGGAATGTCCAAATCCACTAATGAGTGGAGATTATTAAATTCTCTGAACTAGATAGTGACAAGACTCTGGATAAGACTTTTTCGTGCTGTTTCGAGATTTTTCTGGAAAGTTCCATTACCGATATTGACGTGACAGTTAAATTTATTTTATTTTAACATAATCTTATCCCTATAAATACAGGACTTATTCGAACAATTCAAAAAAATGATGGCGCAGCAACGGAAGGAAGACAAAGAAGAGCAGGAGAAAAGACGTCATGAAGAAAAAGAAGAAAGGAACGAATTAAAGAAAATGATGGAAGATCAGGAAATAAGACGTCAGAAAGAAAAAGAGGAACAAGAAAGACGACGTCAAGAGGAGAAAGAGGAACAAGAAAGACGACGTCAAGAGGAAAAAGAGGAACAAGAAAGACGCCAAGAAGAATTAAGGAAAATTCTGAATGAACAAATGAAAATACAGCAGGACGCGATCATTTCTGCCAACGAAGAATTAAAGAGTCAAGTCAAAGAAGAGATAAACAAGGTAGAAGAAAAAGTAGGTGAAGTCGAGACAGAAGTCAGTCAAGTAAAAGGAGAAGTAACTGAAGTTAAAGAGAAAGTAAACAAGTTCGAAGAAGAAGTCAAAGGAGAAATAGACCGGCTTAAACGACAGTTGAGAAATAGAGGAAGCCAGCAGGTGGTATCATCAGGACAGCGACTAAAACCTCCTTCTTTTGATGGCCAAAGTTCCTGGACGACGTACAAGAGGCAGTTTGAGGCAGCAGCGTGTGCGAACAATTGGGATAATGAGGAAAAGGCCATGGCATTAGTTCTAGCACTAAAGGGCCAAGCTTCAGAGTTACTCCAAACCATCCCAGTTGAGAAACAAAGGGACTTCAAAGTCTTGGAAGCTGCATTGGACTTGAGATATGGCGACCAACATCTCGCCCAAGTATACCAGGCCCAGCTAAAATCACGAACACAAAAGGCTGGAGAGAGTTTACAGGAATTCGAAGCTGCGATAGAGAGACTGGCACACCTGGCGTATCCGAGTGCACCTAGAGAATTTCAGGAACAATTAGCCGTAGGGGCCTTTTTAGATGGCATAAGGGACGAAGAGGTCAGGCGAGTTCTGAGGCTGACAAGACACCAAAGTAGTAGCGAAGCTTTGATGCATGCACTTGAAGTAGAAGCCGCCTACAGAGATACTCCAAGGTCGAGAGTGCGAGCTGTGACTCTCGAAGAATCGCAACCAGAAATGAACCAGAACCCTATGTTGACGGAGATGCAGAAAATGTTTACCAAATTATTGAACAAAGTGGATGATCTCAGGGAGCAGAGAAAACAACAAAATAAAGGAAAGACGAGCGGAGGTATTAAATGTTACAACTGCGGCAAGGTAGGACACATGAAGCGAGACTGTCGACAGCAGAATTCGGAGAGTCGAGTAAATGCTGTGAATCTTGAAGAGAAGCAGGAAAACAGTACCAGGGAGGTTGTTCTGGCTAGGGAATGCAGTGCCCCCAGAGAAATTAAGATTTCCCAGCTTCGAAGAATCGCAAGCAGTCTGTTGTTGCATGGATATGTGAACGGAAGAAAATGTTTGTTTACCATCGACACAGGTACTACGTCATCAATAGTACGGCCAGGATTTATATCGGGCATAAAGATTACCAAGAGGCAAAATGAAGAAGTGATCGTCTGGACAGCTACGGGGGACAGGGCTACGGTTCATGGAGAAGTAGACCTGGGATTGCAGATTGGACAATTAAGGTTCGACCACAGGGTCATCGTGGCTGACATCACGGATGACTTCATTTTGGGACTGGACATTATGGAACAGTATGGGTTTATTGTTGACGTAGGAAAGCGAGTCTTAAGAATTGGGAACGAACAATTTATTCTGTCAAAAGTGAACAACCAATACGAGAAAACCAGGCTGTTGACAACGCAGGCAGTCAAAACTCCTGCATTATCCAGAAAACCAGACAAGGAAGATTGCAAGCGCTACCCCTCAGATGAGAAAATTGCCGAACATGGTTGAAGTCAACACTGTCGAGGTCGATCTTCCAAACAGTTGGCCAAAGGAAACTCTGAGGCAAGAGCAATTGCGCGATGTAGAAATCGGACCCATGTTGAGAGCAAAAGAAGGCGGAACGCGTCCAGCATGGAAGGATGTTTCCAACAAAGAAGTGGGGCTGAAGCTTTACAGTCACAATGGGATTCACTTACGGTTGTAGATGGGCTTTTGAGGGGAGCATGGGAAAGCCCAGATGGGAAACAGGTGCCATGCGTCTAGTGATTCCCAGGTGTCGAGTACCAGAAGTACTCCAGGAAGCACACAATGAAATGTCCAGCAGACACTTCGGCATAAACAAGACATTGAGTAGAGAACGGGGACAATTCTATTGGGTTAATAGTCGCCAGGATGTGGAGGCCTGGTGTCGCAAGTGTAAGAATTGTGCTGCCTGTGGGGAACCATTTTCCATGAGCAACTACAGAAATGGAAGTCGAGAACAGCCGAAGAATGACCGAGAGCAGATGAACAAAACTAGTAACCGATTGAAGGCTCGTTATGATCAGAATGCCAGTACAGGGGAATTCAAGGTGGAAGATCTGGTTTGGCTGTACAACCCACAGCGGAAGGAATGGAGACCCCCGAAACTTCAACCTCCTTGGGATGGACCGTATACTGTTATTACCCGAATAAATGATGTCGTTTATCGGATTCAATGAAACAAAAAGTCCAAGATGAAGATCGTACACTTGGATAGACTGGCGAAGTATGTGAAAGAGGCTGAATTGCCTGACCGGGACGTTCAGGCTTAAGGAGGGGGCAGTGTAATGTGTTGCAACCCCTAGAATGATGTATTTGCACCTACTCGAAAAAGAACCTACCAGAAAATTCCAAAATGACATCTGGAATTATCTAGAGAATGGTGGCGTCATCACAGAACAATCGAGATCTGTCATTTTTAGGTATAAAAGACCGACCGCATTCTCAGCGAGTAGTTCAGTAGTTCAGAAAGTATAGAAAGTGAGGTTAAGACTTCAAAGATAAACAAAGCAATAAACATTGTGATTTTAGTCAGTAAAGTGCATTTAAATTAATAATAGTATTGTGAAGTATCCAGTAAATATTTAATAAAGTGTGTTAGTGGACATCTCTTGTTATAATTTTTGGAACCCACGGATTTTGCGAGGGTGGTTTCCTAAGGGTGGAAACACGTTACAATATTATACTCGTTCACGTTCATATTGAATTAGCCTTATGTTTAAACAATATATTAATGGAGTGAGTAACGGGCGATCTGATCTGACTGTCACGGATAAATTTGGTCGGCCGGAAGAAACCACCAAGTTACGATTTAGACGACCAATGAGAAAAATAAGTTAAAGGTTTTATTTTTGCTTTAGCGTAAATTTCATCCTTTGAATCTATGGGTAAAAAGTATGCCTTAGAAATTACCACCCCTTTCGGTTGGCCCGCGCCACCCACCAAGATATCACGCAGCCGACTATTTTTACTTTGTTACGCTGCTTAAGAACAATTAAGTAAACATAATTTTATTCTTTAATTACATGAGTATTTAGTGCAGTCTCAGAGAGGGGCGGAATTAACCTCTTATACAAATTCCACCAGGATGGGGGTTGGACGACAAAGCTTTCGGATCTACTAATAGTAAATTACTACTACAAAAATGAAATTTTCTTTAAATCAATGGGGCAACACTTTTGTATAGCTGCCGTTCCATCCATAAAGAACAACTACTTCCACCTCCAGATTTCCTATCCAAGTCTCTTACAATGAAAAAAATATTGATAATACATTTCCACTCCACAATATAGAAATAATTGTTCATAGAACTTTAATAAGATAATATTTGAAATCGTCTACCTCAAGAACCCTCAAAAAATACGCCTTTGGTTCTTGTACACACACTAAATCATAATTTTGTTTTTTTAACCATTTTAATAATGGGGTGGGAGTGGTAATGCAGGTGATAGTGGGGGCGGCTGATGCCATACCTTGGCGTCTTATACATACATACACTAACTCTAATTTTATGGACTATTACTTGCTCGTTTTACCTATTTACTCCCATTTATCTCCCACTCTTCAATGGAATAAGATCAAAATATAGGCTAGTTCCTGATCTCGTTATAATTCACAGGTGTACCAAACAAGTTAAATCATAAACCGTTTCAAAGAAATCATACGCACAACAAAGACAGGCAGACTAACAGATAGGCTCATTTTTTTTTGGTCAAACTTAAAATCTCGACGATTCATGACATTCTAATAATCCAGTCAGTAGGGACAAAAAATGGCCTTTGTTTTACAAAAGGTGGAGTAGTAATGATTTTGATATAATGTGTTGTTTAAATCTAATGAAAAATACAAGATTTCTTTCATATTTACGTCCTGGCGGAGTTTAGCTGCAGGCTATTCTACCACTCGACCAGGACACGTATACATAGACAATATCACAACATCCATTCTCTGCGACATTGGCATCTACCGCAGCAAAGGCCCGAACTCAGGAGTAGTAGTATTCGACCTTGAGGAGGGGGACCTTGGGGGGGGCGCAAGCCGCCATCTTGATTGGAAGTCGCAAAAAATTGGTTTTTCCAATATAATTCGGCAACGCTCTCACTCTCACTCACTCAATTCACTCCTAAAAGAAGAAGAACGTTTTTCCACATCACAATTAGATTGTATAGGGAAACTATTTCATATTTAAGTGATTTTTCTTGTTATATATACATTTTCTTATGGCCTCGGCGGAGTAAATTTCAAATTTCATTCTGTTTTTTGTAGTAGATATCTCCTAGAGCAGGTATAGACCGTTCCTCGTGTTTCTTTGCTTCTTTTGTAATAGTCGAAAATGACGTCACAGGTTTAGAAAGCAGTGTTTTCAATTTGCTAGTAATAACTTACATTTTTAAGTATTTTGAATGTTTTTAAGCAATTATGTAAGGATTAAATATGTATAAGGATTTTGTGTGGAATTTAAAATTTTGCAGCCAATAGTCGGGACATAAAATTTTATAATTTAAAATTTTTTGATACCAATAAGATCATTAAAAAATGTTGGATTATATAAAATAATAAAAAGAGTAAAGGAGCAAGTACCGACACCTAAGGTATTCCATGTTTTATAGACAATTCTTCTGAATAATTGCCATTAAATTTAATAATTTGTTTGCTATTTTCAATACAAGGTATGATGTAAGCAACTGTAATACTATCCCGGCAATTTTTTAAATTCGTCTTTCTGACGCTGTATCTCTTTAAACATTAGACTGACAATAAAAATGTAGGAAATTTTGTCGTCTTCAACTTGGTCTCGAACATTTTTTTTTCTTTAGGATCGAGCGTTGCCGAATTATTTTAAAAACCAATTTTTTGCAACTTTCAATCAAGATGGCGGCTCGCACGCCCCTCCCCCTAGGTCTAAACTTTGTATTTTTCATCAGGGCCTCGACTTAAATAACATTTATCAAAACCATTACTACTCCACCGTTTGCAGGGCAAAATCCCCCACCGATTGGACTATAGCTCATTTTAATAAAAAGAAATTCAATATTTTTTTACCGTTGCTGTACTCGACTACGTGAATGTGGAAGTAAAACAAAATACGGAATTAAAATCGACAGGTTCATTCAATAAATGAAATTTAAATAATATACATGAGCTTGCATTCTAAAAAAATAGCATATTTATGTCAAACATCCTTAAATTTACTATAATAATCATTATATTCATTTAGTACCACTTTTTATTAGTGTAAATCAAAACAAATTATAAACATGTTTTTCTTTGATCGTTGATTGAAGAGTCCTATTTCACTTAACCCTTTGATATTACTCAATATTATTTCTGACTAAATGTACTTACCCTATACTGGGAATGTAAATTCTGTTGGGTTCGTAAAATGAATAAATAAATAAATAAATGAATCCTTGCGGGGGGGTCGAACCTTCGGTGTGGCGCTGCCTTCGAAGTAGTTTCTACACCAACCCTGCCAAAAATTCCACATAGAAACTTATAAAAAAAAGGTGATGCGGTTTTATCGTTCCTATAAGTTATATTAGTATTATACAGACAGGATTTTATCTGTTTTATTAAGTTTTAAATCGGTTATGAAACAGTAATTCCGAATGAGCTATTTGGAATTATCATGTTGCCCTTTCATGAGTACTTATATGAAATATACATTAACAAATCTACAGTTTAGTGTCTGCAAATGCAATCTTGCCCTTATATCTGTAAACATATGGAATTACAGATACAACTTTAAAGAGATTCTAAACTTTTCTATAAGTAATATCATAAGAGTTCCAGTCCGTCCTTTCTCCAGTATCTATCGTATGTAACACACCATTTATCAACATGTTTTTATTGTAAATTTCAACATTGTCTTTTTATTAGTATTAATGTGGATATACATGTCAACAAATGTACAGTTTCAATTGTATATTTTACAGATGTATTTTTATTGTAAACTTCCATTTTGCTTTTTATTAGTATTAGTATAGTATCAGTTTCTACCAGAATGGAGCAGCAAACATTTACTTATACCACATCAATGAGAATTTATGAGAACAGTATCTAAGGTAAAACGTGCGGCTTTCCGTAGTTAAATGGCAAGTGTTTCTATAAGAAACGAGCTGCATTAGGTTAGGACAGTTTTGACTTGCAATTGAAGATTACTAATTATAATGTTTGAATAGGGATTTATGAGATCAGTTTCTATGAGTATTAATGTTTTTTTCAGTAATATATTAAATGTGTTCTCATTTGTTTGAATGGGTAAAAAGAAAGGTCAGTTTTCAACTGCAATTACAAATACAAGTTTAATCACTTGGAATGGGGTTATATGCGATTAATTTCTGAAAGTATTTATGCTGTTTTCCGAATATAATTGTGATGAGGTTTAATCAGTAACAAATTGTTCACTACTTGTTATGATATGGTCGGAAATTCCAAGTACACATTTAGTATTCCTTCAAAAGGATTGATGAGAGCAGTTTCTACGAGTATCTATTGGTTGTTCCTCTAGTAAATTATATAAGTCTTTACATTTACTTATACTATCTCAATGAGAATTTATGAGAACAGTATCTAATGTAAAACGTACGGCTTTCCGTGGATAAATGTCAAGTGTTTCTATAAGAAACGAGCTGCATTAGGTTAGAACAGTTTTGATTTGCAATTGAAGATTACAAATTATAATGTTTGAATAGGGATTTATGAGATCAGTTTCTATGAGTATTAATGTTTTTTTTCCAGTAATATATTAAATGTGTTTTCATATGTTTGAATGGGTAAAAAGAAAGGTCAGTTTTCAACTGAAATTACAAATACAAATTTAATCAGTTCGAATGGGGTTATATGCGATCAATTTCTAACAGTATTTATGCTGTTTTCCGAATATAATTGTGATGAGGTTTGATCAGTAACAAATTGTTCACTACATGTTACGATATGGTCGGAAATTCCAAGTACATATTTAGTATTACTTCGAAAGGATTGATGATAGCAGTTTCTACGAGTATGTATTTGTTGTGCCAATAGTAAATTATATAAGTCTTTATCAGTATGCATTCGGATCTAATTTAAATATGAAAATTATATCAGAATAAAGCAACCAAATATTTTAAACAGTATCTATTTGTAAATCCAGACATTTACTTATACTATCTCAATGAGAATTTATGAGGACAGTATCTAATGTAAAACGTGCGGCTTTCTGTGATTAAATGGCAAGAGTTTCTATAAGAAACGAGCTGCATTAGGTTAGAACAATTTTGATTTGCAATTGAAGATTACAAAATATAATGTTTGAATAGGGATTTATGAGATCAGTTTCTATGAGTATTAATGTTTTTTTTTAGTAATATATTAAATGTGTTTTCATTTGTTTGAATGGGTAAAAAGAAAGGTCAGTTTTCAACTGCAATTACAAATACAAGTTTAACCACTTCGAATGGGATTATATGCGATCAATTTCTAACAGTATTTATGCTGTTTTCCGAATATAATTGTGATGAGGTTTGATCAGTAACAAATTGTTCACTACATGTTACGTGTGGAAATTCCAGGTACATATTTAGTATTACTTCGAAAGGATTGATAATAGCAGTTTCTACGAGTATGTATTTGTTGTGCCAATAGTAAATTATATAAGTCTTTATCAGTATGCATTCGGATCTAATTTAAATATGAAAATTATATCAGAATAAAGCAACTAAATATTTTAAACAGTATCTATTTGTAAATCCAGACATTTACTTATACCACATCAATGAGAATTTATGAGGACAGTATCTAATGTAAAACGTGCGGCTTTCCGTGGTAAATGGCAAGAGTTTCTATAAGAAATGAGCTGCATTAGGTTAGAACAGTTTTGATTTGCAATTAAAGATTACAAATTATAATGTTTGAATAGGGATTTATGAGATCAGTTTCTATGAGTATTAATGTTTTTTTTTTTAGTAATATATTAAATGTGTTTTCATTTGTTTGAATGGGTAAAAAGAAAGGTCAGTTTTCAACTGCAATTACAAATACAAGTTTAACCACTTCGAATGGGATTATATGCGATCAATTTCTAACAGTATTTATGCTGTTTTCCGAATATAATTGTGATGAGGTTTGATCAGTAACAAATTGTTCACTACATGTTACGTGTGGAAATTCCAGGTACATATTTAGTATTACTTCGAAAGGATTGATAATAGCAGTTTCTACGAGTATATATTTGTTGTGTCAATAGTAAATTATATAAGTCTTTATCAGTATGCATTCGGATCTAATTTAAATATGAAAATTATATCAGAATAAAGCAACTAAATATTTTAAACAGTATCTATTTGTAAATCCAGACATTTACTTATACCACATCAATGAGAATTTATGAGGACAGTATCTAATGTAAAACGTGCGGCTTTCCGTGGTTAAATGGCAAGAGTTTCTATAAGAAATGAGCTGCATTAGGTTAGAACAGTTTTGATTTGCAATTAAAGATTACAAATTATAATGTTTGAATAGGGATTTATGAGATCAGTTTCTATGAGTATTAATGTTTTTTTTTTTTAGTAATATATTAAATGTGTTTTCATTTGTTTGAATGGGTAAAAAGAAAGGTCAGTTTTCAACTGCAATTACAAATACAAGTTTAACCACTTCGAATGGGATTATATGCGATCAATTTCTAACAGTATTTATGCTGTTTTCCGAATATAATTGTGATGAGGTTTGATCAGTAACAAATTGTTCACTACATGTTACGTGTGGAAATTCCAGGTACATATTTAGTATTACTTCGAAAGGATTGATAATAGCAGTTTCTACGAGTATATATTTGTTGTGTCAATAGTAAATTATATAAGTCTTTATCAGTATGCATTCGGATCTAATTTAAATATGAAAATTATATCAGAATAAAGCAACTAAATATTTTAAACAGTATCTATTTGTAAATCCAGACATTTACTTATACCACATCAATGAGAATTTATGAGGACAGTGTCTAATGTAAAACGTGCGGCTTTCCGTGGTTAAATGGCAAGAGTTTCTATAAGAAATGAGCTGCATTAGGTTAGAACAGTTTTGATTTGCAATTAAAGATTACAAATTATAATGTTTGAATAGGGATTTATGAGATCAGTTTTTATGAGTATTAATGTTTTTTTTTTAGTAATATATTAAATGTGTTTTCATTTGTTTGAATGGGTAAAAAGAAAGGTCAGTTTTCAACTGCAATTACAAATACAAGTTTAACCACTTCGAATGGGATTATATGCGATCAATTTCTAACAGTATTTATGCTGTTTTCCGAATATAATTGTGATGAGGTTTGATCAGTAACAAATTGTTCACTACATGTTACGTGTGGAAATTCCAGGTACATATTTAGTATTACTTCGAAAGGATTGATAATAGCAGTTTCTACGAGTATGTATTTGTTGTGCCAATAGTAAATTATATAAGTCTTTATCAGTATGCATTCGGATCTAATTTAAATATGAAAATCATATCAGAATAAAGCAACTAAATATTTTAAACAGTATCTATTTGTAAATCCAGACATTTACTTATACCACATCAATGAGAATTTATGAGGACAGTATCTAATGTAAAACGTGCGGCTTTCCGTGGTTAAATGGCAAGAGTTTCTATAAGAAATGAGCTGCATTAGGTTAGAACAGTTTTGATTTGCAATTAAAGATTACAAATTATAATGTTTGAATAGGGATTTATGAGATCAGTTTCTATGAGTATTAATGTTTTTTTTTCAGTAATAAATATATTAAATGTGTTTTCATTTGTCTCTAAAAAGAAAGGTCAGTTTTCAACTGCAGTTACAAATACAAGCTTAATCACTTCGAATGGGGTTATATGCGATCAGTTTCTAACAGTATTTATGCTGTTTTCCGAATATAATTGTGATGAGGTTTGATCAGTAACAAATTGTTCACCACATGTTACGATATGGTTGGAAATTCCAGCTACATATTTAGTATTCCTTCGAAAGGATTGATGATAGCAGTTTCTATGGGTATGTATTTGTTGTTCCAATAGAAAATTTGTCTTTATCAGTAAGCATTCGGATCTACTTTAAATACAAAAATTATATCAGAATCACACAACCAAATATTTTAAACATTATGCACTTGTAAATCCAAACATTTAAAGATATATTTTAATGAGAACCAATCAGAACAGTATCTAATGTAACGCGTGCGGCTTTCCGTGGCTAAATTTTAAAAGTATTTTTGATAAATAGCTTTAACGGATTTGAACAGTTTTAATGTGCAATTCCAGATGAATAATTTTAATTGTTAAATAGGGATCTATGAGATCAGTGACTTTGTGTAATGTTTTTTTTCCAATAAAAACACATTTTATTGAAAAAAAAAACGTTACACTGACCTCATAGATCCCTAACAATTAAAACTATTCATCTGGAAATGCAAATGAAAACTGCTCGAATCCGTTAAAGCTTATTTATTGCAAATAATTTTAAAATTTAGCCACGGAAAACCGCACACGTTACATTAGATACTGTTCTGATGGATTCTCATTATAATATTATCTTTGAATGTTTGGATTTACAGGTGGACACTGTTTAAAATATTTGGGGTTTCATTCTGATATGATTTTTGTATTTAAATTAGATCCGAATGCATACTGATAAAGACTTATATAATTTACTGTAGGAACAACAAATAAATACTCGTGGAAACTGCTCTCATCAATCCTCTTTAAGGAATACTAAATATGTACCTGGAATTTCCGACCATATCGTAACATGTAGTGAACAATTTGTTACGGATTAAACCTCATCACAATTATATTCGGAAAACAGCATAAATACTGTTAGAAATTGATCGCATATAACCCCATTCGAAGTGATTAAACTTGTATTTGTAATTGCAGTTGAAAACTGACCTTCCTTTTTACCATTCAAACAAATGCAAACACATTTAATATATTACTGAAAAAAAACATTAATACTCATAGAAACTGATCGCATAAATCCCTATTTAAACATTATAATTTGTAATCTGCAATTGCAAATCAAAACTGTTCTCACCTAATGCATCTCGTTTCTTATAGAAACACTTGCCCTTTAACCACGAAAAGCCGCACGTTTTACATTAGATACTGTTCTCATAAATTCTCATTGAGATAGTATAAGTAAATGTCTGGATTTACAAATAGATACTGTTTAAAATATTTGGTTGCTTTATTCTGATATAATTTTCATATTTAAATTAGACCCGAATCTTTACTGATAAAGACATATAATTTACTAGAGGAACAACAAATAGATACTCGTAGAAACTGCTCTCATCAATCCTCTTGAAGGAATACCAAATGTGTACTTGGAATTTCCGACCATATCATAACATGTAGTGAACAATTTGTTACTGATTAAACCTCATCACAATTATATCCGGAAAACAGCATAAATACTTTTAGAAATTGATCGCATATAACCCCATTCGAAGTGATTAAACTTGTATTTGTAATTGCAGTTGAAAACTCTTTTTACCCATTCAAACAAATGAAAACACATTTAATATATTACTGAAAAAAAAAAAAACATTAATACTCATAGAAACTGATCTCATAAATCCCTATTCAAACATTATAATTTTGAATCTTCAATTGCAAATCAAAACTGTTCTAACCTAATGCAGCTCGTTTCTTATAGGAACTCTTGCCATTTAATTTAACCACGGAAAGGCGCACGTTTTACATTAGATACTGTTCTCATAAATTCTCATTGAGATAGTATAAGTAAATGTGTGGATTTACAAATAGATACTGTTTAAAATATTTGATTGCTTTATTCTGATATAATTTTCATATTTAAATTAGATCCGAATATGTACTGATAAAGACTTATATAATTTACTATAAGAACAACAAATAGATACTCGTAGAAACTGCTCTCATCAATCCTCTTGAAGGAATACTAAATGTGTACTTGGAATTTCCGACCATATCATAACAAGTAGTTAACAATTTGTTACTGATTAAACCTCATCATAACTATATTCGGAAAACGACATAAATACTTTTAGAAATCGATCGCATATAACCCCTTCGAAGCGATTAAACTTGTATTTGCAGTTGAAAACTGACCTCTCTTTTTACCCATTCAAACAAATGAAAACACATTTAATATATTACTGAAAAAAAAACATTAATACTCATAGAAACTGATCTCATAAATCCCTATTCAAACATTATAATTTGTAATCTTCAATTGCAAATCAAAACTATTCTAACCTAATGCAGCTCGTTTCTTAAAGAAACACTTGTCTTTTAATCACGGAAAGCCACACGAATTACATTAGATACTGTGCTCATAAATTCTCATTGATGTGGTATAAGTAAATGTTTGGATTTACAAATGGATATGGCTTGACTCATTTTGCTGGTCAATTCGGATATAAACTGATAACAATTTCAACAGCAACTTTACCTAACTCTTATAGAAACTTATTGACCATATAGGTTCTCATAGATACTTATTAATTTTTGATAATTTTCAATACGGATTGATGAGATTTTTTTGACAGGGAAAACACTTGAATATTACTCGAGTCGCGTTTCGCCAACGATGTTGGCATCATATAGAAACTATAAAACTAAATTTACAATCAGTCTTAGTATTCACCAGTATTGATGCCCAAGAATGTTATTGCATATTTATCTGTTATTGATTCATGTAGCTTTCGTATCCTCAATTAAAAACTTATACAAAACGATTTTAACAAAAAACAACATTTTCTCCAGTCCGACACTGTATTTTTTAAAAACATTGTTGCGTGCAGCCCAAACTACTACAAAAGCATGTACTAAATTTTAACTACCTACTTGGGAAAATGGTTAAAAAATATGATAGCTTAAAAATTTGGCATAAATTAGAAAATCCCCTGTATATTAATAACAGAAAAGGCTCCAGAGAGGACATATGAAAGAGTTTTGGAATCAGGTCGATCTCCTCTATTGCTAATTATGTACGGAACATTTTACATAACGAATTCAAATCTGGGTTATGGTCAAAATTTCAATAAAAGGACCAACATTTTTGAAGTTAACTTCGTAGATTTTTCAAACTCTCTAACGAACGTTAATCGGGTTACACTTAGTCAGTGTTCTACAACACGCAACTTTTTAAATTTCTTTCTACTCCGCAATTTATGCGATATTCTCAGTTGAAATGAAGTGTAAATATATTTAAATTCTAATTTCGTATTCCTATCTATGATTTCTAAAACCCCCATGCGTCAAACTTAAGTAAAATATCAAACAATTTGTTTTTAATTATTGTCCTAAATACATCAAAAACACCATAGTAACTGAAAGATATTTTCATTAAAAATTCAAAATATTTATGATTTCGGATAACATATATCTTAGTTGTATTTTAATAAGTATTTATATAATTAATTGGTGCTTGTCCTATAACAAAAGCAAAAGATGTTGCGGTGTAGAACGAACACTTTGCAGAGTCATTTTAAACGTTAAAAACACACAATATCATACCTAATTTCCTACTTGTCATGTGATACAAGGTTGCCAATATTACCGGAAGCAGTATCCACTGCAAAACTGATAGTATATTATACGGCATGGAATATACGGAAACCGTGGCGGCCTGGTTGATGTGGCCGCCTCGTCAACTAAAATATGTGGAAGGGTTCAAAATCCGAATATCTGACTTCCAGCTGAAATTAACACAGCAGACAACTGAGACACCATGGAGACGTTTTACATTGGTTGCGTTACGGCTTCCGTATACGGAAACCGTATTGCAGTCGAAAGCCAGACACAGACCGGTTTCGAACTTATTATGTTCTCCCAAGTATGCCATAGGTCATGGTTGGTTACTGATCACGATTTGAAGGTATAATCCAATGCAGGTCGGGGTAATTGCCCGCTGAGTAGTTGTTTCCTTCAAATCCTATTTCATAAACAGTGAGTATAGCCCACTAAGGCTAGAGGTCGCCGATCTTGGTACTTGCAGAAAAGCAAGTCGCTATACGCCAGTGACATTTGTCCGACGTATAGTAGCATCTAACCATATGAGAGTTTGCCTCTCACCGTCACTTCATTTGATTCAGTTTGTATAAGACTAGCAAATTGACCACTATCATTGGTCTGTTCCATGACCATGGCGTACTGAGAACATAATAAATTCGAAACCGGTCTATGTCTGGTTAGGAGCAGACAAATGATAGTTGGTTACTGATCACGATTTGAAGGTATAATCCAATGCAGGTTGGGGTATTTGCCCGCTGAGTAGTTGTTTCCTTCAAATCCTATTTCACATATATATATATATATATATATATATATATATATATATATATATATATGTTATATAAAAGTATACGCTTATTACCAAGACTTAGTCATAACAAACCTTCACAGGTTTATCATATTACATGATAACGACTTCTCTTATTAATCGCTTATCTGAGAGATGTTTCACCTATGTTTCTCGCATTTTATGCTGATTGTCGAATTGCATTTCCTTTTTTCTATATTTTGCTCACTCAGGTTCTGTATGTTATAAATATGACTAAACACACTTTGTAGAGTCAGTTATTAAACTCACTTAGAATGAAACACTTCTAATTATTATTACATTCCTTCTCCAAGAGCCAACGTTGGCTCCATTTAATAAAATAAAAGTTTTTAAAAAGTCATTCATGTGAACCGTGATCTAACATTGGCGCAGTCGGTAGGATCCGTAAACATCATCAGAACAAGAAGCCTAACTGGTAGTGAAGCGTAAGAGAACAAGGAGAACATCTGCAGAAGGTGCCTAACTAGTGCGTGTACATCTACGAGAACAAGGAGACCTTCCTCACTGGTGGTGGCGGATCCCAATCCCTTGACGGACGAAGAACCTACCCATGGAGATGAAATTAATGTAAGTCATTTTAAGAATCATCTAGTTATTTTCTCATTTTTACAATTATTATTTCTCACAATTATTTACGTGTATTATACCGCTAATACACTCGGCAAACAAGCCAGTTCTATTATCAAACGAATCCTTTACAAGCTACAACGCAACAATTTTTATTAATCTTAAGTTTATTTATTTTCGTATTATACTGCTAATACGAAACATTGTGTATTATACAGCTAATATACAATCCATTTACGCACGCAACGTAACAAGCTAATTTAATTTAAGTTCGTATCATACTGCTGATAGGCAACTAATTTCTTTTTGCAATCCAAATAATTTCTAAATACAAAAAGCAAAATGCCAGATACAGCTCAACCAGAGACAGTTCAACCAGTGCCACCGGCAACAACCGAACAACAACTACAACAACAACAACTACAACAACAACAACAACAACAACAACAACAACAACAACTACAACAACGACAACAACAACAACCACAACCAGAGCAAATTGAGCCTTACAAGCTCTCTGAGATATTTTCGTTGATACCCGAATTCGATGGCAATGCCATTAATTTACAAACATTTTTAAATTCGTGCCATTGTGCACAAAGTATGGCCATTAACGACCAGAAAATTTTATCAAAAATAAATTAAAAGGCAAAGCTGCCGAATTAATTAACTCACGTAATCCCGGCACATGGCCAGAAATAAAAGCACTACTGGAAACCCACTTTGGGGACTCCAGAGATTTAACGGCCCTAATTCAGGACCTGCAGCGCATTCACCAATTGCCAGGTGAATCCGCCCTAACATTTGTTTCGCGTTTACAAACGCACAATGCGAAAATGCACGCTGCAGTGCAAAAGCAAACTCTCATGACAACGCAAAGAGCTGCACAATCAGATCTCATCGAAACGATGACACTTAATAATTTACTAACGGGCTTAGAACCAAACTTAGGCCGCATCATTCGTGCTAGAAATCCTCCTAGTATACTAAAAGCCGTTAGTAGAATCCGTAGAGAGCTACAACTTTCCTACTTCGAATCACAGAAATTCCCAAAAAATAACCAAGTAAAAAATACAATGCCTCCTCAATAAAAACGACCACAAGGTCCCAATTTCCAACAAAAATTTTGTTCATTTTGTTCTAATTGACACAGGCGCAGGTATATCAATTTTTAAACCTAAAACAGCTGAAAATTACAGACGTAGATCTCCTGAAAACGTAATCATACAGGGTATCACCGATCAAAAAATTTATATCAACGAATCTGTTCTCATCCCCTTTTCAAATGAGTCACACAAAGTTTATATCTATAATCTAAATATAGATTTTGATGGATTATTAGGCGCAGACTTCCTAGAACATTACGAATGCCAAGTAGACTTTAAAAATAAACAACTAGTCACAAATTTTAAAACCGTACCATTATCTAAATTCACTGAAGAAACTACAGTAAATTTACCTGTACAACCAACTAGTAACCCTAACATCAAAAACCAAAATCCAAATTTAGGCAACATCAAAAATTTTATTTCTATCGAACCCCGCATGGAAAAAATCTGTAAACTAAAATGTAACTTGCGAAATACCGAGGCTATATTGTTAGCCCAGGAAAACGAGAAAGTACGCTTACCAAATGCAATTGTCAAAATCGATCACAATGGAGAATTTTTAACTTCAATAATAAATGCAAACGCGATCCCAAAAACCATAAACTTTTCAAACCTTAACCTAGAACCAGTACAAAAATTCAAATCAATTTTTAATTTAAATACTCAAAATTCTGACAAACATCCACAGATAGACAGATCCTTCAAAATTAGGAACGAATTGCGCTTGGATCATCTAAACGAAGAAGAGGCCGAAATAGTAACGCAGCTTTGTTTAGACTTTCAAGATATATTCTATTTGGAAGGAGACAATTTAACTTTTACTAACGAAATTAAGCATTCCATTGACACGAACGATTCAAAACCGATTTTCACAAAGTCATATCGCTACCCTTATATCCATAAAGAGGAAGTTAAAACACAAGTCTCTAATATGCTCGATCAAGGCATTATTAGACCTTCGATTTCTCCCTGGTCCTCTCCGGTTTGGGTTGTACCTAAAAAAGTCGACGCCTCCGGTAAACAAAAATGGCGAGTTGTAGTGGACTACAGAAAATTAAACGAACTGACTATTGACGATAAATACCCGCTACCCAATATTTCCGACCTCCTCGATCAATTAGGCAAATGTCAATATTTTACAACTTTGGACTTAGCCTCCGGATTTCACCAAATCGAGATTGATGCAAAAGATATTCAAAAAACTGCTTTCACAGTTGAAAATGGTCATTTTGAATTCGTAAGAATGCCTTTTGGACTTAAGAATGCTCCATCAACGTTTCAAAGAGTGATGGATAACATTTTGTTAGGTATCCAAAATGAACGATGTCTCGTTTATATGGACGATATTATTGTTTACTCCCCTACTATTCACGAGCATATTTCTCGATTAACAGAAGTATTCAAAAGATTACAGAAAGCCAATCTCAAAATTCAACCCGACAAATGCGAGTTTCTCCGCAAAGAAGTCGCTTATTTAGGACATCTCATTACAAAAGACGGCGTAAAACCGAATCCTTCGAAAGTTGACGCTATTCTAAATTTCCCTCAACCAAAAAATCAAAAAGAAATTAAATCATTTTTAGGCTTAGCCGGATATTATAGGCGCTTTATCTCTAATTTCTCCAAGATTACCAAGCCCTTAACAAAACTACTACAAAAAGACATACCATTTTTATTCGACAATGATTGTATAAATTCTTTTCAAAATTTGAAACAAACATTAACGACAACTCCGATATTAATCTACCCCAACTTTGATGAACCTTTCGTTCTAACCACTGATGCGAGCGCATTTGCCGTGCTGAGCCAGGGGCCCATTGGCAAAGATTTACCCATGCTTCTAGAACTTTGTGCAGTGCAGAAACTAAGTATTCAACGATTGAACGCGAGCTTTTATCGATAGTATGGAGTGTAAAGCACTTTAGACCATATCTGTACGGTAGAAAGTTTAAGCTTGTAACCGACCACAGACCACTCACCTGGCTATTCTTTATAAAAGACCCAAGAAGTAGACTTGCCCGTTGGCGAATTAGAAAAGTACGACTACGAAATAATTTATAAACCCGGCAAAATCAATAAGAACGCGGACGCACTTTCCAGAATCAAAATTAATCATTTTTCCGAATGTTCCAAATTCTATTCAAAGGTTCTAGCCGCGAATTACGAAGAGTCAGACGACGACGAAAACCCAGACGTTAACAACAAAATCACTAACGAACAAATTTCTCGAGAATTTGAAACTTTCACCAACCTATATAAAACATCTCTAGTAGACTATTCAAAAATCAAAGCCTCAAACAAACAATTCCTATACCGAGAACATAAAGATATTATAACTTTCTTCCAACAAAATAACCTACAAGACCTACATCACAAAATTATCGAGGACATATTCGAAGAAAACCCCGAATTTCATAACGATAAAATCAATATTGTGTCGAGCAAAACAGTCAGACATAGGAGATATTTTATCATCCCTCTACCTTTTGATATCGAATCTGTAATTGAACATCTATTTTTGGTATTATTTAAAAATCAAGATGTCCTAGATCTCTCTAAGACATACTTTGTCGAAAATAATTTAGACCTCCCCATACTTGAAATCCTATCATTCATTTTTGCAGAAAAAGACTTAAAAGTAGTAATTTGTCAAGATATCGTCAGAACTGCCGACGAAGATGAAATTCCAATTATATTGGAGCAAAATCATTTTGGTAAAAATAATCTACACCGCGGAATAAATGAAACGATTCGAAGAATTAGAGAAAAATACACTTGGCAAGGTCTAACTAAAGACGTTGAAAATTTTATTAAAAATTGCGAAACTTGCCAAAAAACTAAGGTATGTCAAAAAAACCTTAATAACCCTCTAGTAGTCACAGAAACCCCAAGAACACCATTCGAAAGAATTAATATCGATCTATTTGAATTCCCAACTCGAAATTACACTTTAACTATTCGCGACGAGTTAACTAAATTTACACAAGCCTATGCAGTCCCGGACAAATCCGCAAAATCCGTCGTAAATACCTTGTTGTTATACTTTCAACATTACGGTACCCCGCTAAGAATCCATTGCGATTACGATGGCGAATTTGACAACCGTTTGCTCAAAGATCTCTGCGCCCTCTACGACATAAAATTAACTTATTCAAGCGTAGGACATCCCCAATCGAACGGATCCATAGAAAGATTTCATGCTACTTTAGCCGAAATGATAAGAATTCATAAAACTGAAAACCCGAACGAACATCCGTTCACGATTTTACCATATGCAGTAATATGCTATAACAATTCGGTAAATAAAACACACGGTTTTACCCCATATGAAGTTATCTTTGGTCATACGTCTAACGGTCACCTGAAACTTTATGTAACCAAAAAGAGTTAATAACCAAATACGTTAGAGATTTAAACAACAGAATATCCCGCTACTATAAAATAGCCCGTAGTCGAACACAATCTCAAAAAGAGAAAGCAATGGAGAATTTTTAACTTCAATAATAAATGCAAACGCGATCCCAAAAACCATAAACTTTTCAAACCTTAACCTAGAACCAGTACAAAAATTCAAATCAATTTTTAATTTAAATACTCAAAATTCTGACAAACATCCACAGATAGACAGATCCTTCAAAATTAGGAACGAATTGCGCTTGGATCATCTAAACGAAGAAGAGGCCGAAATAGTAACGCAGCTTTGTTTAGACTTTCAAGATATATTCTATTTGGAAGGAGACAATTTAACTTTTACTAACGAAATTAAGCATTCCATTGACACGAACGATTCAAAACCGATTTTCACAAAGTCATATCGCTACCCTTATATCCATAAAGAGGAAGTTAAAACACAAGTCTCTAATATGCTCGATCAAGGCATTATTAGACCTTCGATTTCTCCCTGGTCCTCTCCGGTTTGGGTTGTACCTAAAAAAGTCGACGCCTCCGGTAAACAAAAATGGCGAGTTGTAGTGGACTACAGAAAATTAAACGAACTGACTATTGACGATAAATACCCGCTACCCAATATTTCCGACCTCCTCGATCAATTAGGCAAATGTCAATATTTTACAACTTTGGACTTAGCCTCCGGATTTCACCAAATCGAGATTGATGCAAAAGATATTCAAAAAACTGCTTTCACAGTTGAAAATGGTCATTTTGAATTCGTAAGAATGCCTTTTGGACTTAAGAATGCTCCATCAACGTTTCAAAGAGTGATGGATAACATTTTGTTAGGTATCCAAAATGAACGATGTCTCGTTTATATGGACGATATTATTGTTTACTCCCCTACTATTCACGAGCATATTTCTCGATTAACAGAAGTATTCAAAAGATTACAGAAAGCCAATCTCAAAATTCAACCCGACAAATGCGAGTTTCTCCGCAAAGAAGTCGCTTATTTAGGACATCTCATTACAAAAGACGGCGTAAAACCGAATCCTTCGAAAGTTGACGCTATTCTAAATTTCCCTCAACCAAAAAATCAAAAAGAAATTAAATCATTTTTAGGCTTAGCCGGATATTATAGGCGCTTTATCTCTAATTTCTCCAAGATTACCAAGCCCTTAACAAAACTACTACAAAAAGACATACCATTTTTATTCGACAATGATTGTATAAATTCTTTTCAAAATTTGAAACAAACATTAACGACAACTCCGATATTAATCTACCCCAACTTTGATGAACCTTTCGTTCTAACCACTGATGCGAGCGCATTTGCCGTGCTGAGCCAGGGGCCCATTGGCAAAGATTTACCCATGCTTCTAGAACTTTGTGCAGTGCAGAAACTAAGTATTCAACGATTGAACGCGAGCTTTTATCGATAGTATGGAGTGTAAAGCACTTTAGACCATATCTGTACGGTAGAAAGTTTAAGCTTGTAACCGACCACAGACCACTCACCTGGCTATTCTTTATAAAAGACCCAAGAAGTAGACTTGCCCGTTGGCGAATTAGAAAAGTACGACTACGAAATAATTTATAAACCCGGCAAAATCAATAAGAACGCGGACGCACTTTCCAGAATCAAAATTAATCATTTTTCCGAATGTTCCAAATTCTATTCAAAGGTTCTAGCCGCGAATTACGAAGAGTCAGACGACGACGAAAACCCAGACGTTAACAACAAAATCACTAACGAACAAATTTCTCGAGAATTTGAAACTTTCACCAACCTATATAAAACATCTCTAGTAGACTATTCAAAAATCAAAGCCTCAAACAAACAATTCCTATACCGAGAACATAAAGATATTATAACTTTCTTCCAACAAAATAACCTACAAGACCTACATCACAAAATTATCGAGGACATATTCGAAGAAAACCCCGAATTTCATAACGATAAAATCAATATTGTGTCGAGCAAAACAGTCAGACATAGGAGATATTTTATCATCCCTCTACCTTTTGATATCGAATCTGTAATTGAACATCTATTTTTGGTATTATTTAAAAATCAAGATGTCCTAGATCTCTCTAAGACATACTTTGTCGAAAATAATTTAGACCTCCCCATACTTGAAATCCTATCATTCATTTTTGCAGAAAAAGACTTAAAAGTAGTAATTTGTCAAGATATCGTCAGAACTGCCGACGAAGATGAAATTCCAATTATATTGGAGCAAAATCATTTTGGTAAAAATAATCTACACCGCGGAATAAATGAAACGATTCGAAGAATTAGAGAAAAATACACTTGGCAAGGTCTAACTAAAGACGTTGAAAATTTTATTAAAAATTGCGAAACTTGCCAAAAAACTAAGGTATGTCAAAAAAACCTTAATAACCCTCTAGTAGTCACAGAAACCCCAAGAACACCATTCGAAAGAATTAATATCGATCTATTTGAATTCCCAACTCGAAATTACACTTTAACTATTCGCGACGAGTTAACTAAATTTACACAAGCCTATGCAGTCCCGGACAAATCCGCAAAATCCGTCGTAAATACCTTGTTGTTATACTTTCAACATTACGGTACCCCGCTAAGAATCCATTGCGATTACGATGGCGAATTTGACAACCGTTTGCTCAAAGATCTCTGCGCCCTCTACGACATAAAATTAACTTATTCAAGCGTAGGACATCCCCAATCGAACGGATCCATAGAAAGATTTCATGCTACTTTAGCCGAAATGATAAGAATTCATAAAACTGAAAACCCGAACGAACATCCGTTCACGATTTTACCATATGCAGTAATATGCTATAACAATTCGGTAAATAAAACACACGGTTTTACCCCATATGAAGTTATCTTTGGTCATACGTCTAACGGTCACCTGAAACTTTATGTAACCAAAAAGAGTTAATAACCAAATACGTTAGAGATTTAAACAACAGAATATCCCGCTACTATAAAATAGCCCGTAGTCGAACACAATCTCAAAAAGAGAAAGCAAAAGTTCGTTTCGACAGAAATGTTCCCCAAAAATGATCCGAGTACAAAATAGGTGACTTAGTTTATATAAAAGAATCACAAATTAAGAACAAACTACAAAACAAATTTAATGGTCCCTATAGAATAAAAGAAAGTTTTCAAAATTCTGCTACCTTATAAATCTCGAAACAAAACAAGAAACTAGTCAATTTTGATAGAATGAAACCATATACTGAAAATTAAATTTATTTTCAGGTTTCTCCTGCTGTTCGGATCAGCACTCTGTCAATACAAAATTACCCCGATCAATAATACTGTTGGTGTATACTACCACCAAGACACGGACATCGTGGTGACAAATGACAAATGGACTCTGCTAGTGCATAAAAATATTTCATCCCTCAAACTAGCTTTTGACAAAAATCAAAATAACTTAGACAAAATCCTGTACACTCTCAATAATGGTGATCACAAGTCAATTATTTTTACGAGTGAAATTAAAACAGACTTTAACCTTTTAACACAAATATCCAACTCTATAAAAACGAAATTTGACGAAATCTTTTCAGACACAAAAAGATATAAACGAGGAATACTTAACGGTATCGGTACAATCGGTACAATATTCAAATCCATAACTGGAAACTTACTATACTAATTGTATAAATAAACTAAATAACGACGAACATCAATTGGAAAACTTAATCAAAAATCAAATTTCAGTTACAACTTCTGTTATTAAAAACTTCAACTCGACTATACAAAAATTACAAATTGACGAGGAAACGTTTAACAAAGATCTCGAAGAAATCGAACACACAATTCAAACCATGACTCAAGCTATCGAGGCTGCTCACATAAAATTAAAATTTTTATACATTTCTGAACAATTAATGGCAAGCTATTCGTATATCGAAGATAATTTGAACGATATTTTGAATTCAATAACATTTGCCAGATTAGGAATCATTCACACCTCAATCATAACCCCTAATCATTTGGTAACAGCATTACAAGAAATTTCACAGAGCTTACGAAGGAACAATTTGCCACTTCCTATTAAATTATCAGCAGTTGCTAAGTATTTGGATATTATTGAATTACAAGCGTTTCAAATGGATTCTAACTTAGTATTTGTTTTAACAATGCCACTTGTTGAACCCCAAAATGATAACACCTATCCTATATGCTATCCCGATACTTGATAACATAACTGGTCTACACCACATTTTATCTATTTCACAAAAGTATATCGCGAGAGACGATGATTCTTTAATGTACATACCTATACAAAATTTTAAAGAATGCAAACCTCTTTATTTTGGAACCAAACTATGTTCGAACCTGTTTGCATATCCTATCGACCAAAATGGCATATGTGAAGCCAGAATACTAAAACCATTGCCAAAACTTCCAGAGAACTGTCAAACTTCCTTCATCATTAGTCAGGGATACAACGTCCAAGAACTTGAAGACAACACATGGCTAGTAATTAATTCCGAACCACTTCACATTACCATCAACTGTCCAAAGAGAGAATCCACGACAGAGTTAATCAACAAAAATTCCATCATCAAACTACAACCAGGATGTTACGCCTATACAGGCATTACTCGAATACAAGCCAGTGCCAAAGACTTTTCCGAAATTAAGGACAATTCACATCCTATCCAAATTCCTTTTGAATGCTGTAATCACATACACGACAAAATCGAAATTCCAAAATTAAAACCACTCAAATTAAACAATCTCGACGTAGAAGATCTAGATATTGCAAAAACCAAATTGAACCAATATTCCAAAGACCTGGATGACCTCATAAACGAGCCTTTTGTGACCAAACACGTATCTTGGTTCACGTATTTCATAATCACTCTCATCATCCTGTTAGTTGTACTTTACATAACTTGTAAATGCAGAAGAAGAAGATGTAGAGCATTGCGAATCCAACCCTTCACCTCCTTTAGAGCGAAGCAGAGTATTCACCAAATTTCCTAGACTTATCCCTCCAAGAAAGCGACCCGGTATTAAACCTCAAGAAGAAGAGGACATCGAGTTAACATAGACTTTCATATGTCTATTAATTTAGACCATTGTATTTTATTCTTATTACATTTATGTAATGTATTACTCACTTATTATTATTATCATTTACCAATTTTAACTTTTATGTATTTTATTATTTTGCTTTGTATTCATTCAACATTGTTTCAATTTATTTTGCATTATATTCATTTAACGTTTCTAACAATTTTAAAAAGTTGCTGCATAACATCAACTTTTTTATTAAGGGGGAAGTTGTTATATAAAATTATACGCTTATTACCAAGACTTAGTCATAACAAACCTTCACAGGTATATTCTATTTTATATGATAACGACTTCTCTTATTAATCGCTTATCTTAGAGATATTATGTTTCACCTTTGTTTCTCACATTTTATGCTGTTTGTCGAATTGCATTTCCTTTGTTCTATATTTTGCTTACTCAGGTTCTGTATGTTATAAATACGACTAAACACACTTTGTAGAGTCAGTTATTAAACTCACTTAGAATGAAACACTTCTAATTATTATTATATTCCTTCTCCAAGAGCCAACGTTGGCTCCATTTAATAAAATAAAAGTTTTTAAAAAGTCATTCATGTGAACCGTGATCTAATATATATATATATATATATATATATATTTATATTTATACGCATAAAACTACTAAGTGGCACCGAAAACTAATTGACGTTCTCGTACCCAATATTTTCCATGTTTTATCTGAGCAAGTGGCTCCCTATATATATTTTTGATATGTATATGCGTTTTGCCACCGTATATATTGCGAAGGCCTCTTTCTATAGATATACACTGTATTGTTTATATATTTAGGATTGCAAACGCGCTCTGTAAAAACAAACAATTGTTTTGCTTGTCTTTCTAAAACGCAACACAATACGTGCTATATAATGTAGTGTAACTGTAGAAATAGACGAAATAAGATGAGAAATAAATTTCAAAGAGTGAGCTAAATAATTGTTATTGATGTCGACTCATATAATATTGTGTTTACTTCCAATTTAGGTCAAAAAAAATTATTTGAAAAAAAAAACAAGTAGATGCAAGTTGATAAAAAAAAAACAAACGAAATATGTATTATTCAGTGGTGATGAATCATTTATAAAAACCTTTCATTAAAATATCAATTTTAGTTACTGTAAAATACACTGTGTATTTGTGTATATGACATACCGAATGCAATAAAAGGCTTGAAATATCCTGTAACTTGTGTTTTTAAAAATAAATTTTTTAAATTATGTTACATTCAGTCAGATCCAATCCATTTTCTGGTACTACTTTTTTAGTGAACCCCACTATATGTTTTAACATTTTAATATATTTAAAAATTAAATTAAATAACTAAAAAATCAGAATGGGAAAAATTCATAACATTGTACATTACAGCAATAGTAATCGTAAATAAAATCATCCTCCGAGGCTTTCTGGATTTCCGCGTTTATGTAGATTAGGACAATTACAGCCATTTAATTCCACCAGTTTGTTTGTCTGTCGGTTTGGTGTCTGTCTGTTGGCGATAAATCTAAAAACCCATTTGATGGAGAAGAACAATATTTAGTCGTTTGTTGACGCTACTGCCAACGAAGAACTGTAATATGCTTCCAGTGAACAATAAACATGGCGGACACCTAAAAAAATAATGAAGAAAAAATGTGACGAATGACAGTAATATTTTTCATGTAGTTAATACAACTGTCAAGGAAGAAAAATATGAAAAATATACAGGGCGATAACTCTACAAAAATTTACGGAGGGTAATAATATTTCGCATGTCAAAGAAAAATACGAAAAAAATATAATATTTCACATGCAGTCAACACAACTACCAAAAAAGAGAAATATGAAAATATACAGGATGGTCGCCTTAAAAAAAAATTATGAAAAAAATTATGTCGGAGAACAAATAACATTTCGCATTTAGTTAACACATCAATGTAAAAAATGAAAATGAAAATGAAAAAGTGGTGGTCCCCCTAAAAAAATTATGACAGAAAAATGTGGCGCAAATATTTCGCATGTAGTTTACGCACACTAAAAAAAAAATTGTTCGAAGCAAACAAAAATTTTGTTGCGTATGTACAAAGCAATTTCTTGGTTGATGTTAATAAATTTTTGTTGCTCCAAACAATTTTCAAAAAATTGTTTGGTGCGAAAAATATTTATTAACATCAACCAAGAAATTGCTTTGTATATACGCAACAAAATTTTTGTTTGCTTCGAACAATTTTTTTTTTAGTGTGTGTTAACTACATGCGAAATATTTGCGCCACATTTTTCTGTCATAATTTTTTTAGGGTGACCACCACTTTTTCATTTTCATTTTCATTTTTTACATTGATGTGTTAACTAAATGCGAAATGTTATTTGTTCTCCGACATAATTTTTTTCATAATTTTTTTTAAGGCGACCATCCTGTATATTTTCATATTTCCCTTTTTTGGTAGTTGTGTTGACTGCATGTGAAATATTATATTTTTTTCGTATTTTTCTTTGACATGCGAAATATTATTGCCCTCCGTAAATTTTTGTAGAGTTATCGCCCTGTATATTTTTCATATTTTTCTTCCTTGACAGTTGTATTAACTACATGAAAAATATTACTGTCATTCGTCACATTTTTTCTTCATTATTTTTTTAGTTGTCCGGTTTATTGTTCACTGGAAGCATATTCCAGTTCTTCGTTGGCAGTAGCGTCAACAAACGACTAAATATTGTTCTTCTCCATCAAATGGGTTTTTAGATTTAGCGCCAACAGACAGACACCAAACCGACAGACAAACAAACTGGTGGAATTAAATGGCTGTAATTGTCCTAATCTACATAAACGCGGAAATCCAGAAAGCTCGGAGGATGATTTTATTTACGATTACTATTGCTGTAATGTACAATGTTATGAATTTTTCACATTCTGATTTTTTAGTTATTTAATTTAATTTTTAAATATGTTAAAATGTTAAAACATATAGTGGGGTTCACTAAAAAAGTAGTACCAGAAAATGGATTGGATCTGACTGAATGTAACATAATTTAAAAAATTTATTTTTAAAAACACAAGTTACAGGATATTTCAAGCCTTTTATTGCATTCGGTATGTCATATACACAAATACACAGTGTATTTTACAGTAACTAAAATTGATATTTTAATAAAATGTTTTCATAAATGATTCATCACCACTGAATAATACATATTTCGTTTGTTTTTTTTTTTATCAACTTGCATCTACTTGTTTTTTTTTTCAAATAATTTTTTTTGACCTAAATTGGAAGTAAACACAATATTATATGAGTCGACATCAATAACAATTATTTAGCTCACTCTTTGAAATTTATTTCTCATCTTATTTCGTCTATTTCTACAGTTACACTACATTATATAGCACGTATTGTGTTGCGTTTTAGAAAGACAAACAAAACAATTGTTTGTTTTTACAGAGCGCGTTTGCAATCCTAAATATATTAACAATACAGTGTATATCTATAGAAAAAGGCCTTCGCAATATATACGGTGGCAAAACGCATATACATATCAAAAATATATATAGGGAGCCACTTGCTCAGATAAAACATGGAAAATATTGGGTACGAGAACGTCAATTAGTTTTCGGTGCCACTTAGTAGTTTTATGCGTATAAATATAAATATATATATATATATATATATATATATATATATATATATATATATATATATATATATATATATATATATATATATATATATATATATATATATATATATATATGTGCATTTGTATCGTGTCCGCCTCCTTACAAATTTGTGGCGCCCGCACCTCCACTAGAAATAATATAGATAGATTAGTTCTGTTTACATATACATAACCGCCAAATTTCACTTACCAAGGGCACGCGGAGAGGGGAAAGGATTTTCATCTTTTTTTACATACACTTTTTTGTTCATACGATTGGTATGTTTACACCTCGTTATATAAATAGTACCTCTCTGACTCAATGTATTTAAAACTGTTATATATAACGGTAGACTTTGCCTCCTTCGAGGTTGCCAGACTTCTATAGTGTAAAATGCTCTAGCGCTTGCGCAATTAGTTGCGCTATGCAATCGTGTGCGTTTGTTATTATGATGATTCATATTGTGTAAGTTATACTCTATCAGATTACATTGGTGTTTTACCCGATAATGTGCGATTATCTGTTTTAAAATGAACCGTTCACGCTAAATATCTATTGTAGAATAATGTATGTAATTCAAAATATGTTCTTAAGGGAATTATTATTACTATTTAAAATGCTTTTCAAAAGACATCACTGAATCAGTTCAATTTTGTAACACAATTGTTACATATTAGTCCACGTAAATTAGATATTTTAGAAGAAATAATTTATAAAGTAATAATATTTGGGATGCGTAATCTAGATAGGGTTCGAAATAGATACCCGAATAGTTCTCCACAATTTAGGGGTGAAACGTCCGTAATGATTATGAATAGAGCTGCTTCGGCCATATTACGGGGAATTAATGCTGGTTTTTCACTTTTATCTTGTAAACCGTTCGTCGAAAGAGAAAAAAGTATAGGAAATAAAAAAATCGTCGTGTTAAATTCTGCATAAAAAATGTACTATTAACCTTGTAGCTTATCCTCACCTATTTCGCGCTAACAGCGTCCGAACAGAGGCGTAGTTTGGGGCGCAGAGGTAAAAATCCATTCTATTCCAAGTTTGACTCCGATTATCTTAAAACCGGTTACTTTAACGAGAAAAATGCTCAGGAATGAATTTATTGAGCAGAATTTTCTCTATTAGATGCATATATAGAGGGTTTTGTCGCAAGTAGTTTATGTATTTTCCCCTTCTTTGCAATTATATTAGAGGATAATCTGTACTGTTCACACAAAAGAAGATTTGGAGTCATATTTCAACTCTGAGCTTGCTTCAATTCCACTTCTTCTCTTCAATAAGAAAGGGTTAATGAGGAAAATTAAGAAATCATCTGTATGATATTTTTAATGCTGTACGAGAGAGGCCAATAGATTTTTCCGATTGCCAGTTCATTGTTGATGGCGGCAATTTGATTCATCGTGTAGTATGGCCGAAGCAGCTTTATTCGTAAACATTACGGCCAAAAAGTGACTGTAGTGTTTGACGGATATGCTGACTGCAGTATGAAGAGCATCGAAAGACAGCAGCGTCTTTTGAAACGCATTTCACCGGAAATTGTTTTTCATGAGAACACGCCACTGACTGAAACGCAAAATAAAATGATAAACAATCTCACAAAAAGGAACGGTTTATTTCGTAATTGGTGGAGAGATTTAAAAACGAGGGAATCAAAACAATTACTGCTGTAGACGACGTTGACGTACTCATAGTTCAAACCGCCTTAAACGAATCTCATGGAAACGATACAGTGGTTATCCTCGGACAAGATATTGATCTTCTCGCATTGATTATCGCTCTCGCACCAGAAGATAAAGATATCCGTTTCTTAAGAGAGGCTCAGAGATAAATAAAAAATAAAGATTACAGTTCTCGTGACTTGCAGTCCTCGGAAGTTTTAAAAAGCTGTATGGCCACACGTTCAGTGGATGCGATAACACTTCAGCTTTCTTTGGTAAAGGAAAAGAGAAAATAAAAGAAAAGATCTCGAAGAGGTTGTCCGTATATTCAACAACCGTAGCTCAACGAAAAAAGAAATTACATCTTTGAATCATCAAAGATTCATTATCTTCAATAAGTTAGTCCGCCAATCTAGTACTACCGGGATTCTACGAAGACTGCCAGCAACATCCGAGGCATTACGTCAACATTCTTACAGAGTATTTCTCCAAATTCATGTTTGACGAGGAGAAAACTTGGAACCAACGGAATGCATAAAAGCAGAAAATAATATAAAATATTTCAGAGGTGATATACTTAAAGAAGTAAAATGTTCAAAACTTAATCATTTTGGAGCAAAAATGTAAATATTTCCCTCCAGCAAGAGAAAAATTTTTGAATTGTTTAAAAATTTGTGAAAAGCATTCGAGATGACTCCAACAAACTATCATTAATTAGTATAGCAAAATTTATGATTAACCAACAAATATATTCTAGAGTTTTGGTCTCGAATGCTTTTTAAAACATTTTTATTTCTTGCTAGAGGGAAATATTTACATTTTTGCTCCAGAATAATCTAGGTTTTTAAAATATCTTTGGAAGGTGGAAGATTACACTGGTCAACATTCAGTTTGAAAAAATACACCGGACTCTACCTAGGTACCCAGGGGTTTTGGGGTCACTGATTCCGTTGCCGAGGTCGGTTAAGCTCTATCACGCCAGGTTCAAGGTCATTTGAAGGTCAACCTAAGAAAAGGTTTTTGAAAAAATCTAAAAAAATTCACGCATAGGCTCTTGGGGGGTCTCTGAGTCCGAATCCGATGTCGGTTGACCTTTATCACCTCATGTTCAAGGTCATTTGAAAGTTAAAGTAAGAATAGGAGGTGAAAAAAATTAGAAAAATGTATACGAATGCTCACCTGCCTACTTATTGTCTGTTTATCTGTCTGCCCTTATACCTGCACACCTGTTTGTTTGCTTGTTAGTCTGTATTTATCATCCGCCTGCATTTTCTCTGTCCATATATTTGACATCCTGCCTTTCTGTCAGTAATTCTGTCTGACTGAATGACTAAATGTTTCTATCTGACAGTCTGTCTGCCTCCTTGTCAGTTTGTCTGACTCAGGAAACCATTAAATTACTTTGACCCTGACAGGATTGAGCTCAGGGCCGGTTTTAGGTAACCGGAGGCCCTAAGCTCTAGGTATGTTTTTCGTTGAAGCTTTCTCTTCTAATAGAATAAACGTGCATATCTGCGTATGAAATCTGAGTTCTGAGGCCCCCTAAATGCGAGGCCCTAAGCTGGCGTTTACTCAGCTTATAGGCAAAACCAGCACTGATTGAGCTCCAAGTGAGTGAGGCCAACGCCCGTGGTACTTTTTACTTGCATGTTCGCTCTGCTTCTGCAACTATACCTAAAGGCCATCCTTTCACAGAAGAAAATAGGTAGGTGATTCATTGAGTTAAATATATTTGCACTGAGATAGCCGAAGA
Organism: Rutpela maculata; assembly: GCA_936432065.2. NCBI lineage: Eukaryota > Metazoa > Arthropoda > Insecta > Coleoptera > Cerambycidae > Rutpela > Rutpela maculata. Next base: position 92,667,669 of record OW386288.2, on the reverse strand, counting down.
ATCTTCATGTGCAGCTAAAGCTGGCGGACGAATGCCGGCTTGAAATGACCTCAGAATGACCTTGAAATGACCTCTGGATGCCTCTTTTTTTAAGGGTAAGCGAACAATGGATTCGGACTCAGCGACCCGAAAAACCTGTGTGAATTTTTTCAGATTCTTTCAACCACCTTTTCTTACTTTAACCTTCAAATGACCTTGAAACTGACGTGATAGAGGTCAACCGACATCGAATGCAGACTCAGCGACTCAAAAAACCTATATATAAGTTTTTTCAGATTTTTTGACAGTTTCTCCTCTGTTTTTCTCAAATTAACCTTGAAATGATCTCCGGATGCCTTTTAAGGGATTCGGACTCACCGATCCCAAAAACCTATGCGTGAATTTTTTCAGATTTTTTCAATCACCTTTTCTTAGTTTGACCTTCAAGTGACCTTGAAACTGACGTGATAGAGGTCAACCGGCATCGGATACAGACTCAGCGACCCAAAAACCCTATATGTAAATTTTTTCAGATTTTTTAACAGCTTCCTGTCCGTTTTTCTTAAATTAACCTTGAAATGACCTCCGGATGCCTTTTAAGGGTAAGCGAACACCGAATTCGGACTCAGCGACCCCAAAAACCTATGTGTAAATTTTCTCAGATTTTTTCAACCACCTTTTCTTAGTTTGACCTTCAGATGTCCTTGAACCTGACGTGATAGAGCTTAACCGACCTCGGCATCGGAATCAAAAACCCCTGGGTACCTAGGTAGAGTCTTGTGTATTTTTTTAAACTAAATGTTAAACTAAACTAAATGTACCTGTGTTATTATTCTTTTATTTTCTGCTTTTTAGCCCCCCCCCCCCCTCAATAAAAATCGTCTTCTAATTTTTTTTTTACTTTTACTATATAAGGCCAGCAGCAGTGACAAATAGTGGATTAAGGGCAACTAGTTACGTTAAGGAATGTTCGTGTCCTGTTAAATAAATACCTTAAACAAATACCTTTTTTAATTTGCTCTAAGCTATAAAGGTGTGACAAAAATATTTGTTTCTGAACAAAATTAACGTTTTTTTATTCCCAAATTGAAAAAATTTAAAAACCCATTGATCTCTAGAAAGTATTATTTCTGTGTATAAAAGTTATTTATATTTTTAGTAAGGTAATTTTAGTTACCATATCTATAGATGTATTTAGGAATAGTATGCCTCTTTACTATGTTGCCAAGTTTAGGAGGCGATATCGCTACTTTATTGTAAGGAAGCATTTAATACCTATATACATCAAGTGTTTAAAACAGCAGCGCCACCTGGTAAAAAATGTAGTGGACTATGGTGTATGTTTATATATGTTTATAGGTATTTTCCGCCTCCAAAAAAAGTGTCGTTAAATGCTTCTATCTCTCTATTTCTTCCCTTTTTGTCATAATCTTATATGCGCACCAATAAAGCTGATCATTATTGATAATAGTGAGTCATGAATTTACTAATTATCAAGACATTCGCGATGAAAACAACACAAAACGTCTCCGCCTCCGAAATCGGAGGCGAACGCGTAAAATCGGAGGCAAACGCCACCTAACCATATAACATTCGGAGGTGTATGAGTACTAAATGCATGTATATATATATATATATATATATATATATATATATATATATATACATATATATATATATATATATATATATATATATATATATATATATATATAAATAATGAAGGATAGTCACGTCCGACTAGTTAAAGAACAATCTAAATTTAGTAGGGCTTCGGACACTAAATTTAGATTGTTCTTTAACTAGTCGGACGTGACTATCCTTCATTATTTTTACAGGAATGGGGTTTTACCAAGTTATTAGTGAACAATTTTGTCCGAAGCCCTACTAAATTTAGATTGTTATATATATATATATATATATATATATATATATATATATATTAGATCACGGTTCACATGAATGACTTTTTAAAAACTTTTATTTTATTAAATGGAGCCAACGTTGGCTCTTGGAGAAGGAATATAATAATAATTAGAAGTGTTTCATTCTAAGTGAGTTTAATAACTGACTCTACAAAGTGTGTTTCGTCATATTTATAACATACAGAACCTGAGTAAGCAAAATATAGAACAAAGGAAATACAATTCGACAAACAGCATAAAATGTGAGAAACAAAGGTGAAACATAATATCTCTAAGATAAGCGATTAATAAGAGAAGTCGTTATCATATAAAATAGAATATACGTGTGAAGGTTTGTTATGACTAAGTCTTGGTAATAAGCGTATAATTTTATATAACAACTTCCCCCTTAATAAAAAAGTTGATGTTATGCAGCAACTTTTGAAAATTGTTAGAAACGTTAAATGAATATAATGCAAAATAAATTGAAACAATGTTGAATGAATACAAAGCAAAATAATAAAATACATAGAAGTTAAAATTGGTAAATGATAATAATAATAAGTGAGTAATACATTACATAAATGTAATAAGAATAAAATACAATGGTCTAAATTAATAGACATATGAAAGTCTATGTTAACTCGATGTCCTCTTCTTCTTGAGGTTTAATACCGGGTCGCTTTCTTGGAGGGATAAGTCTAGGAAATTTGGTGAATACACTGCTTCGCTCTGAAGGAGGTGAAGGGTTGGATTCGCAATGCTCTACATCTTCTTCTTCTGCATTTACAAGTTATGTAAAGTACAACTAACAGGATGATGAGAGTGATTATGAAATACGTGAACCAAGATACGTGTTTGGTCACAAAAGGCTCGTTTATGAGGTCATCCAGGTCTTTGGAATATTGGTCCAATTTGGTTTTTGCAATATCTAGATCTTCTACGTCGAGATTGTTTAATTTGAGTGGTTTTAATTTTGGAATTTCGATTTTGTCGGGCATGTGATTACAGCATTCAAAAGGAATTTGGATAGGATGTGAATTGTCCTTAATTTCGGAAAAGTCTTTGGCACTGGCTTGTATTCGAGTAATGCCTGTATAGGCGTAACATCCTGGTTGTAGTTTGATGATGGAATTTTTGTTGATTAACTCTGTCGTGGACAGTTGATGGTAATGTGAAGTGGTTCGGAATTAATTACTAGCCATGTGTTGTCTTCAAGTTCTTGGACGTTGTATCCCCGACTAATGATGAAGGAAGTTTGACAGTTCTCTGGAAGTTTTGGCAATGGTTTTAGTATTCTGGCTTCACATATGCCATTTTGGTCGATAGGATATGCAAACAGGTTCGAACATAGTTTGGTTCCAAAATAAAGAGGTTTGCATTCTTTAAAATTTTGTATAGGTATGTACATTAAAGAATCATCGTCTCTCGCGATATACTTTTGTGAAATAGATAAAATGTGGTGTAGACCAGTTCTGTTATCAAGTATCGGGATAGGATATAGGATAGGTGTTATAATTTTGGGGTTCAACAAGTGGCATTGTTAAAACAAATACTAAGTTAGAATCCATTTGAAACGCTTGTAATTCAATAATATCCAAATACTTAGCAACTGCTGATAATTTAATAGGAAGTGGCAAATTGTTCCTTCGTAAGCTCTGTGAAATTTCTTGTTTACTCCAAACAATTTTTTTTGTGTATGCATAACTGTCAAAGTAGAAAAATATAAAAAATATACAGGATGGTCACCCAAAAAAATAATTAGGACACTATAGAAGAAATAATATTAGGACTGTGGTTGACACAATTATCGAGGATGAAAACTGATATACTTTTAATGAAAAACATACAGACTGGTTACTTTAAAAAATAAGAAGAAATGACAGAGGGAAATGATATTTGAAATGTAGTTGTCACTATTTAGGCCAGGCTAGATAAGTGTCAGAATTAAAAAAAAAGCATAAGTCGTTACAGCAAACTGATAGTGGAATATTATAGAATATATCATAACTAATGAAGGAAAAATAATCCGAACCACCTGCGATTATCTGGGGGGAAATGGGGTGGGGTTTTATGGGGGGGGGCGGTTTTTTGCGATTTCTGGCTTAACTACGCATCCTATCGAAAAAAGTTAAATATAAAAGTTGTAAGTAATAAAGAGATCTACACCTTTTGTGAAAAGCATTTTTATCCTAACCTCAAAATTTTTCGAGATACACGCAAAAAAACCCTTTTTTAGGTTTTTTATTTTTTTCTTCCACAAAAATAATTCTATTTAGCTCAAACTTGGTGAAAGTATACCTTTTGGTGTCTCACATAAGCACTATTTTTTTTGGAGCAAAATATTTAGCGGTTGTTGTTCTCAACCACGTTTGAATTATTAAACAAACAAAAAAGTATGATCTTGATTTCTATGCCTTCTATTGTAACGGTATTGGTACGGCGTATAAATGACCGGATTTTTATTTATTTGATAATCTAAATATATGTACTTTTAATTCTGATTGTTATTAACTTTTAAAGTGTAAAAATTGATAAAAATTGCTTTGTTAATTTTAATTATTAAACATAATATAAATAATTTTTTGTAAAAATAATAAATGTACTTTTTAATACATGATTTTAATACATTTACATTTTAGAAGTTTGCATCCTAAATCGTCCGTTCCTCGGCTATACCTCTCACGACATCGGGGAGGCCGTGGACTCTTGAGTTTGGAGAGTCTCCATAATAGGATGGTTCTGGATGGAGCCTGAAAGGTCATCAGGAGTTCGGATCCCCTCCTCTGCATGGTCCGGGACCATGAAAGTGCAGATATAGAAGCCTTTTTGTTTAAGGTAGCACAGAGAGCAGCCGATGAACTTGGTCTCTCCTTCGACGTCGAGCGGGTAAATCTCGACTCTGTCACCGAGTTGGAACCTGCTCGACGAAAAGACCAAATTAAAGCTGCAGAACACAACATCTTTCTGCAGCTTCACACGGATAAGCCAATGCATGGAGTTTTCTATAAAAATATAAAGAACCTTGGCCTATCCGAAAGGCTGACCTTTGCCTTCTTAAGGTCAGCCGGGCTGAAGTCTGAGACCGAGAGAGATTCATAATGGCTTGCTAGGATGGTGTATTTAATACCCTCGTCTATCGTAATCGTGTCATGGGTATAGAGGTCCCTGATGTCAGCTGCAGGGCCTGCCGCAGGCCGCCAAAGACTTTAATGCACCTGTTGTCGGCTTGTCCGACATATGCAGTCTCGGCCTATATCCAGAGGCACGACGGAGCATTACGAGTGCTTTATTATCACCTAAGGCACTCGTATGGGATAGACGAGACACCAGTGCTGCCTTACGCTCCGGGGGATATTGAGTCCGTTGTGGGAAATGGAGAAGTCTCTAATTTATTGGAACTACTCTTTTCCCACCGTCAGGCAAATACAAGCCAACAAGCCTGACGTAGTCCTCCTCGACCCAATTCCTCCTCAATTCAAGACAATGTTTGTCGTGGAATTCTCGGCTCCCGCGGAGAACAACATTGTCTTGAAGGAGGAGGAAAAACGGACAAAATATCGAGATTTGCTCTTCGAACTCCGCAGACTGTATCCAGACCATACTGTTAAGATAGTGGTACTGATTATAGGAGCCCTCGGTGGAACGAGACACACACTGCTTTCAGAACATAAGATCATACCGGTATGCCGAAATTCGGCAGAGGCCTTAGCCGGCAGAATGCAGAAAGCCGTCATTCTTGGTTCATTACGTCTGCTCAGGGCACACGATTCCCGGACCCAGTAGTCACTTACCCCACGGGTGTGGGGAGTGGCTGCCGGTACTACCAGCTCCCCACTGTGAGGGTCGGAACCACAGAGAAGGGTGACTGGTTTTTAACAAAATAATAATAATAATAATAATAATAATAATGCGGAAAATGTGGACAAAATCAAGAGATCATCGATCACATCATAACAGGATGCACCATGCTAGCTCCTACTGACTACACCCATCGCCACGACAACCCTGCAAAAGTCATTCACAGGGAAATAGCTATAAAGTACGCGCTGATAGAGGATAGAACTGCTTTCTATAAATACGAGCCAAAATTTTCTCCGAACGTTTGAGCCCTAGCTCATTAAGACGTATTAAAGAACCTCGTCGAAGAAGACGTTCAATTCATTGCTGGAGGATTAGGAGCACCTGGTGGAACCCCTGTCCAGCAAAAACAACGACAACTCTAATCTACAACTCCCTAGGAAGAGCAGCCGAAGAAATTCACTTTCCGTGGAAGGAACACCTGGTGAAGCCCCTGACGGATATCCATGAATTTCAAATTAATTTTTCTGTAAGTACCTTTGTGTATTATTTTGAAACTACCTTTATCTAGTAATCAAGTAATTTTTGAGAGAAAAAATATATAATTTAAATCAAAGAGTTCTAACTAATAATAAAATAAAGAATAATAATTTAACAAGTAAATAATATTATACATAAAAAAAAAACATTACATTAACATTTTCTTAAAAAATAAATTAATAGTATAGAAAATAATATTCTATAAATACAAAAAAATTACTGAGATAAAGAAACTTTTAATCAAAACTTAGTAAAAATCCTTATAATTAGTTAAAAATTTATTTTCATTTAAATTAAATTAATAATATGGAACATCACGACGGACAAGAAGAAATGCAAGAAGTTGGTTATATTTATAAATTAAATGAATTATTTTCAATAATACCTGAATACGAGGGTGATCAAATATTATTAAATACATTTTTAAATTCTTGCAATTCAGCACTTGAATTAGCTGAAGATTATCAAACTCCATTAATTGCGTTACATATAAAAAATAAATTAAAAGGTAGAGCTTCGCAACTTATTAATTCAAGAAATTTAAATACTTGGCCCGAAATTAGGGACCTTTTATTGATACATTTTGGTGACTCTAGAGATCTTACAAGTCTTATTCACGATTTGTAAAAATTAAAACAACTTCCAAATGAATCTCCATTAACCTTCGCACATAAAGTAGAATCTCACAACGCAAAATTGCACGCCGCAATAAATAGCCAAATTATCACCAATCATTAGAGCTTCAAATCCGACAACGAGAGGCAAGGCAATATATAAAATAAAGAGAGAACTTCAATTATCGTATCTTGAAACGCAAAGATTTTCACATTATCAAGACACTAATAATAATAATCAAACTAAACGATCTCCTCAGTCCAACAAACCAACTTGTAATTATTGTAAAAAGATTGGTCATACAATTGACGTTTGTTATAAAAAACAAAAACAGAATCTAGGACCATTAAATACAAATTCTTTTACTTATAGTAATAATAATAATCATCGGCCTCCTCCGCCGAATAATTTCAGAAATCATAATAATTATCAGAGACCATCAGTGATACAACCTAATCCAAATTTCCAACGTAATTTCAATCAAAATTATAGGGAAAATTCACAATCCACGATTCCAAGAAACCACCATTTAAACTCATACGAGAGTCAAGACATCCCGACTGGCACCTTGACTCAAATATCTCAGCCCAGTCACTCGCAAAACATAGAAACAATTACTGCACAAATGGAAGAACTAAAGACAACAGACAATTATCAGACATTTCTACACTAAGTAAAGTTCTCACAACAAAATCCGAAAATTTATTTTATATAACCGATAGATCCGATAATTTAAGATTATTAATTGACACCGGCGCAGGCATAACAATATTTAAAAAGAAAACTGTTCCATCTGATAATAAAATTTTCAGTGATGGAAATGTACTTGTGCAAGGCATAACAAATCAGATATTAAATATTACCGATTACACATATGTAAAATTTACAAAAGAGAGTAACCCTCTCAAAGTTTACATATATGATTTAGATATTGAATTCGATGCTATTCTAGGTTTGGACTTTTTAGAAACTGTTAAATGCGTAATAGATATAGGTAACAAAAAATTTATTACCTTTAGTGACTGTTCGACTTGTAGAAAATATTAGATTTTGCGTTTTTTCCTCATTTAGTTTTAACTTACTATATGTAAACCATTGTTTGGCTTCAGAAACAGTGTCGATAGTTTTCAGCATGAGGTCATCCATGTCTGAACCTGAATTTATTATCGCTGTGTCGTCTGCAAATGCTACACAGAGGTTGGGAAACATGTTATGGAGTAGGTCGTTGATATATATAATAAATAACAATAGAACCTAGAACTGAGCAAATATTTAAATTAAAATGTAATCTTAAAAATACAACCGCATTTTTAAACAAACAAGACTATGATCTAGTAAAAATTCCAAATGCTATTATTCAAATTAACGAACAAGGTAAATTTTTAACAACAGTAATGAATTGTAACACAATCAGTAAAACATTAGATTTAAATAAATTAGAAATTGAACCCATTAGTGACATTCAAGAAATCTTAAATTGTAATGTAAAACACTCACCACATTCATTTTATAGAAGTAAAGAAATAAAACGCCAATTACGACTCGATCATCTTAACGATGAAGAAAAAGAACTGATAGAGAATTTGTGCTTATCATTTGAAGATATTTTTTTTCTCGAGGGAGATCAATTAACATTTACAAATCAAATAAAACATGAGATAAATACAACTGACGAAAATCCTATATTTACAAAATCCTATAGATATCCCCACATACATAAACAGGAAGTAAAAACGCAAATTAGTAAAATGTTAGATCAAGGAATAATACAACCATCAGTGTCCCCATGGTCTAGCCCTCTATGGGTAGTACCGAAAAAAATGGACGCTTCCGGAAAACAAAAATGGCGAATAGTTATTGACTATAGGAAATTGAATGAGAAAACGATAGGTGATAAATATCCTCTACCTATTATAACAGATCTTTTAGATCAACTAGGGAAATGTGAGTATTTTACAACGTTAGATCTTGCTTCAGGCTTCCATCAAATTGAAATCGAAAAAAGCGATATTCCAAAAACCGCTTTCTCCATGGAAAACGGTCACTATGAGTTTGTTCGGACGCCTTTCGGATTACGCAACGCACCGGCAACATTTCGAAGAGTTATGAATAATATTATGACAGGAATACAAAATGAAAAATGTTTAGTTTATATGGATGGTGTTATAATTTATTCGTCAACCCTTAATGAGCATATGAATAGACTTAACGAAGTGTTTAGTCGCTTACGAAAATATAATTTAAAAATTCAACCAGACAAGTGTGAATTTCTCAGAAAAGAAGTGTCATACCTTGAACACGTAATAACAGAAAGAGGCGTAAAACCAAACCCAGATAAAGTAGCCGCAGTACAAAGATTTCCAATACCTACCAATCAAAAGGAAATTAAGAGTTTCTTGGGAATGGCCGGATATTACCGTCGGTTCATACCCAACTTTTCTAAAATAACAAAACCTCTTACAAAAAGACGCTGACTTCAATTTCAATTCCGAGTGTATGGAATCTTCCGAAACACTAAAAAAAGCTTTAGCATCTTCTCCTATATTAATCTATCCCAATTTTGAAGAAGAATTCGTCTTAACAACCGATGCGAGCGCATTTGCTCTTGGGTCGGTACTTTCCCAGGGCCCAATTGGAAAAGATTTGCCAATAGTTTATGCAAGTAGAACACTATGCACCACAGAAACTAAATATTCAGTTATAGAAAGAGAGCTTTTGGCCATAATATAGTCAGTACATCATTTTAGGCCATATCTGTATGGTAGACGCTTCAAATTAGTCACAGATCACAGACCATTAACTTGGCTATTCTCCATCAAAGACCCCGGTAGTAGACTTGCACGGTGGCGCTTAAAACTCGAAGAGTACGACTATGAAATTATTTATAAACCTGGTAAAATAAATTGTAATGCCGATGCCCTTTCAAGAATAAAGATTAATCACATTAAAGAATGCGTTCTTTTCAATAATAAAGTAATTAAAGAAGACGAAAATTCTCAATGAACCAAATGAAATAACAGACGAAGATATATTAAGAGAATTCCAACTCTTTAAGAGAAAACACGAAAACGAATCGCTTATAGATTATTCCAAAATAACTTACACCAATAACCAGTTACTAGATAGATCGCATAAAAATATTATAGTTTTCTTCCAAAAAAATAAACTGCAGAAATTGCGTGAAGAAATATTAGACAATTTTCTAGAAAACGACACGGACATATCTTGTGAAAAAATAAACATAATCAATAGCTCTAAGGTTAGAAATCGTGATTATTATATAATAGGCCTCCCTTTTGAAAACGAATTAGCAATCGAACACTTATTCAAATTATTAATGTTGAACAAAAATGATCTAAACATCTCAAAACAATATCACATAGAAAATATCTTAGATATACCTATATTAGAAATATTTTCCTTTATTTTTGCTGATGACGACTTAAAATTAACCATATGTCAAAATATTGTAGCAACTCCAGAGGAAGATCAAAGACCCATCATTATAAATCAATATCATGACGGTAAAGCAAATTTACATCGTGGAATCAATGAAACTATCCGACGTATAAAAGAAAAATATAACTGGCCTAACCTTACAAAAGATGTAGAAAGTTACGTCAAAAGTTGCGATACTTGTGCGAGAACCAAGACTATACGCAAAAATCTCTCACAACCTTTAGTAATTACAGAAACTCCTAAAACTCCATTTGAACGTATTAATATTGACTTATTAGAAATACCCAATTATTTACTTACTATCCGAGATGAATTAACTAAATTTACTCAAGCTTATCCTGTCGAATCTAAGGCAGCCAAAAACATTGTAAAGACCCTTTTAATCTATTTTCAGCATTATGGAACTCCTTTAAGAATTCACTGTGATTCAGGAGGTGAATTTAATAGTCGACTGTTAAAGGATCTCTGTTTATTATACGATATTAAACTAACATTTTCCTCCGTAGCACATCCACAATCAAATGGATCCCTTGAAAGATTTCACTCAACGCTACTTGAAATGCTTAGAGCTCATAAAACAGATAACCCAGACGAACATCCATTGACAATAATTCCTTATGCTGTAATTTGTTATAATAATTCACTTAATAGTACGCATGGTTTCACACCTCACGAATTAGTCTTTGGGCACATATCTAGTCGCCCACCAGAAACATTATATAATCAGAAAGAACTTATTACTAAATATATCCGCGATTTGAATAACAGAATATCACATTATTATAAAATCGCAAGAGAAAGGACACAATTAAGTAAAGAAAAAGCGAAAAAACGTTTTGACAAAAACATAACAGAAAATAGATATGATTTCGAAGTTGGACAGCAAGTATATCTAAAAGAATCACAAATCAAAAACAAATTAGGATATAAATTCTTAGGACCTTTTACTATTAAAGAAGTATTTGATAATAACTGTTGTATAATCGAAAATAAGCAATACTCAACAAAAGTAAATTTCGATCGTCTAAAGCCTTGCTTTAGTAGAGAAGATAATAACTAAAACATATTTTTCTCTCCTTTCAGGGTGTCGACTCTGATCGCCGTACGATGCTGGTACGACTTAAAACCGCTAAACAATACGATTGGTATACACTATCGACCTGAAAATAGCATTAAAATTTATAACGAGAAATGGACTCTGTTAGTATATAAAGATATCTCTTCATTAAGAAAAACTTTCGAGTACACTGACTCATTACTTCATTTTCTAACTTCAAATATACGACCAAAGTCCCCTAAACTTCTAACCTTTTACACAGACCTAAAACCTCATATAAACGTTTTAACTCAAATTCGAGAAACTATAGAAAATAAGTTCGATGAAATAAGATTAGATGTTAACAAAGAACAAATAAACAACAAACGAAAACGAGGTATTATTAATGTATTAGGAACACTTTTCAAGTCAATCACTGGTAATCTCGATGCTTCAGATGGCGAGTATTATGAAAATTGTATAAACAAATTTAAACAAGATGAAAATAAACTTGAAAACCTACAAAAGAATCAAATTTTAGTTATAACTTCTACTATTCAGAATTTTAATTATACGATTCGTAAACTACAAATTGATGACGTTTAACAAAAATATAAGATCAATAGAGCTCTCCATTCAAGAAATTAATGATAACCAAATGTATTATATGCTTAGATTAAAAGCAATTGAAATATGCGAAACTTTACTCGAAATTTATACAATGATTGAGACACAATTAGATGAAGTACTAAATTCTATCACTTTTGCTAGATTGAAAATTATTCATCCTTCAGTAATAGCACCAAAGGACCTTATGTCGCAATTATCTAAAATATCTCAGTCTCTACAAAGAAACAACTTACCTGTAATACCAACTTCCCAAAATATAGGGAAATATTTTGATATCATAGAATTACAAGCCTATCAAACATACGATCGCTTAGTATTTGTTTTAAAAATTCCTGTTGTTGAACCGACAACGTATGATTTATTTCACATGTACTCTATACCAATACTAGATAAAAGAACTAAATTATTCCACATATTATTAACCTCTCAAAAGTACTTAGCAGTTTCAGATGATATCCGAACGTACACATCTTTAAATAATTTAAATGATTGTAAAACATTGGATTCAAAAACATAAATTATGCCCAAATCTTATTATTTATACTTTAGATAGTAATGCTATATGTGAAGTTCAACTTCTTAGAAAATTAGATAAGATTCCAGATAATTGTCAAATCTCTGTAATATATTCAGAAGATTATAATGTTCAAAGAATAAACGAAAATGTGTGGCTTATAGCAGTGACTAAACTACCATTTACTGTAAATTGTCCAAATATGACCACAGTAGGCAACTTAATTGAGCGAAACTCACTTTTAACTTTAGCTCCTACATGTACCAGTTATATAGGCACAACTCGAGTTCAAGCGAGTAACAAAATTTCTGAAATTTCAATACCATTTGAAATACCAAATATTCCTTTTAATTGTTGTGATCATTTGCCTGAGCATGCAGAATTATCAAAACTGCAGCCTTTAAAGATAAGTAAACTAAACCTTGATGAGTTGAACATTGCAGAACATAAGCTAAGCCAATATAATAAAGATTTAGATGATTTAATAAATGAACCTTTTGCTGTTAAGCATACTTCATGGTTTTTGTATTTTATAATAGCTGTTATAATTAGCCTTGTTATATTGTACTGTACATGTAAATTCAGGAAGTCTAGACGTGTAAAAATAGGGTTTATCAATGGAAACGATAATCCACCGAGACCTGCAGATGAACCTACAAAACCATTACTGCTGAAAAGAATTAGGGACATGATACCTCAAAGAAGACAATCCATAAGAAGAGTACGAAATCTTCAACCTGAAGAAGAAAATGAATTGACAGAATTAAACTTTAATTTAAAGACTACTGCTTAATATTATATGTATGTACTTTGTTTAAATTTTGTGCATTGTATAGCCCAAAATTTATTATTAGGGGGGAGTATTGTTACACCCTAAAATATCGATAGTTATAAAAATAAGTAATCTTCCCCTCATAAGATGTAACCCCATTTCCTGTTTTAAGTAGCTTTTACCATAAATATGTCATAGGTGTTTTAATGATACTTTTAAGCTCTCAAATGTAAAGGATGTAAACATCCGCTAGATTAGATAAACTTGGTCCAAAGGGCGAACCCTCTTTAGATAAGTTCCCCTATTTTTATAATTACTTATTCTAGAATCTGCCTACGTGACTTTTGTAATGTAGCTAGTTTAGAGTTTACTATAAATACCCCCAAATTCTATTTCAAAGCTGAGTGAATAATGTAGTGCGAGAAACGGGGCATATAAAACGACCACTCAACGTTTTCGGAACATTGTTAACATATATTATCATAGTAGCCAAGCGACATCGCGTAGTCAACACGTATATTAAGCGTTCCTATAGTTGTCAGTTTGTCTTAACGTTTGCATCCGTTTAAAGTGCAACTAACTGTTAGATAGTCACACCGAGTGACAGCAAGTAACAACCTGAATACATAATGACCAAAAAGAAGAAAAAGCCACCGGAAAACGACGTTAAACCCAACACGACACATCACACACCGAGCAAAACACGCATACAAACAATACGAAAAACTCCAGCAACGATAACGGGCAGGCACAAAAAGCACAGGTACACAATCATAACATTGAAACATCTAACTGGGCTGATAATTTAAACAATGAACTAATTGAAACCTAAAGCATATTAACACTAACAATATTAACAAAACTATGTCATCCACAAACTCCTTTCGTTGTTCCCCCTCAAATACACCATCCACTCAATCCTTACCCTATTTTACCACCACAGATATTAGTCTACCCCTATCGCCAGAAAATATACAACTCATACCACCCATACCAACCATCATTAGTCTCACTAGCACCACATCTACCCTATCATATTCAAGCACAACAACCACAACTACCACGGTCATGCATTCCACCCCCAAAACGTCACCCTCATATTACAATCAAAGAAGTCCTACTCACACTTTCTTTAGTTTTGACATGCAATCCAGGAATAACACTAGCGATAGTGATCTTGAAATTTCTATTGTATCTGACACTACTTCTAATAGATCTCGTTCACCCCATAGTAGTCACAGACCTAAAAAAAACCCATAGGAAGAAAAGGGCCAAAATGCTCGTCTATGACAGGGAGGAAATCACTCCCAGTCCTCTAAACTTGCATCACAAGCGAATACGAAGTCCCCAACCAGGAAAATAAAAAATCCACCGGGGCCATCCCTAAAATTATCAATAGGGAGAACAAAACCAGCAAAAATAAGAAAATTATCGCTAACCTACAAAAAATTCCCATTATTCAACAACCCTCAACTTCCAAACAGCATTCCCCAGAACCAATGGATGTCAATTTTGAGTTACCCAAACAACGTGCCCAAACAACGTGCACAAGACAACAGACACATATACACCAAAAATCATAAAGAAACCATGCAACTAATTAATCAAACTTGCCGGAATATAAATACAATAACACATCTCTGATATGTTATACCAAAGGTCCAAGGGACCATAACGCTATTTTAAATTTATTGGCTAAACATAAAGTAGAATTTTATTCTTATAATGTTGACAGTTCAAGACCACTCAAAATTGTACTGAAATATCTGCCAATCGATGTCACGTCGGACGATATCAGAGATGAGTTAAATCATAGGGAATTGCCATTCATAAATATAGCCAGGGTGATGGTACCAAAAAACGGGCGAAGAGTAGCCTCCAACATTGTTCTCCTAACAATACCGCGGCACGCGGCGGACACATACTATAAAATGACCGAATTATGCCACTACAAAGTCACAGTTGGAGACTATTTTAGCTCAGACATACCTCAATGTCACCGCTGCCAATACTTTGGTCACTCCTCGGCGGTGTGCAACCGTATCCCACGTTGCGTGAGATGCGGGAAAACGCACAACGGGAGGCCCTGTCCCGCAGAAAAGTGCAGCTGCGCCAACTGCGTGGCTGAGCACCCTTCAAACTACCGGGGGTGCCCCCAGTACCAGGCAGCCAAACAAAGATATGCCCCTGAGTCCACAAAAACACAAAACAGACCGACAGACACACTACCGACACCAGGACAAAAACCAAGACCGAATCAGCAACCCCAGACTGTTCCCAACAACCAACCCGACATTAACCTACCCCCGCTTTCGCAAGAGACAGCAGAAGCCCTAAGCACTCAAAACGTTAAGGCATGGCAGAATTTCAGGGCCCGCCAACAAGCTGCCTCCCAAGCTGCTTCCCAGCAAAGGGTGGCTAATAACAACCCACCAACTGAAGATAATCCCCTGTGAGAAATCTTGGATTTCCTCAGGAACTACAACCTAAAAAATATTTGGGAGTCCATCAAATTATTAATTGTTGAACTTAAGAACACCAGGGACCCTCTGGAAAAAATATTCATCCTCTTGGAGCATGTCGTAAAGCTCTTCGATGGCTAGCATAACGAAAGATAAATTGATATGCCTACAATTTAATGCGAACGGCATTAGAAGGCAGAATACTGAGCTCGAAGAAATATTACACTACAAAATGTAGACATCTGCTGTCTCTGCGAAACCTTCCTGAAACCTAATATGCCCTTCAACATTCCTGGCTACACGGTGTATCGCTCCGACCGCCCAACGCGGGGGGGCGGTACGGCTATAGTGGTCAGGAATGGGGTAAGGCATTCCCAAGCCCACATTCCCCCCCTAACCTCCCTAGAAGCCACTGGCATTCTTTTGCATCTCACCAACAAAAAGGTCATGTTCATCTCGGTATATAAAAAACCACAAATAACATTAGACATATCAGACTTTGAAAAAATATAAAAATTAAATAACCAATACGTTCTACTTGGCGACCTCAACGCCAAGCACTCAGCCTGGAACATTCACAGTTCAAGTCAGAATGTGTCGGGACGAACTTTATACGAGTATTTGGGCATGTATCCTAGCATGAGCGTGGTTGCCACAGATTCACCTACGCACCCACATCCCAGTCAAACGATAATCGATATATGCATAACAAATAACTTTTTTCATCCAAATAAGGCAGAAACATTAATTAAACTAATTATCCTGTACTTACAACCTTTTATATCAAGATACACTGCCCGCCAATAGTTAGGAAACCCCGAGAAGATGACTTCGACTGGCAAATCTTCACCAATCACATCAATTCAAACATGCCTATTATACAACTTTGTAACAACAGCGATGACATAGACCGGGCAGTACAAACACCTACCCAACACGTTGCGGATGCACTAGATGTCAGTAAAAAACCTATACAATCACGTCCTTACAAATTCAAACTCCCCCAACAGCTAATTGATCTAATACAAATTAAAAACCGTGTTAGGAAAAGGTATCAAACTACCGGGAACCCTGCTTTACTAACACAGGTCAATACTCTGAAACGACAAATCGATACCGAAATCAGAGAACACAGATCAAAAAACGAGAAATTAGCTGTCTCCCAACCTAATGATCCTCATTTTGCCCCACGCCTCTTCACGCGTAAAGAAACGCAAATACCCCCACTCCAGACAGGGGTTGGTGTGGCCGTCACCGACAAGGAAAAGGCTGCATCCTTCTCACGATACCTTTCCACCATATTCACCCCAAATCCTATCCCTCCACACACCAGAAACCTGGTAAATCCCTACATACACCACCTAAACCAAACCACCCTCCCAACTGACGCGGAGCCATTGTTCTTCACTCCATCTGAGGTACGCGCCTCACTGATGTCGTTGCATCCCAGGAAAGCCCCTGGGCTTGACAATATTCCTACCTACGCATTACACCATCTACCTGCTAAAAGCTACCTATTCTTAACTAACCTTTTTAACGCCTGCACTAGACTGACATACTATCTCAAGCTGTGGAAAACAGCAAAGATAGTTAATATACCCAAACCTGGCAAGCCTCCTGACATCCCATCCAACTACCGTCCCATCAGCTTGATATCTTGTCTAGCTAAGATACTGGATACCCTGATACTAAGCCGGGTTCAGGAGCACCTGGACATCAACGACATCATAAATAAGCACCAATTTGGTTTCCGCGCCAGTCACTCCACCACCCAGCGGCTATTCCGAGTTGGTGAAATAGCCATCACCAACTTCAATCGAGGTCTACTAACAGGGTTTGTCGCCTTAGACCTCGAGAAAGCCTTCGACAAAGTCTGGCACCCCGGACTACTATACAAACTCTCCATCGCGGGTTTCTCGACTCGTATCATAAAAATGATACAGTCATACATATCCAATCGCCATTTTCGAGTAGTAGTATAGTCTAGTATAGTATAGTATATAGTATAGTCTAGTATAGTATAGTATAGTCTGCCCTTGGTCCCATCCTCTTTAACATTTACACGAATGACATACCAACACCTACCGACCACAGAACGACGATCTGCCTGTACGTAAACGATACCGCCATCCTTACCATTTCCAAAAACCCCAAAGTTATGACTGACCTATTACAAAATTAAACTGACATCGTCACAAAATTCACTTAGGGTCAATCATAGCAAAACCTAGGCTATTTGTTTCACTAAAAAAATCACTAGGCAAACCAGCACTCCCCTCAATATTGGGGGACGTGACATTGAGTGGCTAGATTGCATCGACTACCTGGGCGTAGCCCTTGATTCAAAGCTAACATTCAATGCACATATCAGAAATGTCACCATTAAATGCTGGAAAAAAACAGCAGGTCTATTTCCGCTCCTCAAAACTTCACCCCCTCATATAGCTACCCTTATCTATAAATCGTACCTTCGACCTGTGCTTACCTATGCATCCCCGATATGGTTCCCCTTAATTCCCCCTACTAGTCAAAAGTCACTGCAAAAAATTCAAAACAAGATCCTTAGACTGGCAAATAGATATTATAAGTACAACCCCATCTCAACACTCCATTATATTTCCGGTACCCCCACATTATGCGATTTCGTATATAAAACTCTAATTCCCAATCTGGCAAATACATTAGTAAAATCACAGAACCCAACCCTTCTCAACCCTCTCACTCCTAAATTCCTCCACGCTCCCAAACATCCTTCCTTAAACTACATCTATACCCCCACCCCCGATTAAATTTAAAATTGTAAAACTGCTGAAAAAAAAAACAAAAAAAAGGGCATTACCATTATCCAAAAAATAAAACACAAGAGAAGATACAGACTATGCCAAAAAGAGCCATTCCTAAACCAAAACAAACAAACAATAAAACAAACATATTACAAAAAAAAAATAAAAGCAAAATACAACAAAAGAGCCATACAATACTGTGCACAGCTAGTACACATTTAAAAACCAAAAACACAAAAACAACAACCACAAATAAACTAACACTAATTACTAACCCTAAAAAGTAACTAAACAAACTAAATCAGCCCAGCCCAAGAGCACCGTCATTCATTAATAGAAACAACTCGAGGCAAGCATCAGGAAGATGGAGAGCCTTAGCCGCAGAGCACATACCACGAAGTCAAAGCTGAGTGTAGTTTTAGACGTTATACTGTTCAGTTGTCGTTCTGAACTTCGATGTAAAAAGTAAATATTGTAATTATTTTGTTGCGTGAAATAAATTGTTTTTAAAAAGCCAATTTTTATTTCGGCCACGTAACATACATCCGCACATATAAAACCAATTGCTGAGAGGAAATGAGATTGTATCGTTTTGCGAAATTTAAAATACTTATATTAGAATATAATATTTTCAATGCATAATATGCTTTTTTTAATAAAACTGCCACGTGCTCCGTGGAACGCATATCATAGTCAAAAATAAGACCTAAATTTTTTGCTTCATTTAGAATGGGCAAGTATTGCCCATTGATAAGCGATCTTTAGATTTGCCTTCGTGTATTTCCGTGTTTTATTAGAAGACAAGCGCAATACTGCCCTTTTGGTAGTATTTAGTTTAAGACTGTTTTGATTAGCATAATTATGAATAGAGTCTAAGTCCGAATTAATTAAATCACAAATATTTATTGTGTTTTCAGAAGGAAATTTATAAAACAATTGAGTATGATCACCATAATTGATATGTTGGACACTTAAATTATTATAATGTAAAAGGTTAAGTTGAGTAGCTATTAAGCTAGACTTCGCCTTAGTTTAGGAATATGCTGTAATTTTATTCCTAAATTATCATTATTATTATTATTATTTTTCTTTCTCCTTCTCCCAATGGGTTATCAACGTAGTGGGGTTGAGTTTACCAATCACTAAGTCGTGGTGTTGAATCGACAGTTAACATCCGCGGATTCCACTTTGGTGTTTAGGCTGAGGTATGTTCTGGCAAGTTTAGTGTCTTCCTCACTATCCTACACTTTTCTAAAATCACTGACTTTTGCATGGTTGTGAGTATGCCTTTTTCTGTGATATTAATTTTTTCTAGGTTTGTCTTTAAGTTGTTCGTTGTTAACCCAGTAGCTGAAATGACTAATGGAATGGTAAGAACTGATCTTAATTTATACAGTTTTCGAAATTCTTCGGAGAGTTCGTAATATTTATTTATCTTCTCGCTCTCTCTATCTTCTCCAGGTTGTGATCACTCGGATGTGCGATAGCGACAAAAAAGCCCACCTCATCTTTCTTATTCACCACTGTTATATCCGGCCTGTTGTTCGCTATTGGCCTATCTGTGAGGATTGTGGTGTCCCAGTACAAGCGGTATGCATCATTTTCTAATACAGGGAATGGTACATATTTGAAATATTGTTCACGTTGTTGCTTCTATAATATCGCCAGCTCTTGATGGACTATGTTGGCTGTTAAGTTGTGTCGTTTTAAGTATTCAGTCAGCGCTAGAAGTGTACAGCCAGCTATGATGTGTTCAATTGTTTCTGAATACTTGTGACACATTCGACATAGATTGTTATTAAATAGCAACTCTATGGATGAACTTAATGTGATTTCTTGTAACAATAACGTAGTCTTGAATTGCTACTATGAATCCTTCAGTCTCACTATAAAGGTAGCCTTTTTGTAGCCATTCTGTGGAAGTTTCCTGACATGATTTCGAGAGTTGGTTGGGATATCTTCCATGCAGGGGCTTAGCCAACCACTGGTCTTTTAAATCATTGATACTCCGCGGTTCTCTCCCTTCTTCCTCGCCGAGACGGACCGCTGAGTGTTTATCCAGTGCTACAATGGCTTCATGTAGTGGAGACGATGAAGCTTTCTCTCGGAAGTACTTTTTGAGTTTAACAACTTGTCTGTAGTAGAGCTCCTTTATGTCTACAAGTCCTCTGCCTCTCATATGTCGTGGGATGTAAAGTCTCTCTGTACAGGCCTCAAGGTGATGCATACGATATTCAGTTAACTTCACTCTAACTATCCGGTTCAGTGTCTCTAAGTTAGTGTTAGACCATCCTATGACTCCAAATGAGTATCCAATGGCCGGTATCACCCACGTATTTATGGCTTTAATCTTGTTTTTCCTTGTAAGTTCAGTTCGTAGGACTTTTCTTTAATCTTTTTTCTAGCACTGTCTTCAGCTTTTGTTTTGTCTCTCTCTGATTGATGACTAACTGTTGGTCATATCCTAGATATTTGCATAAATAATTGTTGAGGTATTTTATGCCGGTGTTTTCCAAGTTGTCATATTCTTTAGGACTTCCTCGGTGAGCTCTGAGTTTCGCACATTTGTCTAACCCGAATTTCATCTTGATGTCGTCTCTAAATTTTTGGGTTATTTCAATCAACCGATTCAAGTCTCTTTCTGAGTTGGCGTATAATTTTAAATCGTCTACGTAGAATAAATGACTCATTGAATACCGGATGTCCTCTGCTTTCAGCGTGTACCCAAGATTGGATCTTCTTAGGGCTCTTGATAGAGGGTTAAGGCTTAGTATAAACCATATCGGGCTTAGTGAGTCACCCTGAAAAATTCCACTTTTTATGGGTATTTCCTCTGTGGCCATTGGTCTATGATTCATGTTCACATGCAGTTTCGTTCTCCAGGAGCTCATACATATTTTTAGGAATTCCAATATCTTTTCGTCGACTTTATATAACTCAAGACTCTCTATTAGCCAGCTATGTGGTAGAGAATCGAATGCCTTTTGGTAATCGATCCATGCTACAGAGATATTTCGCATTCGATGTCTTGCATCTTGCATCTTGTATCATGAATGTAATACCTTTTGTTAAGAAATGTGATAGTGTCTCTTGATGTTTATGAGCCTATTTATTTGTGCTGCTAATGATTTTCAAACCTGCACGTTCTTCCACCAATAGTTATGGATTAAGTCCACTCCAGCGACTTTCCAATTTTTTGTTTTTATAACTGCGTTCCTAACATCTTCTTCCGTTACTACCGTCTGTTCCATATTGCCCATTTCTTTACACTTTTCCTTCTCGATCTTAAGCCAAACTGCTTCCTTATTGTGTTCTCCTTTTGATTCCCATATGTGTTTCCAGTATGTTACTAACTCTTTTTCCTCAGGTGGTTCTTTATGTTGTGTGTTGCCTTCCTGCATTTTTTTGTAGAATTCTTTCTCGTTCTTGTAAAAGGTATTGTTGTGTTCTCTTCTTTTGTAGCTTTTATTGTATCTTTTTAACTTTTTTCCCAACACCGCTAGTCTTTGCTTTATGTTGTCTTTTAGCGTAGCTAGCTTTTCATGATAGTTTGGGTCCTCTCGAATTATTTTATTGCTTTTCAGATACTTTTTCACCTCGTTTTTTAACTTTTTACTGCTATATCCTTTCTCCCATGTGCATAACTTTGTGATTTTACTTCTGAGATTCCGAATGTTACCTTCTATTCTTTTTTTTCCATTTTGGTTCCTTTTTTGCTTTGCCTGGTCCCTGGTCTACTTTAATTCCCATATGTTGTATAGTTAAGAGGGCTGCGCAGTATACCACTGTCTGAGTTTTTTCTATGGCATCATCTTTACCCAAAATTTTCACAACCTCAGTATTTACAATTTTTAAACATTCCTTCGTTTTCTTTTTAGGTCTTATCTTTGGTAGTTTGGGTCTTTTTCTGGATTGGTATCAATATACATAGAGTAGGGTGACCATACGTCCGGAATTTCGTTGGACAGTCCAGCATTTTGGAGTACTATCTGTGTTTAAAAAATTTTTTCCTCTCGGACATCAAAAATTGTCGGGGTCAAGAAATGATTTTTCGGATTTCTGCTCCCCCGCTCATCAATTTTTTTCGCAGCAGAAGTGTCAAGCACAAAAATCTGGTCACCCTAACATAAAGTTATTTTTTATGTTAATAACTCCTTTTCTTCTGTTTCAGGTTCTTCAACAGGGTTAATTGGTTGCTGTTCTACCATTTCAATGTTCTGCTCAGGTATTACTTCGGCTGGCACCGGTATGTTTCTTCTATCTCTGAGTTCTCTAAATTTCGTCTTTCACCTCTTCCACTTCTTCGTCAGTAAGTAGGCTATTAGTTTTAATGGAATAAAATTGAATTGCTAACTGATTTTCTGTTAGCTAAAAGTCGGGACGGATTCTTCTCCATTCAGTCAACATTTTCTTTCGGAATCCTCGTTTTTTCCTGTCGCAATCAGTTCTAAGAAAGTATGCGCGCATCACGTCTTGATTGTCTCTTTTGGGCCATGTCCTACGCGTCGGTTTATTGCGAGTCTCTGGAGGGGCCACAACATCTTGTTGAACCATTCTCGCGTTTCGAGACTCGTTCCTTTCTCTGGCCGTTGTCGTTTGCCTCCTTGTGGTACCATAGTCCAGAGGGGCGCTTACTTCTGGACTGAATCTCCTGACGGTTTTGAATTGAGCCAGTCTGCTGCTCTATCCCGCCCTGTTGTGCTTGTCTTCTAGTTCTCACAGCACGATTACACTCTGTCCGGGCAGCTAACCCTGGACAAAGGAGGGTGCTCCCTTTCGCGTTAGCCCTGCACTTTTTATCGATCCACCAGGATTTTTACCCGATCTCAGGATCCGAACTGTAGGTTACCAGGGCCCACCAGACTTGGAGGTGCGAAGAGGAATTGAGTAGGAGAGGCTGTAAGAGGCGCATCCTACCCCCTTATTTATTTATTTTTTTTTTGTTAAAAACCGGTCACCCTTCTCTGTGGCTCCGACCCTCACAGAGGGGAGCTGGTAGTACCGGCAGCCACTCCCCACACCCGTGGGGTAAGTGACTACTGGGTCCGAGAATTATGTGCCCTGAGCAGACGTAATGAACCGAGGATGACGGCCTTCTGCATTCTGCCAGCTAAGACCTCTGCCGAATTTCGGCATGTCGGTATGATCTTAAGTTCCGAAAGCAGTGTGTGTCTCGTTCCACTGAGGGCTCCTATAATCAGTACCACTATCTTAACAGTATGGTCTGGATATAGTCTGCGGAGTTCGAAGAGCAAATCTCGATATTTTGTCCGTTTTTCCTCCTCCTTCGAGACAATGTTGTTCTCTGCGGGAGCCGAGAACTCCACGACAAACATTGTCTTGAGTTAGTGGTCGAGGAGGACTACGTCAGGCTTGTTTGCTTGTATTTGCCTGACTGTGGGAAAAGAGTAGTTCCAATAAATTAGACACTTCTCATTTCCCACAACGGACTCAATATCCCCCGGAGCGTATGGCAGCACTGGTGTTAAGGAGGCAAAGGTCAGCCTTTTGGATAAGCCAAGTTTCTCTATATTTTTATAGAAAACTCCATGCATTGGCTTATCCATGTGAAGCTGCAGAAAGTTGTTGTGTTCTGCAGCTTTGATTTGGGCTTTTCGCAAAGCAGGTTCCAACTCGGTGACAGAGTCGCGATTTACCCGCTCGACGTCGAAGGAGAGACCAAGTTCATCGGCTACTTTCTGTGCTGCCTTAAACAAAAAGGCTCCTACCCCTGCATTTTCATGGTCCCGGACCATGCAGAGGAGGGGATCCGAACTCCTGATGACCTTACAGGCTCCATCCAGAACCATCCTATTATGGAGACTCTCCAAACTCAGGAGTCCAAGGCCTCCCCGATGTCGTGGGAGGTAGAGCCGTGGAACTGACGATTTAGGATGCAAACTCCTATTGAGATGCCTCTTCTTGCGGGTTCCTATGTCGAGTTGACGCACCTCTTCTTGAGTCCATTTCACTACTCCAAAGGAGTAGAGAAGGACCGGAACGGCCAGCATGTTAGTAGCAGACAACTTGTTCTTCCCCGACAGTTCTGAAGACCAGATCTGTCTGAGTCGGTGCTGATACTTGCCGCGGATAGCGTTTTTCACTACACTCACTTCTTGGGTGGAGCGTTGCTCCACACCCAAGTAAGTGTATGGCTCTCCGGCATCTAGATGATGTAAGATGCTTCCGTCCACGAGCTGCGCGTCCTCTCCGTAGTTCCCGCATCGTCCTCTCTTGAGATGGACCACTGCACATTTGTCCAGCCCGACAGCCTGCGTGTACTCCTGTACCACCCTGAGGGACTGGTGTAGGTCCCTCTCTCCGGAGGCATAAAGTTTAAGGTCATCCATGTAGAACAGATGGGTGACCTTATGCCTCCTATCACCGGGGGTACCGCAGTTGTATCCACGGGTTTTCCGGAGCGAAACGGATAATGGCAGTAGTGAGATGCAAAACAGAAGGGGGCTGAGGGAGTCTCCCTGAAATGCTCCCCTTCTGAAAGTTACCGACTCCGTCTGGACTCTATCATTACCCGATGTAATGGTAAAGCGAGTCCTCCAGAGCGGCATCAGTTCTTCGATGCATCTCACTACGGGACCGGGTACCGCAAGACATTGGAGCAAGTGAACAATAAGCTCATGCGATGTCATATCAAATGCCTTGCGGTAGTCAATCCAGGCCATGGAGAGGTTCCGCTTATACTGCACGGAGTCCTGTGTGACACATCTGTCAATCAACAGGTTCTCCTTGCAGCCAGCGACACCTCTCTTCGATCCTCGTTGCTCATATATCCGTTCGTAAACTGGTTCAACTGCGTGGAGCACTCGCATGTACAAGATGCGCGTAAACACCTAGTAACATACGTTTAAACAGGTTATCGGTCGGTAGTTCTTTGGATTGGACAAATCTCCGTTCTTGGGGATGAGCACTGTCCGCCTTTCAACCACCCAAGAAGGAATTTGCTGCTCCCCATTTAGCCAGGCATTAAAAATTCTGGCCAAATGGTGGTGGGTGCTCGGTAACTTTTTCCACCAAAAGCTATTTATCCCATCGGGACCTGGAGCAGCAAAGTTCTTAGAGCCCTCGAGAGCTCTTCGAACCTCTTCTGGGGTTATTGGTTGGCACACTTCCTGTGGTTGTTGAAACCTTTGACAAAAGGTTTCAAATTGTACAAGGGCTGGAGAGTCTCGATTGAGTGGAAGCTTCTCCTCGTAAAGCGTTTTCCAGAAATTTTCCACCTGATCTACAGTCGGCGGATTCTCTACAACACGCGGAGGCGGTTCGAAAAGGCGCGAGGGCTTTTGGCGGAAGAGTTTATTTTCCGCCAGCCCCCTCGCCCGCTTCACTAGTGATTTTTTACAAACCACTAGCATCCGTATCCTGTCGAGACAGTGCTGTTTGGTGGTTCGCAGCACTGCCTCATTGAGTGTATGATGGACGCGTCTTAAGTTGGCGGCTACTCGACGCACTTTATTCGTAAACGGCCTATTGGCCCCCATGTAGTCCATCACACATTGGATACGGGATGCGTGTTGCCTCGCCGACTGGATCTTGGCTTCCATCTTTTGTATGCGCCGCTCCGCCCTCTCCTGTGAGGAGGCAGTATTACGCCTTTCCGTCCGAGAAAAGCGTTGAACAGCGGCATACACGGCACAGTTAATGTGCCAGATGTCAGCCCGTTCTGGTAGCGCATCACGAAGTTCTTCATCCACTCTGGCCAGGTCTTGTGGCCCGGGGGCTTTTATGTGGTGTAGCCCCCGTCTGGTACTGAGGCCCTCTGGTACTGGTGGAACAAGGAGAACCACTTCCTTAACCGGTGAATGTGGCGGTCCTTCGATCACCTCATTCACTGGTCCAGGAGCAGTCCTCACGTAGCCCCTTCTACGAAGATGGGATACATAGTCACGCAGATTTTGTGGCGTGAAGGCGCCATGCTCTGGATGCCTATCACACCACAGAGCATGCATCCGCCTCATGTATCCCCTTCGTGCAGGCTCACTGCTTTCGTATCATTGCAGAAGGTCGTCCCTTAGCTCATCCGTCCACTCAAAGCGTCCTTGTTCATAGCGTTCGTCGTCAACGGGCGCTCCATCCGGTTGGGCCCCACCACCTTGCCCTTGACCCCTATCCGGACGAGGTCGATTGTGGGGGCCCTCTCTTCGGTTTACAGGAACCAGAAGTCAGGGCTTGTGGGTGGTTAGCCCAACAAGCCCACGACCGACACCAGAGGGGAATGAGCTTTCCCCTCCCGGGTGCACTAGGGCTGCCGGTTCGGTTATGCACCCCCAGCTGGAGTAAGTGGTGGCGCTACTCACCAAAGGCTTGATAGATGAAAGTCAGCCCCTCCTGCTATATTATTATTATTATTATTATTTTTTTTTTTTTTGTTAAAAACCAGTCACCCTTCTCTGTGGCTCCGACCCTCACAGAGGGGAGCTGGTAGTACCGGCAGCCACTCCCCATTATTATTATTATTATTATTATTATTATTATTATTATTATTATTTTTTTTTTTTATTGTTACTTTTTTTAATAATAGTCAGTCATACTTTAAACTCTGTGGCTCCGACCCTCACAGAGGGGAGCTGGTAGTACCGGTAGCCACTCCCCACGCCACACAGTGGGAAAAATATGCCCTTTTTTTGGACAAAAATCTGCCGACAGTAGAGATTTCAATCAAATTAAATTAAAAAAATGGCAAATACTTTTAAGACATTGTACTTTAGAGTAGTGCTGCGGCAAAGTGGCTTTGGATTAACCTAACCTAAAAATCGCAGATATTACTTCCACATCCAGAGGAAGTATAGAAACGACAAAAAATTTTTAAAAAATTTTATTGTTGAAATAGGCTTAGAATGTCATGATTTTAGGTTTGAGCAAAAAAATGTCTGTCGGTCTGTCTGTAACTTTTTTGTGCGCACGATTACTCTGGAATCGTTTAAGATATCGACTTGAAATTTGGTGCACATATGTATTTTAACGAGATCTGGAACTAGGTTATATTTTCATCTTATTCCATTGAATGGTTGTGGGGTAAATTGGGGTAAATGGGGGTAAATAGGTAAATCAAGCAGGTAAGAGTCCATAAAATTGGTATTTAGTATATACAAAAAAAGCTAATGTCTCAAAAAAAAATTAGCATTAGCCACCCCCAATATTACCCCCACCCCATTATAAAAGGGGATGAAAAAAATTATTTCATCGTAGATGACCATTCGAAAGCTTATTTTAAAGAGTAAGATTAAATTATGTATTTATTAGAAATAAATTGAAATTTTTTTAAAATCCTATACATAACCTCCAAATTTGCCAAAAAGTCATTTTTTAAGTAACCTGAAATATTTCAAAATCCTGACATGATGGACCAATTCTGAGGCCAGTTTCGGATTCAGTGCGAAAAATTACTTCGAAAATTGGATAATGTTAGGATTAAAACTGAATGAAGTAAAAAAAAATTGAGGCCTTTGGTTCTTGTACACATACTAAATCACATTTTTTTCACCCCCTTTTATAATGGGGTGGAGGTAGTAATGGAGGTGGCTAATGCCAAAATTTTTTTTTGAGACATTAGCTTCTCTTATATATACTAAATACTCTGGAACCGTCTAAGATATCGACTTGAAATTTGGTACACATAAGTATTTTAAGGAGATCTGGAACTAGATTATGTTTTCATATTATTCTGTTGAAGGGTTGGGGGATAAATTGTGGTAAATGTGGGTAAATAGGTAAATCAAACAGGTAAGAATCTATATAATTGGTATTTAGTATATATAAGAGAAGCTAATGTCTCAAAAAAACTTTTGGCATAGCCGCCTCCATTATCCATTACTACCCCCACCCCATTATAAAAGGGGGTGAAAAAAAACGTGATTTAGTAAGTGTACAAGAACCAAAGGCCTCAATTTTTTTTACTTCAATCAGTTTTAACCTCAACATTATCTAATTTCCGAAGTAATTTTTCGCGCTGAATCCGAATCTGGCCGCAGAATTGGTCCATCATGACAGGATTTTGAAATATTTTAGGTTACTTAAAAAATGACTTTTTTGGCAAATTTTGAGGTTATGTATAGAATTCAAAAAAATTTTCAATTTATTTCTAATAAATACATCATTTAATCTTCCTCTTCAAAATAAGCTTTCGAATGATCATCTACGATGAAATAATATTTTTCACCCCCTTTTATAATGAGGTGGGGGTAGTATTGGGGGTGGCTAATGCTAAATTTTTTTTTGAGACATTAGCTTCTCTTGTATATACTAAATACAATTTTATGGACTCTCTCCTGCTTGATTTACCTATTTACCCCCATTTACCCCAATTTAACCCACAAACATTCAACGGAATAAGATGAAAATATAACCTAGTTCCAGATCTCGTTAAAATACATATTTGTACCAAATTTCAAGTCGATATCTTAAACGGTTCCAGAGTAATCGTGCACACAAAAAAGTTACAGACAGACCGACAGACATTTTTTTACTCAAACCTAAAATTTCGACGTTTCATGACATTTTAAGCCTCTTTGAACAATAAATTTTTTTTAAAAATTTTTGTCGTTTCTATACTTCCACTGGATGTGGATTTTTGTCGATTTTTAGGTTAGGTTAATCCAAATCCACTTTGCCGCAGCACTACTCTAAAGTACAATGTCTTAAGAGTATTTGCCATTTCTTTAATTTAATTTGATTGAAATCTCTACTGTCGGCAGATTTT
The DNA here is from genome assembly GCA_936432065.2 of Rutpela maculata. NCBI lineage: Eukaryota > Metazoa > Arthropoda > Insecta > Coleoptera > Cerambycidae > Rutpela > Rutpela maculata. The sequence continues at coordinate 92,638,457 of OW386288.2, read as the reverse complement.
TGTTCAAAAAAGGGCATATTTTCTTGTGGGTCCTACGTCGAGTTGAAACTCCTCTCGACTCCATTTTACTACTCCAAAGGAGTAGAGAAGGATCGGAATGGCAAGGATGTTGGTAGCAGACACCTTGTTTTTCCCCGACAGTTCTGAAGACCAAATCTATCGGAGTCGGTGCTGATACTTGCCGCGGAGAGTGTTTTTCACTACAATCACTTCTTGGGTGGAGCGTTGCTCGACACTCAAGTAAGTATACGATTCTCCGGCATCTAGATGATGTAAGATGCTTCCGTCTACGAGCTGCGCGTCCTCTCCGTAGTCCCCGCATCGTCCTATCTTGAGATGGACCAGTGCACATTTGTCTAACCCGAACTCCATACCGACAGTCTACGTATACTCCTGTACCACCCTGAGGGACTGGTGCAGGTCCCTTTCTCCGAGGGCATAAAGTTTAAGGTCATCCATATAGAGCAGATGGGTGACCTTATGCCTCCTGTCGTCAGGAGTAGCCACGGGTTTTCTGCAGCAAGACGGATAATGGCAGTAGTGAGATGCAAAGCAGAATGGGGCTGACGGAGTCTCCCTGAAATACTCCCCTTTTGAATGATACCGGCGCCGTCTGAACTCTATCGTTACCCGATGTTATGGTAAAGCGAGTCCTCCGGAGCGGCATCAGTTCTTCGATACATCTCACTACGGGACCGGGCACCGCAAGCCATTGGAGCAAGTGTACAATAAGCTCGTGCGATGTCATGTCAATGTTGTGAGGTGAGGTACGGTACCGGTTTCAGTGACTCTATCTCCTGGTCAACAGACGGAGTAAACTGACCACACATAACAAATTAATACTCTATATGGTGATATTTAGGCCCATTCTGATGTATGGGTGTGAAGCATGGAATGGTGCCTCTGATACGCAACTTAATAGAATTCAAGTCACGCATAATAAAATACTCCGTCTGTTAACTAATTCACCCAGGTATATTACTATTGAGGAGCTCCATAGAATAACTTCAATGTCCAGAACTACAGATTACATAAGAGGAACTTCTCATTAAGAGTTGGCGTCTCAGAATTAACTAAAGACATAGCCCACCTGAGAGAATATGATAATCCCACGCATACTCATAAACTTATTCACCAAAAACTTGAGCTCTATTCTCTCAGGAGGGAATAACCTTTATAAAATCCCCCAAACATCCTTCCCCCAAACATCCTTCACTTAAAACTACCACTCTCTGGGGAATCCTGTACTAGGAACATATAAAGTGTAAGAGGTATATTAACAGTGCTTACTAATATATCATATCTAGCATTCCACATACACCTATTGCCTGACTAATCTGGTATTATTTTTATATAGCTGACTAATTTTAAAGCAGGTTTTTATTCAGTGTTTTCCTGCATAAACGATAAAACATCACTTTCTTCTATAATTTATATCCTTATTATTTTAAGCCTCGGCAATGTAAATAAATGCGTATCAACTATGAAAATACGCTGTAGTCATTAAATGTAAAAAGTTGTGCATTTATTCTGGGGTCACCGCCCGTTTGCGAACGCATCACGTCCCCGCGACTGTTAGCGTCTGCAAATTAAATACCATGTAATTTTTACATATCTTATTAAATAAATGAAATACTTAATGCTATGTAAACATATAATATTTGAATAAAGATTTTTAATTGGAATTGGAATTGGTTTCAGTGACTCGATCGGCGAAGTTAAGCACGGCCGGGCGAGTCCATCACTTGGATGGGTGACCGTAACTCATCTCGCCGTCCTGGTTAAGTGGTAGGGTAGTATTAGCTAAACTTCGCCCGGACGTTAATATAAATGAAGCATTAAAAAAAAATGCCTTGCGGTAATCGATGCAGGCAATGGAGAGGTTACGCTTATACTGCACGGAGCAGGTTCTCCTTGCAGCCAGCGACACCTCTCTTTGAACCTCGTTGCTCATACATCCGCTCGTAAACCAATTCAACTGCATGGAGCACCCACATGTGCAAAATGCGTGTAAACACCTTATAGCATGCGTTTAGACAGGTTATCGGGCGGTAGTTCTTTGCCGCACTTTAGGCGTGAAAGGCCTATTGGCCGCCATATAGTCCATCACACATTGGATACGGGATGCGTGTTGCCTCACCGACCGGATCTTGGCTTTCATCTTCTGTATGTGCCGTCTCGCTTTCTCCTGTGGAGAGGCAGTGTTCCACCTCTCCGCCTGTGGCAAGCGCTAAGCGGCAGCAAACATGGCACAATTAATGTGCCAGACGTCAGCCACTTCTGGTAGCGTTGCACGAAGTTCTGCATCCACTCTGGCCAGATCTTATGGCCCGGGGGGTTTTAAGTTGTGCAACACCCTTCTGGTACTAAGGCCCTCTGGTATTGGTGGAACGGCAGGGACTGCATCCTCAACCAGTTAATTCGGTGGACCTTCGGCCACCTCATTCACCAGCTGAAGGGCAGTTCTCACGTAGCCCCTGCGACGAGGTGGGATGGCGTTGTACTCTGGGTGCCTTGCACATCACAGAACATGCATTCGCCCCATGTATCCTCTTCGTACAGGCTCACTGCTTTCGTAGAACTGCATAAGGTCGTCTCTCAATTCATCTGTCAACTCAAAGCGTCCTAGTCCATGGCGTTCGTCGTCAACGGGCACCCGATCCGGTTGGGCCCCACCACCTTGCCCTTGACCCCCATCAGCATGGGGTCGATTGTGGGGAGGCTGTCTTCTGCCTGCGGGAACCAGAAGTTGCTTGTGGGTGGTTAGCCCAGCAATCCCACGACCGACACCAGAGGGGAAGGAGCTTTCCTCCCCTCCCGGGTGCACTAGGGCTGCCGATTCGATTTTGCACCCCCAGCTGGAGTAAGTGGTGGCGCTACTCACCAAAGGTTTGATTGATGAAAGTCAGCCCCTCCTGCTTATCTTTATCTTTATCTGCGATTCTTGCTTTGAGACCGCGCGGCGGCTAGTAATACACAAGTCGGTAATCTTTTTTTATGACTTTTTAAAAGGAAGTAAGAAACGTCTATGATTCCATTGTCTCCTACTTTAACATTAAAATTTTTGACCTAGGTCAGTTTTTTCAAAGTGCTCTCGAGGAAAAATTCATATAAGTTTCTTGTTTGTCTAGTCGGTCCTCATTACCAGTTTTCTTTTATAACATGATCATTACACCCTGTATATTGCAGTTTCGTCATCTTATGTATCTTCATATTTTTGTGTGTATAATCAAAAACCTTAATAATATTATTGCTCTAAAATTATAAAATACGTAGTTTTTATAAAATATGATAGCTTGCATACCTCTGGCTCTCATGCGGATTATTATATCATGCTATTTTAGACATGTCTAATTTGAAAAAAAACCTGCTGCCTACTAGTTCCCGCGTATATAAAGGCAATTTATACATATCCTTTTATAACTTCTTGTATGGCATAATTGCGCCTAGTCTACCACTTTTTTCCTCTGCAAAAATTTTCGTAAACGTAGCTTTCCCCCTCCCATAATGAAACCGACGATTTCCACGCGTCAGACTGGACAATCGGAAAATATATTTTGCCGGACAATTAGAAAATTGGATTCTACATATTTTTATTAAGCAATCTTGAAAAAATCAGCTGGTTAAGGCACATTTTTTAAAATCATTATTTCGGTATATTTAGCCTAAACATGCCGAATAAAAAATGTACTTATTGATAACCAGCTGATTTTTTCAAGATTGCTTTATAAAAATATTAATTAAGCTTTCCGATTATTTTTTGACTATTTCTAAAGAACAAGAAACAAAAAAGTTATGACAAAAAGAATGTGTTTCTTCACATTGTTTTTAAATGAAAACGTTGCCATTTTGTAAATGTAAGAAGTCAGTAAATACAAAATTTTCAAATATAGTTTTTCCTTAACTGAGCTAGATGCTCAATTTTTTAATTCAGTTTACAGTAATTACAACATATAGCATGACCTAGATGGTCAATGTTTTAATTCCGTTTACAGTAATTACAGCATTAGAGAAAAAATGGATTTTAAACTATAAAAGGGATTTTGGAAAAAAAAAACGTAAAATTTTTGTTTCTTTGCAAATATCTCAATGGATATTAGTTTCAGTAAAAAAATTATGGAGATAAAAAAAGCTTATCAACTGAAAATGATTTTCTTTCTTTTATACCTATTCATGTAAGATTAATAGTTTCGGAGAAATTTAGGTTTAAAGATGGTGTCGGAACGTTAATAAGAAGAAGTATTTAGTTTAAATGTCGAATATCTTAGAAACTATGATGCTTGTGTAAAATATTCTAAGGACCAGAATTAGAGATTAATGAAACTAAATGATTGTTTGTTTCTGCATCATAAAAACAAACATGTTATGTAACCGGAACAATATGCGTTTTCACATTATTTAAAACAATGTCTGAAACAATTCTGAACAACTTCCATTAACAAAATTTTCCGAAAAAAAATGCCTAATACGATTTATTGATTTTTACTTCCACATCCAGTAGAAGTATACTAACGACAAAAAAAAAATTAAAACTTTTATTGTTCAAATAGGCTTAGAATGTCATGAAACGTCGAGATTTTAAGTTCGAGCGAAAAAACCGTTTAAGATATTGATTTGAAATTTGGTACACATGTACTTTAACGAGATCTGGAACTAGATTATATTTTCATCTTGTTCCGTCGAAGGGTTGGGGGGTAAATTGGAGTGAATTGGTAAATCAAGCAGGTAAGAGTCCATACAATTGGTATTTAGTATATACAAGAGAAGCTAAGGTCTCAAAAAATTTTTGGTATTAGCCACCCCATTATTGAAGGGGATGAAAAAAAATGTGATTTATTATGTGTATAAGAACCAGAAACCTCAAAATATTTTTTTACTTCATCCACTCCCACTACCACTCTCTTATCACCACCCCACCCTACTACCGATGTGGGGTAGTAGGGTGGTGTCGTTTTATGGGTTTTTGGGGTAGAAAATTTCAAATATCATATTATTAAATTTCCATAAACAAATATTTCCACATACAAAATTTTTTCGTTGTGAGTGACTTGGATAGAAAATCTGGATGTGGAAGTAGTGATTCCTTGGGCAGCGGTTTTTCGGTTTATTTTGGTACAGCAGGTGGCTTTGAATTTGTAGCAGGCGAATTTTTTTTATCCATAAGTAGATACTAAATTTTTCTGTATTTCAGCAGAATTTGGCTCAAATTGGAAAAAATGAAAAAGTTATAAGAGTGTCTTCATCTTAAAGATTATTCCTAAATTTTACATATTTGTTACCTGTAGGTACTGTACTAGGTACTACGTTGTAATTAGTTATTATCAAATGTTGTGTATTATAAGTTTTAATTACGGCCAATTGTGTAAAAATTACCGCAATTCGAGGTTCGAAAAATATTCTAGAGTTTCAGAACTCGGTTTTTCGATTTTTTCGAGTTCTCACTGATCTTTCGACACAGCAACTTTCCTCTATTGCTAATACTTTACGATTTACACTTACCCAAAAAGGTGAAAATAATTCTTCACTGCAACTGAAAATACATGGAGCTAATATTTGAAGTGCAGAGGAAGACGTTTATTATACTTAGTTAATCAACGTATTAATAGCCCAAAATTTGAACAATTAAATATAAATCGGTAATTAACGTGCAAGTGGACAGCAATAGAGAGGTAAAACTTCAACGCCTATTATTAAACAAATAAGGCATGCTCTTTGTATGACCGTACCTACTACCAATACTTGAACCAAACTAGGAACATAATTAACGAATGAATACTTTGTGTACATAGTCCAGATTGCATAAAATTATACAGGGTGCCCTAAAATCACCGGAGGAGCTCATAACGACGGATTATTTACAACATTCTGAGGCAAAAACCTTAATACAATTATGTCGAGTCTCCAACTGTTTTCGAGCCAGACTCTAGACTCTATTGACTCTATGCTTAAGATTAAATACATGCTTAAGATCAAATACAGTGTCATGCACCACCATCTGATCTTCGACATTTTTTCATTAGATATTAGTGGGTATTGTTTTGTATAATATTTTTGTACATCTGTATCTGCCTAATGGAAAATAAAATATTATTGTTAAGTTTCTATATATGTAGGCTCTGTAAACCAAATGTATTATGACAACCGTACTGAATTTATTAGTAATATCTGTCAGCGTACATTTGCTATTATTAAGTTTCTTAATATCAAAAAATGAATTACACTTCAGAAAGATATTGCAAAATGATAATAATTTATGGTGCTTGTGAACGTAATTCAGAAGCTGTTGCGCGGGAATATGCATTTCAGTTTCCAGAAGGAAGACATCAGAATGGAAATGTTTCTTTAAGACTGATAAATCGCGCAAAAAACACAATTTGGTTCCTTCGTACAAAAATGTAGCTGGTCACCCACGAACGGCAAATAAAGATGCTGCGATTCATGCAGCAACGAGTTCTATATGAAACGTAGCGCGAATGTTTAACACAAAGAAATTTGAAGGACGTCAGATATCATGCCTATCACAATACGCGTGTATAAAATTATATGCTGCAAGATTACCAGGCCCGTATTGATTTCTGCATCTGGATTTTAGAACAGGAATAAATGGATTCAAATTTTTCACCGATGAATCCAATTTCTCGTGTAAACGAATCTTTAATACACACAACTTCCATATTTGTGCCAATGAGAATCCATATGCTTTCAGACCCAGAAGTTTTCAGAACAGATTCATTGTAAATTTATGAGAGGGTATTTTTGAGAATTCTTTGGTAAGTAAATGATTTTAAAAAAAGGTAGGTAAAATTGTTTCTCCATATTAAACTTTTGGAACTTCCTGCTCGCTTGAAGGGGCAAACCTACGGGGCAATTTTTACCGAAAACCTACCGGAATTGTTGGAAGATGTTTCATTATTACAGCGTTTAACATGCAGTTTCAACTCGATATGCTCTACCACATTTTGCATTGCACGTACGAGGAATATTAAACAGAATGTATCCAAATAAGTGGATAGGACGTGGTGAGTGTAGACTGGCTTGCCCGATCGCCTGATTTAAACTCATTGGACTATTTACTTTGGGGTCATTTAAAACAATATGTTTACAGTAGGGAGGTTAGTCATATCCTAGACGACCTAGAGGACAACATAACTGAAGCATTATCGACGGCTATACCGGAAATGATGCAAAGAGCTGTGCAGGATTTAAACAGACGAGTACGTCTTTGTTTGAAAATGGAAGGGGGCCATTTTGAACATTTAACTCACTAATCAAAACCCTTTTAGTTATGTCCAAAATATCATTTTGTGTTAATTCATTTTATTTACAGTGCCTATCTACAAATTTAATACACCTTTAGCTCCACATAGGGAACAAAATCGAAAACAATTGGAGAGTCACTTCACATAATTGTATTAAGTTTTTTTGACTCAGAATGTTGTAAAGAATCTGTCATTACGGGCTCCTCCGATGATTTTGGGACACCCTGTATATATTATCAACTGATGAAAGGCTGTTTCTTAAAATTTTGGATAAGTTAGAATAAAATGCATTCACACACAAATCAAAGCTTTTAGTCAACATTTTAAACGGTTTCAGAGTAATCGTGCGCATAAAAAAAGTTAAATCAACAAGAGAGACGACAGAGACAGATTTTTTTTGCTCAAACTTAAATCTCGACGTTTTATGATATTATAAGCTTATTTGAACAATAAGAATTTTCAAAAATTGTTTTTGGAGCAAAATTATATTTAACTAACACTTATATGAAATTATTTCAGCATAGGAAAAATAACTATATCTAAATTTTGTGTATAACGCACCTAAAGGCGTGAAGTGACCTGGTACGGGCACATGCATTACTTACACACATCAAGAAGAAAATATTCCTTTAGTAAAGTGTACAATTACGGCATGTGTATTTAACACGATATACCTACTCATATATGTAACTACGATGAAAGCAAGTTATGACTTCCGAAAATGTAGCAATGATGCTAGAAGTAACAACGAACTATGAGTTTCCTCTCATATATGTAAATTGGAAGTCACCTTTTATCTTCTGTATACTCTATATATATCGCAAAAAAGAGAAAAATCGTACCTGCACTCTTTAAATTTGGCTTCACAAATATATAAAGTATATAGTTATATATTAACGGGAAGACCCGGAAGTCAGGTCGCCCCGTCTATGTGGCAGAAGTGACAACTTAACTTATATATATATATATATATATATATATATATATATATATATATATATATATATATATATATATATATATATATATATATATATATATATATATATATATATATATATATATATATATATATATATATATATATATACTACCCCCAAACCGAAAAAAACACCGCCGTTTCCGATTTTCCGGTGCTAGCCATTTTTTTATCGGAAAATTTTATTAATGAAAGTTGTTCAGAATTATCCAAAAACCCAATATCCAATTTTTTACAATTAATTATTTTTTATTTATTTGCTTTTATCATGGTTAGAGAATACCTAAATAATATTCTCTAAACCAATATCCAATATTTCATCAAAATAAAAAAATTTAAAAAATTGATACATTTAAAAAATATAAAAAAGTCTACCAATTACTTGACAACTATCTCACAGCTTGGGTTTAATTTCAACCAAAATTATCATGAATTTTTTATACAAAAAAGATCACTTATATGATATTTTCCCATACAGCATGTGCTGTCCTCAGAATATCCTAATATAATCCCGCTTATCCCAGACTGGGATGTACATGCTGCGTACATCCTAAGGACATCTCTTTAGGATAAATTAATTCTAAAAATGGCCTGCTCGAGGATGTCCCAGGCATGACCTACAGTGATGTCCTAAAAATATCCATTCAGGACAGAGCTGGGCAAATATGTACTTACAAATACCTCACAAGTATTTAAATACTGGAAGTATTTGTATTTATACTTGCAAATACTTTATGTGAAATATTTACTACTTAGTATTTGTGAAAATGATCCTAAACGTATTTATTAAATACTTAAATTATATTAGATGTATTTAAATAACGGAGAAGTATCTAAATACTTTAAAAAAGTATTTAAATCCTTTTCTGACAGTATTCAAATAATTTCCGAAATATTTGAATATCCTCTAAGTATTTGAATCTCAAAAGTAATTAAATAAATACAACAAACATAATCAAAGACATCAGGGAGACTGGCAGATACTAGTCAAGACTCAAGACATGTACTATACTACCTATTCAGTCTTCAGTCATTCACGTCTTAATTCCTAGAAAGTTGGTTGAGAGCAGGCATAGACAGTAAGTGTTAACTGTTAATGTATATGTTTTGTGATTGTGACAGAGAACAGTTGAACAGAATAGTGGTATTTTAGTGCCATAGTCTCTGTGCTTTATTTGGGTATTTGCAGAAGACGCAAATGGGCTCATTTAGCATTTTTTTAAATTCATATTTCGAAAGTACACCTTGTAGTTAGTAAATGTGCAAAATATTAGATTTTTTTTTCAACTCCTTCCTCAAAATAAATCATGAAAATAGAACGCGCGAAAACGCACTGTGACGTAAAAACACCTGCAGAGGTCGACCGCTCGCCTGGTCCCATATAGTTTCATATGGCAAGCACAACAGACGTGCTATAACCGCATGCACATAAAACCAGTCGTGAGAGTGCCGTGACGTCATCCGCGCCGCACCGTTTCAAATATGTTACGAATTGGAAATCAAATATTACAGTTAATATTAACGCTAGCGGCCTAATTTTTTCACTATATACTTAAAGGGTTAAATACTTACGGAAAATGCAAAAATAAGTTGTAAATTAATTTTCACTAAATGAGCCCATTTGTAAAGAACTGATCAAGTAACTGATTAAGTATAGAGGTTTTAAAATAGTGTTGTAGAAGTTCATGAAAGTTATGAAACCTAAAATTTTGACACCTCAAATAGTCAAATAGTTTTTAATATAATAAAAATAATAATAATGATAATGGACTTTAATAAATCTTTATTGATTTCTACAGAAATAGAAAGTACAATTTAGCAAAGTTTAGCCATTAAAGGCTATTGTTACACTTAACTATGCTTCAAAATAAAATATTCTAAAAGTATTTAAATACTAAGTTTATACTATTTAATTACTTTTTCAAAGTATTTGCCCAGCTCTGATTCAGGGCATATTGGTTCTAAAAGTATCCCTCATTAGAATACCCCAGGCAAATCCTATAATGATGTTCTAAAAATATATGTAGAGGACCAAAAAATTGTAAATATGCCTGTATTTAAATCTTGGTCCTAGGAATATCCCGCTCGATGATGTCCCAGGCTTGACCTATAGCGATGTCCTAAAAATATCCATTGAGGACATATTGGTCCTAAAATGTCCCTCATGCAGATATCCCAGGCAAATCCCACAATGATGTCCTAATAATATCTATAGAGGACCATAAAATTGTAAAAGATACCTAGATTTAAAGGTTAGTCCTAGAAGTATCCCGCTCGAGGATGTCCCAGGCTTGACTTACAATAATGTCCTAAAAATATCCATTGAGGACGTATCTGTAGAGGACTATAAAATTGTAAAATTTGTTCTAGAAATATCTCGCTCGAAGATATCTCAGGCTTGGCCTACAGCTATACCTATCCTAAAAATATCCATTGAGGACATATTGGTCCTAAGAAGTCCCTCATGAGAATATTCCATGCAAATTCCACAATGATGTCTTAAAAATACTAGTAAAGGGCCATAAAAGTGTAAAAGGTATCGACATTTTTTGAAAGTTGATCCTAAAAATATCCTTATCGAGAATGTCTCGAGGAAGCAATAAAATATATTATTTAATTGTTTAGAAAACAAAATAAATATACCTATTCATTGTCAATATCCATTACTTATAGCATAATTATATAATTATTATATCAAAATTAATATATTAAAGCTTGCAGTTGCAAAATTTGCTTTTTGATTTCTCCGCCTTTTTGTCCACTACAAGAAGATTGTTGATGTATTTTTCGCACGAAATAGGGCCTGATATTCTTTTGTTTGTTCAAGATTCTATTCAGGTTAACCTATTTTAAGATATGATGTCTATATATGTATTACAATGGTTACTTGCAAATGATTTTTTCAAAAGTACGCCGAAGCTGGTTTAAAAAGTACTCCAAAAAGGCACTTATATATATATATATATATTAAAATATTTTCAATTTTATTTCTCCGCCAAAGACATTGACCAAAGAGGTCTGGTCATTGAATGTCCTGACCCAAAGATTGAGCATAGAATTTTAACGATGCAGTGCATCTAAAAGGCGAAACGAACGATTGTGACAAAGACGGCGTAGCGCCAATAACCAAAAATTTGACAAAAATTAATGAACATGCACAGGGCCGGTTTCTCGCATAAAACAAATTTGGATTCACCCAGCGGCTCGCAATTTGGTCGAGCGCGTTGAGTAGTCCATACAAAGAGATGGTAGGAAAACCAAATAATAAAGTTATAGAGGAAAACGCCTTGTGTATAAAAAACAAAAATTCAATTTTGCCATGACAACATGTATTTTGATGTAATAAAGAAATATGAGAAAAATCAGTATAACGGAAACATGATAGTACAAGTTGATTCAAAAATGTTCGAAATACTAATAAAAAAATCAAAATTGTCGATTGGATGGAAACGCTGCCATGTCAATGAATATTTTGGATGCGTACGATGTTTTAAATGCAATAGGAATTCTCCTAAGATAACTAATTGCACCTATGAAACTACTTGTGGAAAATGTGCAGGCAATCATCGTAGTCAAGAATGTCAAGCAAACACTTACAAATGCATTAATTGCTTAACAAGATGTGATAAATTCAATTTAAAATTAGATTGTAATCACAAGGTGAGCGATATAAATTGTCCTAGCTACCAAACAATCATTCAAACTGAAAAAAACAAGAGAAATTATACAATATAGCAATCAGCAAATTCCGATCAGTTTAATGAAAAACGTTATCAAACCAACATACATGAAACCAACAACTTGAATATATGTCATGTTAATATTCGATCGCTTAATTCTTGTTTCGATGATTTTGCTGCCTTTGTTATGGAAAATGACTTTGACATCATCGCTTTATCTGAGACATGGTTAACTAAGGATGATTCGTCACATAACTATACAATATCTGATTATATTCTCATTAGAGCCGATAGACTGACGAGGGGTGGGGGAGTATGTTTCTATATAAAACGTAACCTTATGTTCTCCATTATAACTACAGACTACATATCTAAAGAGGACTTAGAACAACTGTGGGTATTAGTTACGATAAAAAAGACCAAGATTGCCATCTGTGTGGCATATAAGCCTCCGCATGCACCTATCTCATGCGTTTCGGAACTGGAGGAAGTTCTCACAAATGTAATAATAAGTGTGGCAGACGACATTATAATCACTGGAGATTTTAATGTAGACTTCCTAAACAATGACAACCGCCACTTAAAATATTTCTCAAACATTCTTGAATGTTTCTCTCTTAAGCAGATTATCGACGAGCCAACAAGAATTGGCGACACAAGTTCCACACTAATAGATATCATTTGTACTAACAAACCAGAAAAGGTAATCAACCATGGTACTATGGATCTTCTTAATATGACCGACCACTTATTAATATACTGCACCCTAGATTATACTGTTACAAAAATACCTTCCCAAAAAATTACATTCCGAGATTATCGCTTTTTTAACGAACATGAGTTTTTTAAGGACGCTTCAGCTATACAGTGGATGTTTATCGAAAATTTACCCAATATTGAGGACAAACTGGATTTCATCAATAAAGCCATATTAACACTTTATGACATACATGCACCTTACAGAACTATAAATAAAAGAAAATCCTCTAAACCATATATTACTGAAACTATAAAGGAAATCATTCGCTTAAAACATTCCACATACAAAAAATATAAGAAAACTAAATCCACTGTTCATTTGCAATTATACAAAGATATATCCAACTACTTGTCGTTAGCAATCCGCAATGAAAAAACTGCGTACATTCATCATCAAATAAATGAAAGTAAAAATAACCCGAAGAAATTATGGACTAATTTGGAAAACTGGAATGTGCACAAAAAATCAAATAACGTGATATCAGAAAGTAATAAGGATGTTAACCAAATTAACAATTTTTTTGCCGATACATCACATCTCGAAATAGACGAAAATTCATTAAACTTTTTTCAGCACAATAAAATGCCTAATATCTCTAACGAATTTACGGTTACACATATCACTGAGGAAGAACTTGAAAATGCACTACACTTGCTACACTCTAACGCTTATGGAGTAGATTCTATAAATCTGAAGATGTTAAAGGGTGTTTTTCAGTTTTGTAAGCATGCATTGCTACATATTATGAATTTTTCTTTAGACACTGGTATAATACCAACCACGTGGAAAAAAATCAGTAATCATGCCTCTGGCCAAAATTACTAATGCAACTGAATTACAACAATTACGACCTATAAATATATTGCCAGCTATGTCCAAGTTACTGGAAAAAATTATCAGCATTAGATTAACTTACCATATGATTAGTAATAACATATTGCCACCTACCCAGTCTGGATTTCGTAAGCATCATAGTACTAACACAGCTTTGCTTAATATCTGCAATAATATAACGACTGCAATTGATAACTCAGAAGTTACCTACTTAGTTCTTCTTGACTATAGCAAAGCGTTCGACCTAATTAACCATAATTTATTAATAGCTAAGTTACACTATTATGGAGTAAACGATTTGATGCTCAATTGGTTTAAAAATTATCTTTCCCAACGCACACAGAGAGTAAAATTAGATGAAAAAATATCAACAGAACTATCAGTGGAACAGGGTGTTCCTCAAGGAAGTATTCTGGGCCCACTGCTCTTTACAATATTTACTGCCGAATTGCCTGGAAAAATATCATATTGTAAAATTCATCTTTATGCTGACGACACCGAACTTGAAATTTCCTGTAACCCCCTACAATGCAATGAAGCTATTGAAAAACTGAATAGTGATCTTTTAGTGATTTCACAGTGGTCTACAGATAATGGTCTTACCATCAATTCCAAAAAATCATCCGTCTTGTGTATCGGCACTTGTGTACAATGTGAAAAGGCTAAATTTAATTTAAACAGTGAAATTAGAATAAATGACAGTGAAATTGCTTTTAAAAATTGTGTCAAAAATTTAGGTATAAAATTTGATGAACATTTAAATTTTGAAAATCACGTTATAGAAAAATGTCAACAATCCTATGCTAAATTTAGATGTTTATACAAATTTAAATACATTTTGCCTGCTGATACTAAATGGAACTTGGTAAATTCTATTATATTAAGTAACTTTGATTATTGCAGTAGTGTCTATTATCCTCACTTAACAAAATATTTTCAAAATAAAATCCAAATTGTACAAAACAATTGTTTAAGATACTCGTATAATATTGACAGAAATGAACATGTCACACCCTACTATAATAAGCACAACATCCTAAAAATCGAAAATAGATTTATTGTATTATTTGCAACACTATTATACAACTGTATCATTTAAAACGCCAGCTTATCTATATGTCCGTCTAATACCCAGGGTCACAGATACATGATATCACTCTTAGAAATGTTGACATTATGACCATTCCTCAACACAGAACTGTGAAATTTGAATCCTATTTTTGTATTTAGGTCCAAAGATTTTTAATCAATATAATAATATATTTATGTTCACCAAAACACCTTACAGCTTTAAAAATAAAATTAAGTCACTTATGTTAGAAAATCAAAAAGAAAATTAAACATTTAAGCAATTAACGCCATGTTGATATCAACATTATTTTATGTATACTTGTTTTATTATAAGTTTTATTAAGTTGTTTGTATTTAAGGAAGGGCTGAAAAATGCTTAGCAATGCCCTTTCCTTTTGAGAAAATGTATAAGTGTCTTTATATATTTTTTTCAATAAACATTTTATTATTATTATTATTATTACGTTTTATATTGAATTTTATATTTTATATTAAGAGCTGAATCATTTATCTGAAAAAATCAATCAACTTCTCAAGTTTTTTCGGAATAAACAATATCTGTACTACAAAAATATATAGTAAATAGCCATTTTTCTCACTTTATAATAACTACATTCTGTGGTGCTACGCTAATTTTTTTTCTCAAGAACGGAGAGATTCTTATGGTCTATTTCGCTTCGCTATCAAGCTATTACAGGGGCAACGTCCACGAATGGAAATAATTTAAAACGTACGCTAACGCTGTGCGTCTCCTGAGGCGCATGACGTCACACGTTGTTTGCGCGCCTAACGAATTTATTCAAACTTTAATGTTGAATACCGTCTGTAAAAGAGAAAATAAGACAAAATCCTTTACACACTGTATTTTGTATTCAGTAAAGATTCTAAAAAGTCTAAAATTATATTTTGTGCAAGAAGCCTATTACAAATTAAGTTTCTGCTATAATTAACACTAGTACGAAAAGTGTATTAATTCATTTCCATTTATTTTTGCGTGACTTTACGACAAGCTGTGCAGTAGAGCCATAATAAGCGATATTGTCTCATGTAAGAGCACATATATTTTAAAACTACATATTTTAACTATTTTACAAAAGTAGTTTAATTATTGTTTAAAATATGTGCCCTACTTATCAAGAATGGGATAATGCAGTCAGAATAGCAGATATATAAGTTTTTCCTATATTGAAAACATTTAAAAATCAAAAGTGGTATATTTAGAATTATTTTAACCTGAAAATATGAAAATATATATACTATTTCATAGGAAATAAAATAAATACACTTCAAAATCACCAAAAGGTACCCATTAAATCGCACTGCCATTATATATCATCAAGTTTAAAATTTCATATGTAAATGTCTCCCCGAATTCCACTGTATTTTCAGGACAATAAAACTTATTTTTATTATTTAAGGTTAGGCATTTTAGGTAGATTTTTTAATAAAACGAATCTTAGTAAAATGGTATGTACAGTGGAGCCAAACTATAAGCATCAAAATGGGTGAATGGAATTGTCTTCCTACAGCGATTTTTCTGGTATTAATTTGTTTTGGTTAGAACAAGTATAATGAGAAACTTTAGATTGAAACTATCAATTGCTTCATATAAAATTTAAACAATTTATGTTGCATCATTAAATTTTTTTCTTATTTTCCTTGTTATCTCCTGTTCTAGTAATCGCATCGCAAAAATAAAAATATCAAATTGTTCGCAATAACATTTAAAATGAAACCAGATCTATAAATAAACTGTTAATTTGTTAACTTGTAAAAAAATAAAAACAAAAAAAATGCCTTTTTTATAATTTAACAAATATAATATAAATCTTAATGAAATTAGGATAAAATATACCTTTTGTTCAACTAAACCTTCACTCCAAATTTTAGTGCAAAATATTTATTCAAATGGCTGAAAATCAAAAGAGTTCGAAATTTCAATCGCTTATTGTTTAAGTGACTTGACTTATAGGACATTTTTTTTAATGTGGGTTGTTGCATGCGTTTTGCAACAGTATAAATTTAAACTGTTGTTTTGGAATTTATAATTTTCGAAATTGTGGTGCAAACATAAATTGTCTAAATTTTATATGAAGTAATGGTCAGATTTAATCCAAAATTTCTCATTACGCTTATTGTAACTTCTTTTAAAAAACCAATTAAAACAAAAAAATAATTAGTAGGTAATATCGTAAAAATAAGTTTACACATATTAGCTTTTTCAAAAACTTTGCACATGGTGTGTTGTGTACTGCTATCATAGAATATGTGTTACGTCACTCTGTAATTAGCACTATACAGGGTTGGCAAAAATAAAACCTACCTACTTAAAAATTCCAGTGACTACCATTGAGAAAAATAATTCAGCATTTCTGTGAACTCGTCTATGTAAAGAAGTTTTCTTGTTGTGATGCTTAGGCATTTTAGTAACGTGAAAAGACAAAATTAACTTCTAAACACCTATAGGAATATTCTGTTTATTAATTAGCTATACTTACCTACACAAAATCACAACCACAAAAGATACGTATACCTAATAGTTTTAAAACATAGAACACTACTAGCAGTACTAGCTAAAATGAAAAGATCTCATACTACAAATACTACCATATATGGCTACCAGGCTGCATGTTAAGGTCATCTCGTTATTCTGGGACGCCTGAGGTTAGCTTTAAGTTTCATAGCTGGAAATGCACACATGCAGAAAGTACATATTAACATTTTAATTAAAATATTTTTAACCGCCTGATTTTGTTTTGAGTGAAACACGACGAAATCCACAGTAAGGTTATTATTAGAAAACGCGAGCAGATCCGAACATCCACAGAACTCAGGCCTATCGGTGCATTCGCGACATTTAGGATCCCCTAGAAAAGACCAGTGCTTATCACGAAGGAGAGCAGCCCTTTCCAGTGTAGATGCCGTAGTTCCTCCGGCTGTAGAAACTGCCTTCCGAAATACCTATACCTTGACACTCCTATTGGTGAACAATGGCATAGAATATGAGTGATGATTTCATCCTCCACTTCGAAAGATCCTACAAGTAGGATCATCTTTCAACTGCACTGTGTGCAGATGCTTGTTCAGAGGACAGTGTCCTGTTATCAGGCCTACCATTCATCTCAATCGCTCTATATCGAGCCTAATCAACCACTTTATAGTGGAGTCAGTCGAGGGCCCCTTTATATGGATCCTCGACTGTCTCATTCCGGGGGACCTGAGCCCAATAGTTGTTAAACTGTGACGTAGCCCAGTCTTGCAGCTCTGTTTGTATCAGACTTCTTGGCAGACCGAAGGCTGGCTCGGGGCCAGGGAAAAGAGTTTTTGATCCTTCACCCGCCAAACGGTCTGCTTCTTCATTTCCCTCGACTCCACTGTGTCCGGGCACCTATATCAGTTTAACTGAGTTGCATTCACACAGCTCAGTCAGAATGTTTCGAGAGTGCAGCACCAGCTTAGAGGTCACCTCGTTTGATGCAAGATCCCTCAAAGCTGCCTGACTGCCGCTACATATATAAATATGCTTATTAATGAAGCCTCTTTTGAGGTTTTCGCTTGCACACAGTAAAATGGCATATATCTCAGCCTGAAATACACTATGATACTTACCAAGTGGCGCCGATATACGAGCCCTTGGCTTGCATCCGTGTACACCAGCACCGGTTCCCTCCTGAGTTTTCGATCCGTCTGTGTACCATTCCAGACCTCCGGGATTCAAAAGATTCATTTTATCGCGTTCCCAGTCGTTTCGACTAGGGAACACCACTGTATATGGAATAGTGAACTCATAGACGGGGAGACACCGGTCGTCTTCTGACTGAGCAACGACCGGGTCCCTTATAGGCAGAGCTAGAGCTTTTGTGTGCCCCAGCCCTTGCCCCGTCGCGTTCCACATTCCACCTTTAAACAGTCTATTTGCTGCTTTCCTAGCTTCAGTTCCACTTCGACATGCAAGGGAGTGAGTCCAAGGATGGTCTTCTTTGCAGCTATTGAGGTGGTCCTGATTGCTCCTGTTATTCCTAGGCAAGTTAGCCTTTGAACTTGACACAGGCGAGCCTTATTTGGGAGCCCTGGGAGCACCACCACACAAGAGCCGCATGTGTTATGAGGGGTTTCACCATAACGGTGTACATCCAGAGGGTGGTCCTTGGATTTA
This sequence comes from Rutpela maculata, assembly GCA_936432065.2. Taxonomy (NCBI): domain Eukaryota; kingdom Metazoa; phylum Arthropoda; class Insecta; order Coleoptera; family Cerambycidae; genus Rutpela; species Rutpela maculata. Next base: position 92,619,718 of record OW386288.2, on the reverse strand, counting down.
TTCCCCACTTAAGACCAAAGATACTCTCGCACATCCATAGGGATGCGCAGGCTTTCCTCGCTTGAGCTTCCACATGGTCCTTCCATGACAGTTTGGAGTCTAGGGTTACTCCCAGGCACCTCATTGTACGGAAAAGACATAGACGTGTGCCCATGAGAGAAGGAAGCTGAAAATCGCTTATTTTTCTCCTTTTCGTGAACAGCATAAGCTTTGTTTTGCCAGAGTTACCCCACCGGACAACCTCGGCCCGCCTTGGCCCTAACCGAATCATTGCGTGATTTCATTATTGTGGGTGCTCAGCATGGACGATATCCACTTAATTATGGTGCTGTCCGCGTCGCGGTCCGCAACTGCTTGATAGAGAGAATCGAAGGTTGGGTTGTTGAATGCTACCAATGCCAGTTCTTTCTGCTCGAGTGCCTTCTCAGCTCTAACAACGATCTAATGAAGGGCCGTCTCTGCATATTTACCGGCTTGGTATGCATGTTGATGGGATGAATTGGTGATGGCACCAATACCACATCCTTTATATACCTTTCTTCTTTCCAATATCTTTAAAAGAAAGGAAATCAGGCTCATCGGTCTAAATGCCCTAGTCTGGTCATATTCTTCGGTATAAAGACCACTTTTACCTCTCTCCAGGACACTGGTATGTACTCCAGAGCTAGGCAGGATCTAAGTAGATGATACAGGTGTCCCAATAATACCTCCGCGCCCTTTTGTATAAGATATATACCACCAGGTCCCGGCGATTTAAATGGGTCAAATGTCGATATGGCTCATCTCAATTTTTCATGTGTTATTGTAGAAGAACGCACTATCGGCGTCAAAATAACGCGACACCAATTTATTTACTCAGGGGCGCCAGCCGCGTTCTGCCCCGTTCTTCTACTCCCAGACGGGTTCGAGATAGCCTTCGATAGCCGAGTAATGGATCAAGGCTGCACTACCTCAGATCAATAATGGCGCCCTCTCTGGACGTGATTTTCCCTGATTTAGGGTTTGATACCTTTTGAAAAGTTAAATTTTCGCATAAAAAAATCCCAATCGAAGAATTTCTCTCCGACGGGATTGATTTTTGCCGTGACGGTCACGTTTTTATCTGTGTATTTATGTTCATTAATTTTTGTCAAATTTTTGGTTATCGGCGCTACGCCGTCTTTGTCACGATCGTTCGTTTCGCCTTTTAGATGCACTGCATCGTTAAAATTTTATGCTCAATCTTTGGGTCAGGACATTCAATGACCAGACCTCTTTGGTCAATGTCTTTGGCGGAGAAATAAAATTGAAAATATTTTAATATATATATATATAAAGTCGCTCGAATGTCCTGACCCAAAGATTGAGCATAAAATTTTAACGATGCAGTGCATCTAAAAGGCGAAACGAACGATCGTGACAAAGACGGCGTAGCGCCGATAACCAAAAATTTGACAAAAATTAATGAACATGCACAGGGCCCGGTTTCTCGCATAAAACAAATTTGGATTCACCCAGCGGCTCGCAATTTGGTCGAGCGCGTTGAGTAGTCCATACAAAGCGATGGTAGGAAAAACCAAGAGCAGGGTTTTCCAAATAATAAAGTTATAGAGGAAAACGCCTTGTGTATAAAAAACAAAAATTCAATTTGCCTAAAAGTCGCTCGAAGGTGGATCGTCGCAATTTTGCTAATATTGAACAACTGCATAGGGGCAAGTAAGTTGTGGACTGATCGAACGCCATCAAACTTATGCAGTCATAAGTCCTCATGAATGTTTTTTAGTACGTGAACTGCAACTGCAACTTTAAAGCTAAGTAGTCTCTAACGAAACTAAATTTTTTTAGTAAAACTTTTTTAAGTTATAATCAGTAGGGTGGAGCGCTGCCATAGAGAAAAAAGTGAACTTGCGATTTTCACTTACGCGGGGTCAAATATTGATGCTCTTTTACTATACAAACACAATGTTTTTTTGTTTTTTTAATTTACTTTTCGATTTCAACTGCCCCAAGTTCATTGAACTTTTCTAAAAATTAAAATTAATTATAAATTTCGATAACCTATGTTGGGTTCATTTGCAGCTAAATAACTGCTATTTTTGATTATTTTTTAATTCTTGTTATTTATTAAACATAAATTACAACAGTTTTAGTTGTTATGAACATTCTTGTAACCATAATACTATCGGCTAATCTGTTCAAGTGTTGAAATTTCGCGCCATCATACCCCACCACCGCACAGTTTCGTAGCGCTAGTTCATCGTTCATGCCGCTCAGTATTGTTGTGACGCTGTTATTGAGACGGTGTTTATTACGTTATATTCGCATGGTTAATAAATAATAGTTATGGCATTGCGTAGAAGTGAAGTAACTTGTCCAATATTTGGCTCGGGGAGTGAACTTTCACAAAATATGTTACCTACCTACGAAAATGTTATGAAACTCTTCATTTTCGTCTCGCAACATTATAAAAAACATTACAATAACTGTGTGCGGAAATCCAGTATAATTGTGGCTGAAAAAGTAGAAGAAGTCTGGCGCAGAGCTTCAATACCAATCGTAGAACACAAAACAATTTTGGCTCGAATTATTGCTTACCACGCTAAGTACAGAACATTATTAAAACCGTATAAAAGCAGGGAGGATGAAGAGAGTTACAAGGAAAAACTGCTGAAGTTTAATGATGGAAGCAAGAAATTGTTCGATATTGCTACTTGCAAATGTTTAACGTTCGAAGATTGTAATTGTCCCAGAAATCGAAAGATACCAATACTAGAACGAGATTTTTTAATAGACCAACGTACTCATCGTAAAATGAAAATAGGTTCTCTAGACCGGGAGGCGACGAAGAAAATCGAAAAAATAATGTTGAGAATACACCAGCGAAAAGAATATGAAAAAAGAGCCTTGCTCTCTAAGTCCGAATCAAATCCTAGTAAAAATTACCAAGAAAAGACGCCATCGAATGTTAAAAAAATTGAGCCCATGGATGGAAAGTCGGATATCGTAGATCAAGTCTCTCAACCGCAGTCAATTCCTTCAATATCTTCGGAATATTCACTCACAATGACCAAGATTAAATTTCCTGTTGTTTCCAGGACTTTAGACCGTTATGGGATTTCGGATCGTGCTGGAGCTGCAATTGTATCCGCTGCTTTTGAAGACATTGGTTTGATTACTGAAACTGATTCAACGCGAGTTATAGATCGAAGTAGAGTTCGCCGAGCTCGATCTAGAGCTAGGACTGCGGTGGTAAACGAACCTATAAGTGTGGCCCAAGAAATCATTGGATTATTTTACGATGGTAGGAAAGACAAAACTCTCGTGTACGAAGATAATCGTCGAAGGGTAGTTTATGAGGAGCATATAACAATACTGAAAGAACCAGATTCTAATTACCTAGGACATATTTCCCCGACAGCTGGTAACGCTAGAACGATTTGCAAAGATATTCTAGCATTCCTGTCCTCCAAGTCGATCGATACAAATAATATTTTAGCTGTTGGTTGTGATGGCACTGCCGTTAATACGGGACCCAAAGGTGGTGTTATTCGGTCATTGGAAGGCAAGTTTGGACGTCCACTTCAATGGCTCGTATGCAGTTTGCATGGCAATGAACTGCCGTTGCGCCACCTCTTTCAACATCTCGATGGAACTACAACTGGACCAAACAGCTTCAAAGGGCCAATCGGAAAAGCACTTCCTAACTGTGAACTCTTGCCGATTGTTAGTTTTCGCTCAGTTCAATGTAAGTTACCTGAAATTTCTACATCTAAACAAGAATTAAGCACAGATCAGCTTTATTTACTTGCAATATGCCAATCTATTAACAATGGATCCGTTGACCAAAATCTTGCGAAAAGAAATCCCGGAAAAATTTTTCAGTCTAGATGGCTAACAACGGCTAACAGACTATTAAGATTATATGTCTCAACTGAAACACCGTCAGAAAATTTAACGATCCTCGTTACATTTATTTTAACAGTTTATGCTCCAATGTGGTTTAAAATTAAAGTCGAGCCTTTTTGTATTTATGGTGTGAAACATTTGTTTGATACAATAAAACTATCACGCTATTTGCCAGACAATCTTAAATCTGTTATTGACCCAGTCATACAGAGAAATGCATTTTTTGGGCATTCAGAAAATGTACCACTAGCAATGTTGGCCGATAATAGAGAGCACATTAAAGTACTTGCACTCCGTAGAATATTGAAAATTAGAAGAGCGGCGTCGCGCTCTGGTCCAGTATTGCGTATTTTCGAAGTACCTACTATAAATCTGAATGCTGATGATTACATTAATTTGATAGACTGGAAAAATATAACGGAGCCTCCACTTACAAAAAATATAACCACTGAGATTATTTGTCAGGCCATCGCAAAGCCACAGATTATCCAAAATGAAATTTTAGAAAACATTAAAAACTTACCATGCCACACTCAGGCTACTGAAAGATGTGTCAAGTTGGTTACCGAATCGAGTTCTGCTGTATGTGGGCCAATTAGAAGAGAAGGGTTTATCAAAAATAAACTTCAATCATGTGTTTTCATGCCAAAATTCAATACCGAGAAAGAGTATCGTTCAAAATAACTTTATATTTCTTAATTAGTTTTGGATTTTTATTATTAAATAAAAAACTCGGAAAATTCACTGTTTCATTGTTTTATTTCTACCCTTCAATTATTAGTAGTCTCAATAATGAAAAGTAAGTCCAAAGTAGTAATTCTGAGCTGATTAGTAAAATTCTATTGTTTTCTTTTAATTTGGAACTTTTAATATACTGAAACCATCCATTAAGTTTCAATCTTACTGGGGCAGTTCTAAGACTAAAAGTACCGAAAAGTGTCCATTAGGTTTTTGATTCGTATCCTGGAGAAGTATGGATCCCGAACCCCGCGTAAACGAAATTTGAAAAAAATATATTTTTTGAAAATTTCGAAATTTCAATAGGGCTGGGGCAGTTTAAAGACTCAAAATACAGAAAAGTGTCCATTAAGTTTCTAATTTGTGTTCTAGAGAAGCATCGATCCCGCACCCCGCCTAATCCAAATTTGGAAAAAAAAATTTTTTGAAGATTTCGCTGGGGCAGTTTAGAGACTCAAAATACCGAAAAATGTCCATTAAGTTTTTGATTAGTATCCTAGCGAAGCATCGATTCCGCATCCCGCCTAATTGAACTTTGAAATAAAAAAAATACGCTCCACCCTAATAATCAGTCAGCCGTAATTATGAAATTACATAGAGTCTAAGGCTTCTCTAAAAAGCTCGCATTTTAATTCTGAGGAGGTTTGCATGAATCTTTTCTACCTAATCGATCGTTAGCGTAAGCGCTCTCGCTTGTATGGTCTGAAAGCCATTGCCTTAATTGGGGAAGGCGCGATTCTTAAAATAAGAATTTTGCTATAACCCTTTTGTATATAACCATATCTGTTAAATAAACGGATTCTTTGAACTATTTGCATCTTAATTGATCTTGAGACTTGTTGCTAGTCTACCATCCCTGGGACTTTTGTATCGAAAACCGGATGTGTTGAGTTAACTCACATTAACACTTGACCTTCTGGTTGCCTTACGGAGGTTTGATAGGAATTTTGTTATGCATTTTTCTCAGAAATTCTTAGGTGTAGAGTGCGTTATTAACAGATAAAAACGTGACCGTCACGGCAAAAATCAATCCCGTCGGAGAGAAATTCTTCGAATGGGATTTTTTTATGCGAAAATTTAACTTTTCAAAAGGGAAAATCACGTCCAGAGAGGGCGCCATTATTGATCTAAGGTAGTGCAGCCTTGATCCATTACTCGGCTATCGAAGGCTATCTCGAACCCGTTTGGGAGTAGAAGAACGGGGCAGAACGCGGCTGGCGCCCCTGAGTAAATAAATTGGTGTCGCGTTATTTTGACGCCCGATAGTGCGTTCTTCTACAATAACACATGAAAAATTGAGATGAGCCATATCGACATTTGACCCATTTAAATCGCCGTTACCTGGTGGTATATATCTTATACAAAAGGGCGCGGAGGTATTATTGGGACACCTGTATCATCTACTTAGATCCTGCCTAGCTCTGGAGTACATACCAGTGTCCTGGAGAGAGGTAAAAGTGGTCTTTATACCGAAGAATATGACCAGACTAGGGCATTTAGACCGATGAGCCTGATTTCCTTTCTTTTAAAGATATTGGAAAGAAGAAAGGTATATAAAGGATGTGGTATTGGTGCCATCACCAATTCATCCCATCAACATGCATACCAAGCCGGTAAATATGCAGAGACGGCCCTTCATTAGATCGTTGTTAGAGCTGAGAAGGCACTCGAGCAGAAAGAACTGGCATTGGTAGCATTCAACAACCCAACCTTCGATTCTCTCTATCAAGCAGTTGCGGACCGCGGCGCGGACAGCACCATAATTAAGTGGATATCGTCCATGCTGAGCACCCACAATAATGAAATCACGCAATGATTCGGTTAGGGCCAAGGCGGGCCGAGGTTGTCCGGTGGGGTAACTCTGGCAAAACAAAGCTTATGCTGTTTACGAAAAGGAGAAAAATAAGCGATTTTCAGCTTCCTTCTCTCATGGGCACACGTCTATGTCTTTTCCGTACAATGAGGTGCCTGGGAGTAACCCTAGACTCCAAACTGTCATGGAAGGACCATGTGGAAGCTCAAGCGAGGAAAGTCTGCGCATCCCTATGGATGTGCGAGAGTATCTTTGGTCTTAAGTGGGGAATAAATCCAAGGACCACCCTCTGGATGTACACCGTTATGGTGAAACCCCTCATAACACATGCGGCTCTTGTGTGGTGGTGCTCCCAGGGCTCCCAAATAAGGCTCGCCTGTGTCAAGTTCAAAGGCTAACTTGCCTAGGAATAACAGGAGCAATCAGGACCACCCCAATAGCTGCAAAGGAGACCATCCTTGGACTCACTCCCTTGCATGTCGAAGTGGAACTGAAGCTAGGAAAGCAGCAAATAGACTGTTTAAAGGTGGAATGTGGAACGCGACGGGGCAAGGGCTGGGGCACACAAAAGCTCTAGCTCTGCCTATAAGGGACCCGGTCGTTGCTCAGTCAGAAGACGACCGGTGTCTCCCCGTCTATGAGTTCACTATTCCATATACAGTGGTGTTCCCTAGTCGAAACGACTGGGAACGCGATAAAATGAATCTTTTGAATCCCGGAGGTCTGGAATGGTACACAGACGGATCGAAAACTCAGGAGGGAACCGGTGCTGGTGTACACGGATGCAAGCCAAGGGCTCGTATATCGGCGCCACTTGGTAAGTATCCTAGTGTATTTCAGGCTGAGATATATGCCATTTTACTGTGTGCAAGCGAAAACCTCAAAAGAGGCTTCATTAATAAGCATATTTATATATGTAGCGGCAGTCAGGCAGCTTTGAGGGATCTTGCATCAAACGAGGTGACCTCTAAGCTGGTGCTGCACTCTCGAAACATTCTGACTGAGCTGTGTGAATGCAACTCAGTTAAACTGATATAGGTGCCCGGACACAGTGGAGTCGAGGGAAATGAAGAAGCAGACCGTTTGGCGGGTGAAGGATCAAAAACTCTTTTCCCTGGCCCCGAGCCAGCCTTCGGTCTGCCAAGAAGTCTGATACAAACAGAGCTGCAAGACTGGGCTACGTCACAGTTTAACAACTATTGGGCTCAGGTCCCCCGGAATGAGACAGTCGAGGATCCATATAAAGGGGCCCTCGACTGACTCCACTATAAAGTGGTTGATTAGGCTCGATATAGAGCGATTGAGATGGATGGTAGGCCTGATAACAGGACACTGTCCTCTGAACAAGCATCTGCACACAGTGCAGTTGAAAGATGATCCTACTTGTAGGATCTTTCGAAGTGGAGGATGAAATCATCACTCATATTCTATGCCATTGTTCACCAATAGGAGTGTCAAGGTATAGGTATTTCGGAAGGCAGTTTCTACAGCCGGAGGAACTACGGCATCTACACTGGAAAGGGCTGCTCTCCTTCGTGATAAGCACTGGTCTTTTCTAGGGGATCCTAAATGTCGCGAATGCACCGATAGGCCTGAGTTCTGTGGATGTTCGGATCTGCTCGCGTTTTCTAATAATAACCTTACTGTGGATTTCGTCGTGTTTCACTCAAAACAAAATCAGGCGGTTAAAAATATTTTAATTAAAATGTTAATATGTACTTTCTGCATGTGTGCATTTCCAGCTATGAAACTTAAAGCTAACCTCAGGCGTCCCAGAATAACGAGATGACCTTAACATGCAGCCTGGTAGCCATATATGGTAGTATTTGTAGTATGAGATCTTTTCATTTTAGCTAGTACTGCTAGTAGTGTTCTATGTTTTAAAACTATTAGGTATACGTATCTTTTGTGGTTGTGATTTTGTGTAGGTAAGTATAGCTAATTAATAAATAGAATATTCCTATAGGTGTTTAGAAGTTAATTTTGTCTTTTCACGTTACTAAAATGCCTAAGCATCACAATAAGAAAACTTCTTTACATAGACGAGTTCACAGAAATGCTGAATTATTTTTCTCAATGGTAGTCACTGGAATTTTTAAGTAGGTAGGTTTTATTTTTGCCAACCCTGTATAGTGCTAATTACAGAGTGACGTAACACATATTCTATGATAGCAGTACACTACACACCATGTGCAAAGTTTTTGAAAAAGCTAATATGTGTAAACTTATTTTTACGATATTACCTACTAATTATTTTTTTGTTTTAATTGGTTTTTTAAAAGAAGTTACAATAAGCGTAATGAGAAATTTTGGATTAAATCTGACCATTACTTCATATAAAATTTAGACAATTTATGTTTGCACCACAATTTCGAAAATTATAAATTCCAAAACAACAGTTTAAATTTATACTGTTGCAAAACGCATGCAACAACCCACATTAAAAAAAATGTCCTATAAGTCAAGTCACTTAAACAATAAGCGATTGAAATTTCGAACTCTTTTGATTTTCAGCCATTTGAATAAATATTTTGCACTAAAATTTGGAGTGAAGGTTTAGTTGAACAAAAGGTATATTTTATCCTAATTTCATTAAGATTTATATTATATTTGTTAAATTATAAAAAAGGCATTTTTTTTGTTTTTATTTTTTTACAAGTTAACAAATTAACAGTTTATTTATAGATCTGGTTTCATTTTAAATGTTATTGCGAACAATTTGATATTTTTATTTTTGCGATGCGATTACTAGAACAGGAGATAACAAGGAAAATAAGAAAAAAATTTAATGATGCAACATAAATTGTTTAAATTTTATATGAAGCAATTGATAGTTTCAATCTAAAGTTTCTCATTATACTTGTTCTAACCAAAACAAATTAATACCAGAAAAATCGCTGTAGGAAGACAATTCCATTCACCCATTTTGATGCTTATAGTTTGGCTCCACTGTACATACCATTTTACTAAGATTCGTTTTATTAAAAAATCTACCTAAAATGCCTAACCTTAAATAATAAAAATAAGTTTTATTGTCCTGAAAATACAGTGGAATTCGGGGAGACATTTACATATGAAATTTTAAACTTGATGATATATAATGGCAGTGCGATTTAATGGGTACCTTTTGGTGATTTTGAAGTGTATTTTATTTCCTATGAAATAGTATATATATTTTCATATTTTCAGGTTAAAATAATTCTAAATATACCACTTTTGATTTTTAAATGTTTTCAATATAGGAAAAACTTATATATCTGCTATTCTGACTGCATTATCCCATTCTTGATAAGTAGGCACATATTTTAAACAATAATTAAACTACTTTTGTAAAATAGTTAAAATATGTAGTTTTAAAATATATGTGCTCTTACATGAGACAATATCGCTTATTATGGCTCTACTGCACAGCTTGTCGTAAAGTCACGCAAAAATAAATTGTAATGAATTAAGTACACTTAGTAGTGTTAATTATAGCAGAAACTTAATTTGTAATAGGCTTCTTGCACAAAATATAATTTTAGACTTTTTAGAATCTTTACTGAATACAAAATACAGTATATAAAGGATTTTGTCTTATTTTCTCTTTTACAGACGGTATTCAACATTAAAGTTTGAATAAATTCGTTAGGCGCGCAAACAACGTGTGACGTCATGCGCCTCAGGAGACGCACAGCGTTAGCGTACGTTTTAAATTATTTCCATTAGTGGACGTTGCCCCTGTAATAGCTTGATAGCGAAGCGAAATAGACCATAAGAATCTCTCCGTTCTTGAGAAAAAAATTAGCGTAGCACCACAGAATGTAGTTATTATAAAGTGAGAAAAATGGCTATTTACTATATATTTTTGTAGTACAGATATTGTTTATTCCGAAAAAACTTGAGAAGTTGATTGATTTTTCAGATAAATGATTCAGCTCTTAAAATAAAATATAAAATTCAATATAAAACGTAATAATAATAATAATAATAATAATAAAATGTTTATTGAAAAAAATATATAAAGACACATACATTTTCTCAAAAGGAAAGGGCATTGCTAAGCATTTTTCAGCCCTTCCTTAAATACAAACAACTTAATAAAACTTATAATAAAACAAGTATACATAAAATAATGTTGATATCAACATGGCGTTAATTGCTTAAATGTTTAATTTTCTTTTTGATTTTCTAACATAAGTGACTTAATTTTATTTTTAAAGCTGTAAGGTGTTTTGGTGAACATAAATATATTATTATATTGATTAAAAATCTTTGGACCTAAATACAAAAATAGGATTCAAATTTCACAGTTCTGTGTTGAGGAATGGTCATAATGTCAACATTTCTAAGAGTGATATCATGTATCTGTGACCCTGGGTATTAGACGGACATATAGAAAAGCTGGCGTTTTAAATGATACAGTTGTATAATAGTGTTGCAAATAATACAATAAATCTATTTTCGATTTTTAGGATGTTGTGCTTATTATAGTAGGGTGTGACATGTTCATTTCTGTCAATATTATACGAGTATCTTAAACAATTGTTTTGTACAATTTGGATTTTATTTTGAAAATATTTTGTTAAGTGAGGATAATAGACACTACTGCAATAATCAAAGTTACTTAATATAATAGAATTTACCAAGTTCCATTTAGTATCAGCAGGCAAAATGCATTTAAATTTGTATAAACATCTAAATTTAGCATAGGATTGTTGACATTTTTCTATAACGTGATTTTCAAAATTTAAATGTTCATCAAATTTTATACCTAAATTTTTGACACAATTTTTAAAAGCAATTTCACTGTCATTTATTCTAATTTCACTGTTTAAATTAAATTTAGCCTTTTCACATTGTACACAAGTGCCGATACACAAAACGGATGATTTTTTGGGATTGATGGTAAGACCATTATCTGTAGACCACTGTGAAATCACTAAAAGATCACTATTCAGTTTTTCAATAGCTTCATTGCATTGTAGGGGGTTACAGGAAATTTCAAGTTCGGTGTCGTCAGCATAAAGATGAATTTTACAATATGATATTTTTCCAGGCAATTCGGCAGTAAATGTTGTAAAGAGCAGTGGGCCCAGAATACTTCCTTGAGGAACACCCTGTTCCACTGATAGTTCTGTTGATATTTTTTCATCTAATTTTACTCTCTGTGTGCGTTGGGAAAGATAATTTTTAAACCAATTGAGCATCAAATCGTTTACTCCATAATAGTGTAACTTAGCTATTAATAAATTATGGTTAATTAGGTCGAACGCTTTGCTATAGTCAAGAAGAACTAAGTAGGTAACTTCTGAGTCATCAATTGCAGTCGTTATATTATTGCAGATATTAAGCAAAGCTGTGTTAGTACTATGATGCTTACGAAATCCAGACTGGGTAGGTGGCAATATGTTATTACTAATCATATGGTAAGTTAATCTAATGCTGATAATTTTTTCCAGTAACTTGGACATAGCTGGCAATATATTTATAGGTCGTAATTGTTGTAATTCAGTTGCATTAGTAATTTTGGCCAGAGGCATGATTACTGATTTTTTCCACGTGGTTGGTATTATACCAGTGTCTAAAGAAAAATTCATAATATGTAGCAATGCATGCTTACAAAACTGAAAAACACCCTTTAACATATTCAGATTTATAGAATCTACTCCATAAGCGTTAGAGTGTAGCAAGTGTAGTGCATTTTCAAGTTCTTCCTCAGTGATATGTGTAACCGTAAATTCGTTAGAGATATTAGGCATTTTATTGTGCTGAAAAAAGTTTAATGAATTTTCGTCTATTTTGAGATGTGATGTATCGGCAAAAAAATTGTTAATTTGGTTAACATCCTTATTACTTTCTGATATCACGTTATTTGATTTTTTGTGCACATTCCAGTTTTCCAAATTAGTCCATAATTTCTTCGGGTTATTTTTACTTTCATTTATTTGATGATGAATGTACGCAGTTTTTTCATTGCGGATTGCTAACGACAAGTAGTTGGATATATCTTTGTATAATTGCAAATGAACAGTGGATTTAGTTTTCTTATATTTTTTGTATGTGGAATGTTTTAAGCGAATGATTTCCTTTATAGTTTCAGTAATATATGGTTTAGAGGATTTTCTTTTATTTATAGTTCTGTAAGGTGCATGTATGTCATAAAGTGTTAATATGGCTTTATTGATGAAATCCAGTTTGTCCTCAATATTGGGTAAATTTTCGATAAACATCCACTGTATAGCTGAAGCGTCCTTAAAAAACTCATGTTCGTTAAAAAAGCGATAATCTCGGAATGTAATTTTTTGGGAAGGTATTTTTGTAACAGTATAATCTAGGGTGCAGTATATTAATAAGTGGTCGGTCATATTAAGAAGATCCATAGTACTATGGTTGATTACCTTTTCTGGTTTGTTAGTACAAATGATATCTATTAGTGTGGAACTTGTGTCGCCAATTCTTGTTAGCTCGTCGATAATCTGCTTAAGAGAGAAACATTCAAGAATGTTTGAGAAATATTTTAAGTGGCGGTTGTCATTGTTTAGGAAGTCTACATTAAAATCTCCAGTGATTATAATGTCGTCTGCCACACTTATTATTACATTTGTGAGAACTTCCTCCAGTTCCGAAACGCATGAGATAGGTGCATGCGGAGGCTTATATGCCACACAGATTGCAATCTTGGTCTTTTTTATCGTAACTAATACCCACAGTTGTTCTAAGTCCTCTTTAGATATGTAGTCTGTAGTTATAATGGAGAACATAAGGTTACGTTTTATATAGAAGCATACTCCCCCACCCCTCGTCAGTCTATCGGCTCTAATGAGAATATAATCAGATATTGTATAGTTATGTGACGAATCATCCTTAGTTAACCATGTCTCAGATAAAGCGATGAGGTCAAAGTCATTTTCCATAACAAAGGCAGCAAAATCATCGAAACAAGAATTAAGCGATCGAATATTAACATGACATATATTCAAGTTGTTGGTTTCATGTATGTTGGTTTGATAACGTTTTTCATTAAACTGATCGGAATTTGCTGATTGCTATATTGTATAATTTCTCTTGTTTTTTTCAGTTTGAATGATTGTTTGGTAGCTAGGACAATTTATATCGCTCACCTTGTGATTACAATCTAATTTTAAATTGAATTTATCACATCTTGTTAAGCAATTAATGCATTTGTAAGTGTTTGCTTGACATTCTTGACTACGATGATTGCCTGCACATTTTCCACAAGTAGTTTCATAGGTGCAATTAGTTATCTTATGAGAATTCCTATTGCATTTAAAACATCGTACGCATCCAAAATATTCATTGACATGGCAGCGTTTCCATCCAATCGACAATTTTGATTTTTTTATTAGTATTTCGAACATTTTTGAATCAACTTGTACTATCATGTTTCAGTTATACTGATTTTTCTCATATTTCTTTATTACATCAAAATACATGTTGTCATATTGTGTAATGAAATTTTGTTTCAGTATCTTGTCAATTAGTGTATTATTATCCAAATTTAAAATACTGTTTTCTATATCCTTAATTTTTATTTTTGGATTTTTCAATGTACTCTCCTCCACTATGTATTTGTTATCTAGTTGTTCTGTAATTGTAGCTTTCATCACTTCCCGAGAGGCAGTATTTTCACAAGTTATAGCCACGCCCCCATCTCGTATATTTTTTAGAGTTTTAATACCTACTGCCAAATTACTAGGATCGATTTTTTGTTTAATATCAAGTTGTGTTTTACTGCTTTCTTGTTTAGTTTCTGAAGTAGGTTTTATTATAAGTACGGGTTCATTTTCTTTCTTTTTTGTTACTTGAGAATATGTTGGTATTGTACTGTCAGACTTTGAATTACTAATTAACTCGGTTAGTTTATTTATGTTCTCAGTTAGTATTTTTATTTGATTATCTTGCGTGATAAGTTTTTCGTCTTGTTTTTCTAATCTTTTAGTGTAGTTATCGATAGATTGCTTTAATTCCTCAAATTTGGAAGATACATTTAATAGTCCACATTCATCACATAAAAATTTGAAATTTTTCAGCTTAGTTAGCGTTTTAAGTTCATCGTCGTCAATCTTTAAGCATTTGCTATGAAAATTCGTTTTACAGTACAAACATTTAAGTTGCTTTTCATTGCGTTTAAAATCATTGCCACATACTGGACAACCGGAAGGCATTAGCGAGAGCTAACAGTGACCAGCGCGCGCCAGTCGACGTGAATGCGAATTGACTTCACCTCGCTCAGTGCTACGATACCCCCATCCACTAAATATCAGGCAGTTTAACCTCACTAATAATTTAATCAATATTCATCTATAGTTTTTAATAGTCTTTTGGTCAAAACGAACTAATTTAATAATTATCCATGTCCACACAGTAAATAACACATTTTAGCACTAAAACAATTTTATTAATTCGGTTAACTGGATTAAAGTTTGTTGTAAACATAAACACTTCTATACACGAAGACACACACTTGACTTGACACGAACTTGACACACTAATAGTACGGGAACCCACCATAACTGTCCGTGCACCCCCCCCCCCGATCCTTGGGGACAATGTTTTTCATAAAAATTAAAGCCTAAGGAACAATTTTAGACATGTCCTAAAAAAACACGGACTGTACTTTCAAAATGGCGTCCGTATAAAAAAAATTGCAAATATTATTTTTGTCATTTAACATAAAAATTAAAAAAGATGGAGAAAAACTTTCTGCACAAAAAACAAAGTGTCTACAATTTTGTTTCTATACAATATTTGGATAGAAGTTACCATTTTCCAGATAAATGATTTGGCTCTTAAAATAAAATATAAAACGTGCTTTCAGATTCACTATCGCTGCCTCCCGATACATCGAATATTTCTTTTAAGTCTTCTTCCTCTATTGCTTCATTTATGATATCGTTATCATCCTCATTTTCGTTTATTATGATTTGATTTGGAATCATATTCTGAAGAATTTTAGGAAGCGATTGAGGCAGTATTTTATCTGCTGAACACCAAAGAGATTCTCTACTTTCTTGCCATCCATAATCATTCCAAGGCATTGGAATATAGTGAATACCTTCGTCGGATAATAGCCAAATACGCGTTTGGTAAACACTCCTTGTAATATGATCGATTAAGCAAGCTCTTGATGGTGGAATCAAGAAAAATCAACTTTAGTGTCAATTATAAAGACAAATCTTTGTCACCACATTTCTATCTAATGGCAATTAGTAAATGAATGAAGGCCCTGTAATGCTGAACATTTTTGGGTCCATACACTTCCGCTAATGCGAATATGTTAATAAGCTTTCTTTTATTGCCAAATCCGGTATCAAAGAGTAATTTACATTTAATTTTATTAGAATGAGCCAGTAGAATCCAAAAGATGTCACTATCAACACTTTTACCCCTAATCTGTTCATAACCCATTGTTAACCGTTTTCGAGATAAATGTCTGCAAATTATAATATTACTATTATTAATTTTTTTCAGTTATGTTAATAATATAAAGTTATATTATTAGGCCAGTCGGAATAGATTTAAAAAGGATCATTTTGCGAAATGTCGTGACCCGCATTTTTTTTTTTCCTAAAGTATAGTTTGAGATGTAGAGAAACATATACCAACTATCCGCACGCGTGACAGGCGGGCAACACACTTTAAAATTCAAAAATCATCAATTTTTTGCCATTTTCGCTTTATTTGCATTATACCTCGTATATGAAGCATTTCCTGAAAATATATCAAGAGATAGAAAAGTTGAGGAAACAGATTTTGAATATTTTATTATTCTTAACATTTTCCCATAAAATTCTTCGTTTAAGAGCTACAGACGAAAGAACAATGCTACTTTTATATTTTTTGATGTTTTTTTAAAGTGATTATAATAAATATTAATACGTTTATCATCGGTATAATGTAAATTACGTTTAAATGTCCAATTTATAGTTTAAATAAAATATATTTACAGAACTATATATAATTTACATGTTAAACAAAAAATAATAATAATAATAAAACATTTCAGATATTGAGGTACTTACTAAAATGATGGGAAAATAAATAAAGAAATATATATTTTCACAAACAGACTATTTATTTTATGCATAGTACAGCGTACATGCGTTTCATGTATAACTTAATAGAATATAATAGAACAGAATAAGTTTATGTAACAAATTGGTCTACTGCAATATAATTGTTAGAAACTGAAACATAATGATAAATAAACTAAGCCCCCACATTAAGTGCTATTTAGAGCACTTGCGCGTGCATTAGATACATAAAAAAATAAATATAATATATATATATATATATATATTTTATATCACTTAGAACTTGATTTTAACTTTTACAAATTATTTATATGATTTTATATAGTTGAAAATATGTAGATATAATTGGTACAGAGATTAAATGAATACTGAACGCAAATGCGTCTGTTGGTCATATTTATAAGGTTTGATATCAACGTAGGCACAGCATTCTGGGAATTGTTGCCGTGCCAGCGTTTCACATGAGAAGTCTAGGAAGTTGTTATCGCTTAGGTGATAAATGTATCAAATTATATCACGTACCATGATAAGAATATAAAGTTACTTATTTAGATAAGATACTTATATATTTGAATACATTGATGTGGTTTGTTTAGCATATAACAACTCCCTTTCTTTTTGGGGAAAATCGGTCATTTCTTCCTCTTCTGTAGGTAGATGGGGTCTTCTTCTCAGGAGGGTGCCAATTCTTTTCAGCATCTCATTGGGGGTGGCGTCCTTGGATTCCTTACAACCACAGCATCTTTTCCTGCATTTCCAGGCGATGAAGGCGGCTAGGAGACAGATGGACAGACCAATAACTGTATACATGCTTAAGGAAAAATGTTTAGTTATAAATGGCTCGTTTATTAGTTTGTCTAGATCTCTAGAGTATTGCTCTAGTTTGTGGTTGACTATGTCTAGATTTTCGACATTTAGATGATCGAACTGGAGAGGTTCCAACTTGGGTAGCTGGAGTTTTTCGGGAATGTCACTACAACAGTCATAGGGTATAACCACTGGATGTGAATTGTCCGTAATGTTGATGGTATTGCGGCTTTCTGCTTGCACTTTTGTTATACCGACAAACGCGTAACAGTCCGGATGGAGTTTTAATATAGAGTTCTTATTAACACTGGTAATTTTCGTGTCCATTTTATTACAGTTTATGGTGATATGAATGGGTTCAGAGACAATTATTAACCACACATTGCCTTGTAGTTTCTGAACGTTATAACCTTGTCCATAGACGAGGGAACTTACACAGTTTTCGGGGATTTTTCTGAAGTTTTTCAGTAGCTGGGCTTCGCATGCTGCACTGCTGTCGATCGGGTAGGCGTAGAGGTCTGAGCATAGTTTCTTATGGGAATCTAGCTGTTTGCATGTGCTCAGGTCCTTGACGGGGATGTACATTAGTGAATCATCGTTACGCGCAATGAACTTTTGTGAGAATGACAAGACATGGTGAAGGCCAGTTCTGTTGTCTAGTATAGGGATAGGATACAAATGATACAGGGTATAGAGTTGTTGTTCTACTAGTGGTATTCTTAGAACAAAAACAAGATCTGATTTTGATTGAAAGGCTTCTAGTTCGATAATTTCTAGGTATTGGGGAATTTCTGAATATTTTACCGGTAGGGGTAGATTATTTTTTACTAAGTTTTGAGAGATTTCCTGAAGTGCAGTAATCAAACTTTCGGGTGAAATAATTGAAGAGTGTATTATTTTCAGACGAGCAAATGTGATCGCGTTCAAAATGTCATCAAGGTTGCTCTGGAGGTACAAGTAACTTTCAGTCAATTTTTCACATGTTTCGATAAATTTTAGTTCGGCTTGAACCAGTGCAACTCTATCATTTACTTTATGCAGTCCGATTTGAATCTTTTTCATATCCTCGTTAAACGTTACTATATTAATTTGCATATTTTGGATCGTTTCGTTAAAGGTTTTTATGATGGTAGAGGTAGCGGATATTTGATTTTTCAGGAGGTTTTCTATTTGATGTTGATCTTTGTTTAATTTGTTAATACTGTCTGTGAAGAATTGTCCATCTTCAGCATCTAGATTGCCGGTAATTGCTTTAAATATACTACCTGCTCCATTTAATATACCGCGCTTGAATCGTTTGGTGTTAACAAAGATTTTTTCAAATTTTACCTTAAGGGAATTTGATACTTGGTTTAGGAGTGTTATGTGTGTTTTGACTTTGACTAGGAATTCTTTCGTTTCGCGTGTATCGGGGGTGAATATATTGACAATTGATTCTAAAATTTTGTTGTTGTTGATAAAGGCTTCTTCGAGGCTTGATAGATTTTTATGGACTAGCAGAGTCCATTTATTATCCTCGTTTCGTCGTGGTAATAGACTCCGACGGTGTTATTGATGGGTGTTATTTGGTACTGGGACATGGCTGCTCCGATCAGCAAGGTGAACCTGTAAGGCAATTTAGGCTTCAATATATGGTTTTAACCTGTCAAAGTTAGCTTTAGTTTTTTGTTTTGTTTTTTTATTAAGGAGGGTGACTGAGTTTTTGTGAAGTTCCAAAATCTCAAATAGCCCGTTATATTTATTACGTAACTTATCGGTGATTTGGGATTCTTTTAAATACACCTTTTGACCAATCTGATATTCGGGAGTTTGCTTTGAAACGTGGGCGTCAAACCGAACTATCGCTTTTTGTTTTTGTGTTTCAGTTCTGGCGCGCGCGACTTTATAATAATAAGAGAGGCGATTATTTAAGTCTCTGACGTATTTCGTGACTAGTTCTTCCTGATTATATAGCGTTTCAGGTGGTCTGCTAGATGTGTGTCCGTAGGGTGTAAATCCGTGTGTAAATCCGTGAGTTTTATTAGTAGAGGTATTATAGCATATTATCGCGTAAGGTAATATGTTGAAGGGGTGTTCGTCAGGGTGTTCTGCCACGTGTGCTCGGATCATTTCCAACAAGGTAGCGTGGAACCTTTCTAAGGAACCATTAGATTGGGGGTGTCCGACACTAGACTGCGTTACTTTGATGTCATAGAGGAGACATAAATCTTTTAGGATGGCGTTATCGAATTCTCGGCCATAATCGCAATGAATTCGAAGGGGTGTTCCGAAGTGCTGGAAGTAAACGAGTAGAGTATTTGCGATTGATTTTGCTGATTTATCTTTGATAGGATACGCTTGAGTGAATTTTGTAAGTTCGTCGCGTATAGTAAGTGCGTAATTTTTCGTTGGGACTTCTAGGACGTCTATGTTTATACGTTCAAAAGGGGATTTAGGCGTCTCCGTAATTACGAGAGGGTTATCTAAATTTTTGCGACAGATTTTTGTTTCTTGGCAGATTTTGCAGGCTTTTATGAAATTTTCGACGTCTTTTGTCAATCCTTTCCAATTGTATTTCCCTCGAATACGAATAGTCTCATTTATTCCACGGTGGAGATGAGCTTTGCCAGTATGATGCTGGTCGATAATAATTGGGATTTCGTCGTCACTAGGTGTTCTAGTAACGTTTTGACATATTTTGAGTTTCACGTCTTTTTCCGATAAAAGAAATGACAAAATTTCAAGAATAGGGAGTTCAACATTGTTTTCGATACAATACGTTTTGGAGTCGTCGAACTCTTCATGACCTTTGTATAGGGACATAAATAGATTTTGGATTACGGTTTCGGGGTCGTATGGTAGAGCCACGATAAAGTAATTTCTATGTCGCACCGACTTACTCGATAATTTATTTAATTCTAAATCTCGGAAGTCTGCGTTTTCTTCGAACAAATCTTCAAGGATTTTATAATGAAAATCTTTGAGATTGTTTTGTTGGAAAAAGGTCACTATATTTTTATTGGTTTTGTCCAGGAGTTGCCCGTTCGAAAATTCAATTTTAGAATAATCGATAAGTGACTTTGTTTTATACAATTTTACGAAAGTTTCGAATTCGTTCAGGACATCTTCTTGTTCGTTTGTTTCCGTCGTGTCGCTTGTCGTGTCCTGACTATCAGGATCGGGTTCTATTGGAGTCGAGGGACTTTGAACGGGGCACATTACTAGTTTTGATTCTGCTTGAAAGTTAGAGGAATCTTGGATGTGATTTATCTTTATGCGGGAAAGAGCGTCTGCATTTTTATTAATGCGGCCGGGTTTATATTCGATTTCGTATTCGTATTCTTCAAGCTTCAGTCGCCAACGTGCTAGGCGGCTACCGGGGTCTTTTATCGAAAAGAGCCACGTTAAAGGTCTATGGTCAGTTATTAGTTTGAACTTTCGACCAAATATGTACGGACGGAAGTGTTTCACGGTCCATACTATAGCTAAAAGTTCACGCTCTATGGTTGAGTATTTGGTTTCGGCTTTACAGAGGGTCCTTGAGGCGAAAGCTATTGGTAAGTCTTTGCCAATGGGGCCTTGTGAGAGCACGGCGCCGATGGCGAATGCGCTTGCATCAGTGGTGAG
Source organism: Rutpela maculata (assembly GCA_936432065.2). Classification (NCBI taxonomy): domain Eukaryota; kingdom Metazoa; phylum Arthropoda; class Insecta; order Coleoptera; family Cerambycidae; genus Rutpela; species Rutpela maculata. The sequence continues at coordinate 92,598,832 of OW386288.2, read as the reverse complement.
TAGAAACGTTTCGTCGAAGTTTGGGTAGATAAGTACTGGGGTCGAAGTGAGGGCTTGTTTTAATTCCTCGAAAGATTTTTTACATTCTGAGTCGAAAGCAAAATGAACATCCTTTTGTAACAATTTGGTGAGGGGCTCAGATAGTTTAGCGAAATTACCTATAAATCTGCGATAATAACCTGCCAACTCGAGGAAGGATTTGATTTCCTTCTGGTTAGTAGGCTGGGGAAAGTTTTCGATGCACTGTATTTTATCAGGGTTTGGTTTTACTCCTTCTTTGGTTATGAGATGGCCCAGGTATGCGACTTCTTTACGAAGGAACCCGCATTTATCAGGTTGGATTTTTAAGTTGGCATTTCGAAGTCGTTTGAACACTTCTGTGAGGCGAGAAATGTGTTCGTGAACTGTCGGGGAATATATGATTATATCATCCATATATACCAGACATCTCTCGTTTTGAATGCCCATGAGGATGTTGTCCATAACCCTTTGGAAAGTGGAAGGGGCATTTTTAAGGCCGAAGGGCATACGAACGAATTCATAGTGCCCGTTGTTACGCTAAATGCACTTTTCGGGATGTCTTTCGGGTCTATCTCGATCTGGTGGAACCCAGAGGCCAAGTCCAATGTTGTGAAGTACTGGCACTTGCCTAATTGATCCAGGAGATCTGAGATATTGGGTAGAGGGTATTTATCTCCTACAGTTAACTCATTGAGTTTTCTGTAGTCTACAACCACACGCCATTTCAGCTTACCCGAAGCATCAAGTCTTTTTCTCATTTTCTTCCATGTTTAGGTGGTCTAGACGGAGTTGGTTTTTTATTTCATAATGTCTGTCTACGCAAGTCGTCTATATTATTCAGTGAGAAATTTTGGATTGGCTCTAGTTTTAAATTTGAAAAATTAACGGTTTTGGGTACCGCGTTTACATTTAATACAGAGGTAATAAATTCACCTTTATCGTCTATCTGAACTATCGCGTTAGGGAGTCTTACCTTGTCTACTTCGGTAGCTAGCAGTATAGCTTCCGTATTGAACAACTGACATTTAAGTTTGGTAATTTGTTCTATACGTGGTTCAACTGAAATTATATTTGATATATTACGAGTGGTATCACGATTATCTGGATTTGGGTAATTTTGTACCTTTGGCAGACCCTGGTCTGTGACTTTGTGGATCGGGATTGTTTTGAAATTTGTTACAAGTTTTTTGTTTTTTATATCCACTATACAATTGTAGTGTTCTAAGAAATCAGACCCTAGGAGTCCATCGAATTCTATGTCAAGATCACATACATAAATTTTGAATGGTTCATTATTGTCAAACGGGATAAAGACGGCTTCGTTAATACTTATTTTTTGGTCAGTTATGCCTTGGATCGCAATGTTTTCCGGACATCTCCTACTATAATTTTCACAAATTTTGGGTTTGAATATGGATAGTCCTGCGCCCGTGTCGATTAATAATCTATGCGTGTTAGTAATGTCATAGATGTAATACAAATTTTTGGATTTGACAGACAATAATGGGCTTATAGGAACTGTTGTTCCGGGAAGTTGAGATTTGGGTTGAAATTGTCCAAGTTCATTTTGCCAAATTGGGTTTGCAATACTGTCATCTCGGAGTCTCCGGTTTTGTGATAAGGCGGGTCCGACTGGGCATGTGGGCCTGATCGAAAATCCCGATTATATACAGGTGTTGTATCGAAAGTGGATTCGTCCGTGTAATAATTTTCGGAGGGACTATTAGCAGTATAATAGTCTTCGTTGCTGTTGTCATATTCCGAAGTATTAGCTGTATAATAGTTCGGACTTGCGTAGGGGTTATTATCAGTATAATATCCCTCGTTAATATTTTCGTAAGGGTTATCGTAAGCGTAATAACTTTGATTTTGTTGCTCCAGATTTTCGGGTTCAGTATTTTGATTGAGATGAAGCATTTTTCTATTTGAATTTGGTCTATAATAATTAGGGTTAGGTTGAATCGCAGGTGGTCTTGCATTATTGAAATTTGGGTTTGGTGCAATGACGGGTGGTCTTTGTTGCTGGAAGTTTTGTGAGCTTCCAGGATTTTGCTTATAGTAGTTAGGTCTTTGTTGTTGGAAATTTTGCGAATTTCCAGGATTTTGATTATAGTAATTAGGCCTAGGATAGATTTGGGGAGTACCAAAATTTGATGGTCGAGAACTTTGTTGTCTCTGACGACATTCATTAGCGACGTGTCCCGTACGTTTGCAAAATGAACAATGTCTTGCAGGTAAGGGGAAGTTTTGGTTACGCGTGGGAGTGATTGCACTATTGTTGCGATTGGTTTTTTGCGTTCCAAAGTAATTTAATTGGAGTTCTTTTTGAACTCTCGTTATTGCTTTTAGCATATTCTCAGGGTCGCTTACCCTAACAACATGCGCAAGTTTGGGTTCTAGTCCCGTGAGTAAGGTGTTCAAAACCGTGCCCTCAGTTAATTGCGTTTGGGCTTGTTTTTGTGCCGCTGTTAACCGCTGTTTATGAACAGAAGCATGCATTTTTGCTTCGTGGGTTTGTAAGCGCGCAATAAACGTGAGCGGAGATTCACCGGGAAGTTGTCGCATTCTTTGCAAGTCTTGTATTAAGGAGGTTAGGTCTCTACTATCACCGAAATGATTCTCTAAAAGAGTTTTAATTTCTTCCCAATGAGTGGGATTTCTAGAGTTCACTAGTTCAGCTGCACGGCCTTTTAATTTGTTTTTTATGTGAACAGTTAAAAGTACCACCTGGTTACCAATTGACATGCCAAAAGCAGTTCTACATGAATTTAAAAATGTATTTAAATTTATTTGGTTACCGTCATATTCAGGAATAATTGAAAATATTTCGCTCAATTTATACGGTTCAACAGCGTCTGGTTGAGGTTGAGGTTGAGGTTGTGGCTCGTGCTGTTGTTGGTTTTGTTGTTGTTGGTGAGCCATATTTCGAGTAGTTACTGGCATAAACTAATTTGAATTTGAAAACTTAGATTTATTTTACTTATAATAGCAATGGACAACAGAACTGTTCTTTTCCACGGACAATACGCAAGAAATGATGCGATTATTATTTTAATTAAATTTGCACTAAAAACGAGATGATTCAATAAGTACTTACACGTAATAAATCTTCATTCGTAGGTTCTTTCTTGATTTAGGGATTGGAATCCGCCGCCCGTCGTCAAAGGTCTCCTTGTTCCGGCGATCCTTTCCTGAAGTTAGGCCCTCTTTTTTTGGGGGGGGGGTGTTCCTTGTTCTTCGGGGAGGTTTTCGTCAGTTAGGCTTTTCTTCCAGGCGTTGTTATCAATCCTACCGACTGCGCCACTTTTATATCACTTAGAACTTGATTTGCTTTTTAAAAACTTTTATTTTAACTTTTACAAATTATTTATATGATTTTATATAGTTGAAAATATGTAGATATAATTGGTACAGAGATTAAATGAATACTGAACGCAAATGCGTCTGTTGGTCATATTTATAAGGTTTGATATCAACGTAGGCACAGCATTCTGGGAATTGTTGCCATGCCAGCGTTTCACATGAGAAGTCTAGGAAGTTGTTATCGCTTAGGTGATAAATGTATCAAATTATATCACGTACCATGATAAGAATATAAAGTTACTTATTTAGATAAGATACTTATATATTTGAATACATTAATGTGGTTTGTTTAGCATATAACATATATATATATATATATATATATATATATATACATACAGCGTGTCGCACTTTTCATGGAGCCACCCTCATATCTCGCTCATCTGATATCCGAATATTTCGAAATTTTGGTGGTGAATATATTGCTATAAAATGAGTCTTTAGACGGCACCACATTTGATTTTAGTCAGAGGCGTTCAATTCTAGAATGGAAAAAGAAGGTCGATTTTCGAAAAAATATATTAGCGATTTTTTTAGTAAAAAACTAGTGAGATATTCTTAATCGGCACCTTTAGAAACCGCTCTGTACAAGATTACATCATAGTGGGTTCAAAAATGTTTGAGATAGGGGCCGTCAAAAAAACAATTTTTTCAACTATAAATAATTTTTACCTGTAAAACAGATTCGCAAATGAAAAATGTATTCTTAATTTTTTGTTCAGAATAATGTATTGTGCTAGTCTGAATTGATTTTACAATAAAATAATTATTTATTTAATAAGGCAAGAATTCTAATTCGTACATGCTTAACATTTTTCTAATGAATAATCTTCAAAAAAGACCTAAGTAAGCCATGAAATCGAAAGTTATTGCGAGTGTCAATTGGTTTTATTTATTTATTTATTTATTTATTTTAGTTTCATTTATTTTATTTTTTAATTTTTGCCTTATTTAAATAAATAAATATTTTTTTGTAAAATCAATTCAAACTAGTACAATACATTATTCTGAACAAAAAATGAAGAATAATTTTTTTTCGTTTGAGAATTCCTTTTGCAGATAAAAATTATTTTTAGTTCAAAAAAATTGCTTTTTTGATGGCCCCTATCTCAAACACCTTTGAACCCACTACGTTGCAATCTTGTATAAATGGGTTTCTAAAGGTGCTGATTAAGAATATCTTACTAGTTTTTTTCTAAAAAATTCGCTAATACTTTTTTTTTTTTAAATCGACCCCTTTTCTACATCTTAGAATCGGACGCCTCTGACTAAAATCAAATGCGGTTACGTCTGAAGACTCACCTTATAGGTATATATTCACCACCAAAATTTAAAAAAATTCGGATATCAGATAAGCTAGATATGGGGGGTGGCTCCATGAAAAGTGCGACACGCTGTATATATATATATATATATTTATATGTTGTAATATTTATTATTTAAAAGGTGTGTGTGAATGACTGTAATAGAAATTTATTTTTAAAAAGGCGCCACTATTACAGTACACTACCTTTTTTTATAATCAATCACACATTTAATTTGAGCATGAGCTACAAATGTAGATACTAGTCCCAGTGCAGGTCACTTCAGCTAACCAGTGGCTTTGATTTGATTAAAAGAACCAACAATTAAATAACAACAATTTTATTTTGACAAGAAAGTAAAACCAGTGATCAATAAACTCTTATACTAAATTTTAAACTAACAAAATCTAGGCCTTGATTTGTTGTTTTAAATCTGCAAATTTACCCTGTGGAAATTTGAACTAATGCATTCGAAGAAATGGGAATTTGCAAATTTAATAATGTCAATTGAGCTCTCTTCCTATATCTAACACTGTACCTGTCAGTTTACGGGCGTTTCAAATCTTATTCGCACTGATTTTCGAATAGCGCACAAAACCTTTTCTGCAAAGTGCCAATCTGCTACAGCTCACGTATTGCTACCCCTGGATATTCCTTGTCGACGATACTCTCTCCAGTGAATAGTGATTAAATGTGAACGTGAAGCTTTACGCTAAAATACTTGGTTAAATGTATGAATATAAATTGATACCTGTTTGGTAAGTCAAATTCTGACGTTTGTTTTACATTCTTGGTTATGTTTTTTCCAACCAATTTTATTTTGAAAATACACAAACTTTATGTTTTAGGCCTTGCCTTGTCTTATTTTCTCTATTTTCTGCTAATTAATTTGTAGTTTTGATACGATTTCTTTAAATTTTCATAATATTAATAATAATTTGACATGACTATTTTTCTCAAAATTCAACAACCTCGTTCCCCTTTTTTAACAAAACTTCTTAGTTACGAACTTTTTTCATGGGATTTTTACTAAAATTTGACTTTTTGTCACATTCATGGATTGTTGGACCTGTCATTTTGAAATGTCGAAATGTGAAATGAATAAAATTTTTCTTAATAGATACTTTTGCCCATTTTTACTGCTAAAATAATATTCCCCGTGTCTTTACCTACATTTTGATACCCCCTTTTTTTTGGCCAGCTTCTTTCTAAAGCTTTACTCAAATTTGTGTGTTTTCTTACATAATTACCTTAAAATTAGTTAAAACTATGTACAGTCTGAAATTTTACTTTCCTTTCCTACTTATTAATCCCTATTTCTTAATTTAACATCTTTTTGGTTTTTTCAAAGAATTTTACTAACTAAATAAACGTGAATCTTTTTTAGGGTGACATGCAAGTTTGTCGAGCTAGTTCAGTCCTTTTTCAACTACCTGACTTCTGAAATCTGCTGAAAATGTTCCCTGAACTTTCATCTTTGAATACAACGTGAAAAATAACAACTAATCAACATCTTTGGTTTGAAATTGCAAAATTACCATTGACAACGCAAATCTTGGCAGCTGCTGGTACATTTTCTGGGATAAAACGAAAATTAAACTTTTAAAACTAGAGATTGACCTGATCTATCGAATTTAAGGTAATTTGCTTTGATTTTCAAATTTTAACAAAGTCTCTGGTACGCTCACTTATTTTTGTAAAATAACTGTTTGTTGTTTTTTAACGATAGTAAGCTTCTTGTTTTCAAGTTCATTCAAGTTCATTCACTTTATTTAAAATTTACTGTCTTTTAAGCAAAGTATATAGTCTTTCTCATTAAGTTTTGATATTTGTTACTTTTTTAAAGTTATTGGTTTTATTTTTAGATTTAGTTTGGAATTTTCTTTGTTTCAGATCCAGAAATTTGCTTTTCACACATCTTGTGATTTTCTACACTACAAGCTGTTCAAATTCAACCTGAGATAGTCTGTGAACTAAAATACTCCATCGGTGGATTTCTTTTTAATACCTTTTCCTTTTTTGTTATAGAAGTCTAGCTTCTCAAGATAAAGTGAATTTAACAGAATTTCTTAATCTAATTATTTACATTTTTCAACTAACATACAATGTTTATTGTTATTATTTAAACTTGTTGAATCTAGTGAAAGCTACACTGGCAATGCGCTCACAATTTGTAACTCATACCAGTTTCTTGATTTGTTTTTTCTGGTATTTTGCAAGTTTTTCATGCAAATTTGCAAATAGTAGTGTCGATTAAATCTTTTAACTAAATTTGCCTCTTTATCCTTTATATGAGATCAAAATATCACATCATTTATCCCCTCCGACTAATAAAATTCGAAAAATTTGAAAATTTTGAAAGTTGTGAAAATTTTATTAGATTGAAGAATTTGATGGGATATTTGCACTGTCATTCCTTTTTTTTTTGTTTTTTTTTTTGATTTATTCACTGACATACGGATAAATCATTTCCACGTGGAATCTTTCACGAATTCGTTCATTTTCTGAGTCTTCCTCTTCTTGTTCTTTTTCTTCCTCGTCTTCTTCTTCTGGGTATTTTAATTCATATGTATTTTCATTTAAAACTTTGTTCACGATATACGGACCATCATATGGATATAACAATTTCGCACAAATGTTTTGTTCTTTGTTTGATATCCTCATTCTTTTAATTATGACCTTGTCACCTTTTTTAAATTTTACTCTCGTTAATCCGCTTGTTTTCGCGTGATAAGTACCTTTCTGCATTTCTTTGTAAGCGTAATTTCACAGTTTGATGTATTTCACTCAAATTTTCTAGTTTCTCATTTTCCCATGGTCTGTCTGGATGTCTGCCAAACATGATCACAATAGGAGCTAGCTTAGTTACCATGCCTGGAATATTGTTCATGTAGTTCTCAACCGTTTCAACAGCTGAAGGCCATTGAGTATGGTTTCTTTGTACCATAATTCTTAGGAATCTGATCGTTTCTTGGATGTATCGCTCGATCTGGGATGACGAATTGTTGTGAAATTTGCTTTAATATTTTGATCGTTTAAATACTTAATAAATCTGTCGTTATTAAAGTACGTCGCGTCGCGTTGTCTGCCAAAATTCTCTCTGGTTTTCCCACTATTTTGCAAAATTGTTTTATTAATTTAATTGTAGTGGTCGTGTTACATCTTTTTGTTGGATATAATTTAGTGAATTTTGTGAAATTATCTACTAACACCAAAATGTTTTTTAAACCACCTTCTGCCGAAATAAGATTACTGATATAATCAATTGAGATAAGTTCCAACGGTTTTGTCGTGAGAATACTTTTTATTTGATTTTTGTTTACGTGATTTTTTTTTTCCCAAGCAACACGTGTGACAATTTGATAAAATGTCTTTTGTTAGGTTTAAATCCTTTTCTGTATAGAATGTTTCCCTGTAAATTAACCACGTTTTCCTAATTCCGATATCCATATCGCAAATGTAGGTCTAATATTATCCTTGCATCCAAAGTTTCATCTAAGACATACTTTTCTTCATCCAACATAGTTTTGATTATAAAATTCTCCTTTATGCTGTATCCTCTGTGTGGTGTTTCGTGTATTTTGTCTCTTAATGTTTGTAAGTGTTGTTGGCTGTCTAGGACTTGCCTTGTTGTATAGAGACCACTATTGTGTGACAATGTGTTCAGTGATACTAGGTATGTGTTGAGTTGTTCAGGTTCTACTTGTCGATTGCGTGTTAGCGAGTCTGCAGTGATGTTTTCTACACCCGGGCGATGTTTAATTGTGAACGAATATTCTTGAATGAGGAGTGACCATCTATAAATTCGATTATTTGCAAATCGATTTTTCATTAAGGAACATGGGGCAGAGAGATCGGTTTCTGAAGTGAAATGGGCAGCTGTTAGGTAGAAAGAAAGCTTTGATATAGAATACACGACACTTAACATTTCGAGCTCTCCAACTGAATAGCGGGTTTCATATGGTTTGAGGATTCTAGATATGAAACATATGGGTGTTTCTACCCACCCTTGAATTTGTACCAGCTCAGCTGCGATTATTGACTCCGACGCATCAGTCCTAAGTATGAATGGTAGGTTGAAATCAGGGCTATGTAACAAAAGATTGTCATGAAATTTTTTTTTAAGTTCTTTGAAAGCCATTTCCCTGCATTCATTCCATTCCCATTTCGTCTCCTTTCTAAGTAGTTCAATTAGAGGAACTTCTAATTCTGATAATCTGGGTATAAATTGTTTGTAATAGTTTAAAACCCCTAGAAAACCACGTAAAGTTTTTAAATTTATAGGACGAGGATATTCTTTAATTTCTTTTACTCTATCTTTTCCAATACTTATCCCTGTTTGTGTTATTTTATACCCCAAATATTTTACAGAAGTTTGGTAAAATTCACACTTTTCAATATTGAGTTTTAACCCTGCTTCATCTAAAGTATTTAAAATTTTGTCCAAATGCTCACTACGTTTTTCTATAGTTTCAGAAAAAATTAGAATATCATCAATATAATGAAAACAAAATCCTTCATAGCGATCAAGAATACTCTGCATTGCCCTGACGAGTGCTGAGCTTGCGCTTTGTAGACCAAATGGTACAACTTTAAATTGAAAAACATGTCCATCTATGCTGAACCCAGTATACCTGCGAGAATCCGGATGAGGTGGAATCAACCAGAAAGAATTTTTCAAATCAAGTTTTGAGAAAATTGTATTCTTTCCAGTTCTAGATAACATTGAACTGATATTTTGTGTACAATCAAATTGAGATTTTGTTAACGTATTTAAAGTCCGTGCATCTAAACAAAGTCTTATTGAATTATCTTTCTTTTTAACAATTACCAAAGGGTTTATATAATTAGTTTTAGCAGATTCAATTATGTTAGATTGTAACATGTTCTGTATTTCATTTTGCACTTGTTCTCGATATTTATAAGGAATAGGATAATTTTTAGTTTTAAATGATTTTGATTCATCTACCTGTAACTTGTGAATGTAACCTGACGCAACTCTAGCTTCGTAGTTTATGAGTGAAATATATTTTTGTAACAGTTCATGAACAATACTTTCATATTCAGTTTGACATTTTATTTCAATATTTTTGAGCATTAAGTAGTTACTATTCATTACATATGTAGTCGTTTCTATCATATGTTCCGCATTTATTTCATTTTTTACCGCATTTTTTCCGATGTGGGAGGACTTTGTGCCTGCCTCACATCCCGCATTGACTCGTTTGTCATTTTTCACCGCATTGGATTGATTACCATTTAATTCATTATTTATTATAACCTTATTTTTATTTATTATAAGTAGCGTTTTACCTTCAAGATTGAGGAAACCTTTTCCCAAATTAATTTTTGCCCTTAATTGATATAAAATATCTTCACCTAATATTGCGTCAAAATTTAAATCAGGTACTATAAACAAATCACAATTGAAAGGAATATCCTCTACTTTAAAGGTTGTACTTAACATTTTGTTGCTTTGTGTGAATTTCTTGCCATTGGCATTCAATAAATTGACCTTTGATATTCTTATAAACTTTTGTGCAAAACTATCCTTATGTTTGTTAACTAAATTTTCATTTATCAAACTGATCTCAGAACCCGTATCGACTAGTAGTTAACTTCAATCCTTGTATGTTTAAATTTACAATTGGTAAATAACTTGTTTTTGTTTGTATGTTTTCATTATCGATGTCCGTTGATATAAATTCACGCGGGTGGCTATAACTGGTGGTTAAAATAATTTTACTTAAAAATCCTGTCGTGAATTAATTTGTGCCTGAGTTTCAATCCTATTCATTTCCTGTTGTGACTGCTGTGTGTTTCTTGTTTGAACATTCGTATTTGCGACCTGTGCATACGTTCTTGTGTCCCTTCTTTGTTCCTCTGCTCCTTGTGATCTTGTTTGTTGGTTACCATTTGTCCTTTGTTGAATATTTTTATTGCCCGGATTATTCTGGTTGTTGAAAAGTCGTGGTTGGTTTCCATAATTGTTTTGATTGTTATTATACGTCCTCTGTTGATTTCCATTGTTCTGATTATTTTGATTGTTGTTGAAACATCCTCTGTTGATTGCCATTGTTCTGGTTGTTGTAATAATAGTTTCTTCTCTCATAGCCTCTATTTTCGTTGTTCTGATTCTGTCCAGTATCACAGTTTTTGTTTCCGTCTTCATAAATCTTGTTACCATAATTCCAATTTTTCTTTTCATTACTTCTGCTCCTGTTGTTCTGATTATATGGTTTTCTCCATCCCGTATAATGGTCATCTATGTCTCGGAGGTAGTCAATCAATCCATCCAACGTTGAGATCCTTTGAGTCACAATAACATTGTGTACGTCATCAGGAAAGTGTCGTGCCAAATATCTTACAATCTCTGCCTCGGTGAAGCTTGGTTCCAAGTATCTGATATTATATACTTTTCTTAATATATAGTTCTCCCTGGATACACCATTGTTTTCTATATACTTACCATTAAATAAGTTGAAGAGAACTTTTTGTTGGTTGTACTCCCCCCAGTACTGTTTCATTACCAATATCTCGAATTCATCGAGCGTTTGGAACCTACTCTCGATCACCTGGTACCACGTTTCGGCATCTCCACGTAACATGTTTTGTATTACCTGTTTTACGTTTGTACCAGCATGTAAAGTTTCCATATATTGCCTTAATCTGGTGGTGAAAACCTTGGGATGTGTCCTTGTATCGCCGTAAAAATAAAATAAATTTTTCTGACAGTGCATGACTGTGTGTGTCGGTGTCGTGGTTGTAGCATCTGCTCCTTTTCTTCCTTCTAATAAGTGCGTATTGATTAATGATAATCTTCCGTCCTGTTCTTTAAGATGTTGATCAACTGCCTCGCTCTGCCTCTTTATTCTTCCTTCTATCTCCGTGAATCCTTCTACTATAACAGTTTCAACATGGTGACTTATTTCAGCCTTCATTCCATCTGTAGCTGCATGCACCCTACTGCCAATTTCTTCTCTTATTTCTTCGTCCATTCTATCTAGTCTACTCTCAACATTGTCCATTCTTCCCTTTATTTCCTGTGCACATTTCTCTAGTTTTTTATTTTGTTCATCTAGCTTCATATTTTCATTAATCTCTTCCTTGTTTTTTCTTAATTTTTCATTTATCTCTTGCTTTGTTTCTTTAAATTTCTTGTTTATTTCTTCTTTCGTGTCATCTATTTTCGCATTTATGCCTGTCATCATCTGCATGAGTCGTTGGAACATGTTTGCATCTGTCTGTACCGGTGTTTGTATGGTATCCCCCACTGGTGCTATTTCCGGACGCCCTTCCATCTCTTGTTGCCTTGTTGTCTCTTCTTGAGCCTCTACGTCAGTTTGGAATGTCTGTCCTTCCTGTTCGTTGCCACTCATTATTGTTGTCTTACCTGACCTGCAAGCAAGCTTAATGACAATGAAAATATCACACCAATACTAAATGTTTAAAAACCCTCAAATACCTTTAACAAAGCCTTTTGTTTTTATTCTATTTTTTTCTTTAATTTTAAAATTTTATTTGTAATCAAATACCCTTTAAATTAGATTTGAATTGAATAAATTATTAAGCTTAGTTCTGTTTTATTAAAAGCCCCACGTTAGGTTAGACATTATATGTTGTAATATTTATTATTTAAAAGGTGTGTGTGAATGACTGTAATAGAAATTTATTTTTAAAAAGGCGCCACTATTACAGTACACTACCTTTTTTTATAATCAATCACACATTTAATTTGAGCATGAGCTACAAATGTAGATACTAGTCCCAGTGCAGGTCACTTCGGCTAACCAGTGGCTTTGATTTGATTAAAAGAACCAACAATTAAATAACAACAATTTTATTTTGACAAAAAAGTAAAACCAGTGATCAATAAACTCTTATACTAAATTTTAAACTAAGAAAATCTAGGCCTTGATTTGTTGTTTTATATCTGCAAATTTACCCTGTGGAAATTTGAACTAATGCATTCGAAGAAATGGGAATTTCCAAATTTAATAATGTCAATTGAGCTCTCTTCCTATATCTAACACTGTACTTGTCAGTTTACGGGCGTTTCAAATCTTATTCGCACTGATTTTCGAATAGCGCACAAAACCTTTTCTGCAAAGTGCCAATCTGCTACAGCTCACGTATTGCTACCCCTGGATATTCCTTGTCGACGATACTCTCTCCAGTGAATAGTGATTAAATGTGAACGTGAAGCTTTACGCTAAAATACTTGGTTAAATGTAGGAATATAAATTGATACCTGTTTTGTAAGTCAAATTCTGACGTCTGTTTTACGTTCTTGGTTATGTTTTTTCCAACCAATTTTATTTTGAAAATACACAAACTTTATGTTTTAGGCCTTGCCTTGTCTTATTTTCTCTATTTTCTGCTAATTAATTTGTAGTTTTGATACGATTTCTTTAAATTTTCATAATATCAATAATAATTTGACATAACTATTTTTCTCAAAATTCAACAACCTCGTTCCCCTTTTTTAACAAAACTTCTTAGTTACGAACTTTCTTCATGAGATTTTTACTAAAATTTGACTTTTGTCACATTCATGGATTGTTGGACCTGTTATTTTGAAATGTCGAAATGTGAAATGAATAAAATTTTTCTTAATTGCCCATTTTTACTGCTAAAATAATATTCCCCGTGTCTTTGCCTACATTTTGATACCCCCTTTTTTTGGCCAGCTTCTTTCTAAAGCTTTACTCAAATTTGTGTGTTTTCTTACATAATTACCTTAAAATTAGTTAAAACTATGTACAGTCTGAAATTTTACTTTCCTTTCCTACTTATTAATCCCTATTTCTTAATTTAACATCTTTTTGGTTTTTCCAAAGAATTTTATTAACTAAATAAACGTGAATCTTTTTTAGGGTGACATACAAGTTTGTCGAGCTAGTTCAGTCCTTTTTCAACTGCCTGACTTGCTGAAATCTGCTGAAAATGTTCCCTGAACTTTCATCTTTGAATACAACGTGAATAATAACAACTAATCAACATCTTTGGTTTGAAATTTCAAAATTACCATTGACAACGCAAAACTTGGCAGCTGCTGGTACATTTTCTGGGATAAAACGAAAATTAAACTTTTAAAACTAGAGATTGACCTGATCTATCGAATTTAAGGTAATTTGCTTTGATTTTCATTAACAAAGTCTCTGGTACGCTCACTTATTTTTGCAAAATACCTGTTTGTTATTTTTTAACGATAGTAAGCTTCTTGTTTTCAAGTTCATTCAAGTTCATTCACTTTATTTAAAATTTACTGTCTTTTAAGCAAAGTATATAGTTTTTCTCACTAAGTTTTGATATTTGTTACTTTTTTAAAATTATTGGTTTTATTTTTAGATTTAGTTTGGAATTTTCTTTGTTTCAGATCCAGAAATTTGCTTTTCACACATCTTGTGATTTTCTACACTACAAGCTGTTCAAATTCAACCTGAGATAGTCTGTGAACTAAAATACTCCATCGGTGGATTTCTTTTTAATACCTTTTCCTTTTTTGTTATAGAAGTCTAGCTTCTCAAGATAAAGTGAATTTAACAGAATTTCTTAATCTAATTATTTACATTTTTCAACTAACATACAATGTTTATTGTTATTATTTAAACTTGTTGAATCTAGTGAAAGCTACACTGGCAATGCGCTCACAATTTGTAACTCATACCAGTTTCTTGATTTGTTTTTTCTGGTATTTTGCAAGTTTTTCATGCAAATTTGCAAATAGTAGTGTCGATTAAACCTTTTAACTAAATTTGCCTCTTTATCCTTTATATGATATCAAAATATCACATCATTTATCCCCTCCAACTAATAAAATTTGAAAAATTTGAAAATTTTGAAAGTTGTGAAAATTTTATTATATTGAAGAATTTGATGGGATATTTGCACTGTCATTCCTCTTTTTTTTGATTTATTCACTGACATACGGATAAATCATTTCCACGTGGAATCTTCCACGAATTCGTTCATTTTCTGAGTCTTCCTCTTCTTGTTCTTTTTCTTCCTCGTCTTCTTCTTCTGGGTATTTTAATTCATTTGTATTTTCATTTAAAACTTTGTTCACGATATACGGACCATCATAAGGATATAACAATTTCGCACAAATGTTTTGTTCTTTGTTTGATATCCTCATTCTTTTAATTATGACCTTGTCACCTTTTTTAAATTTTACTCTCTTTTTAATCCGCTTGTTTTCGCGTGATAAGTACCTTTCTGCATTTCTTTGTAAGCGTAATTTCACAGTTTGATGTATTTCACTCAAATTTTCTAGTTTCTCATTTTCCCATGGTCTGTCTGGATGTCTGCCAAACATGATCACAATAGAAGCTAGCTTAGTTACCGTGCTTGGAATATTGTTCATGTAGTTCTCAACCATAATTCTTAGGAATCTGATCGTTTCTTGGATGTATCGCTCAGATGTGTTCGACCCGGGATGACGAATATATATATATATATATATATATATATATATATATATATATATATATATATATATATATATAACCTCTACGCCTGTGACTTTTACGTTATAGGAGTGTAGAGGTTATTTTCGAGTAAAATACTAGATAATTGCATTATTTTGTAGATTTTACGGACATTGTTTTAGAAGATAACATGTGGCAAAGAATCCCACCAAGAAACATAAAAATTAAGAAAATGCCACAACCAACATTTAGACAATAATGTTAAAAAAAATTGAATGGTAAAATTTTTAGAATTTTTGTCAAATATGCACATTTTTTAAATATTTGCACTTGTCTATTATTCCTTATAACTTATATGTAGTTTCTTGGGTTTATGGTCAGTTAAAAAGTAAAATATTATTTTCTTATACGATTCGGTTTATTAAGCATCGTCAAAGACACTACAATTTTATAAAAAAACAGAACTATTTTGTATGTATGAAAATAAGTGCTACTTAAATAATAATAATAATATTCTAATAATAGAAATAAGCTAAACACATTCAATATTTAAAAGCAAACTTCTTAGAAAAATGTAAAATAAATACCTATATTAGTTTTGCAAATTTAACAATAGCCGAACATGAATTTTTAGGATGTAGCGCACTCCTACTTCTCTCTTCTCTTCTCTTCTTTGCCACGCTCTTCTCTTTTGCACTTCTCGGATAATCTTTCACCAGCTTCTCTGTTTCGTTTTCCATAATATACTCATTCTTGGGTGCAGCTAAAATAAACGTAGTTATTATTATTTGAACCAGTATTATTAAAAAAATATATGAAAAATGGGCCAGATGAAAATAAAAGAAATTATTGAAGGATATAGATATGACCTATAGCACTCAGTGAATAATATTTTACCGAATTATAAATTAAAATTCATAAAGTACTACACTGGCGAATAGAATTTTAAGATACAAGATTGTAATAGGTAATTGTACAGTGGACAGACTGTATTTTCATGCAGTCTGTCCACCTGTGTTCGGCCTGATATCGTATCACATCTTTCGTTTAAAAGTGTAATAAAAGTTTAAAATAATTATCTTAAAGCACAATATTTACTTACTTATTTTCATCCACAATTAGTTGCTAGTTGGTTTAAATTATTAACTAAGTAGGCACATTAATTGTCGTCATTCTTAAATCCAATTTCATCAGGTTTATAGATTTGACAATACTTTCACGTGATTCACATTTTCTCTCACTTGGCATCCACCAGTACCCACACAGCACAATCGGGATATGGGATGACAAATTGACGTACCTGGATATGAATAGAGAAGCAGATGTACCTTTTAGGATATCCTATTTTAGGACGTCCTCAAGACAGCCCATTTTAGTACATCCCAGGATATCCTTTTATGGACGTCAATGGGCTGTCCTGAATAGGTTCCATTTTGGCATTAATTATGACGACTAACATCGGGATTAAGAACGGACATCCAATGAAGAGCCCCGAATCTCCTTAAAATGTACCCTAATATTAGGTCTCTAATATATTTAAATAAAGCGCCATTTTAATTTCCGGCCGGCCAAACTGGCCAGGCCAAAGCAACTAGAAAATACCCCAAACACACAGCAACCATGCTTTATTAGTTTTTATTTTCTCAAAAATTTAAATAATTATTATTGTTAGTGGCTGTATGAAATATTTTAAAGTTGTATCTTTGTGTTTTATCTATTTAGTTCTGCTTTATTCGAGTATCTTCATTCCAGACTATAAAAAGTGAGTATAAATGTATAAAAATATAACATAACCTATTAAACTTCATGTTATGAAAAACTTATCTGATTATTCTGATTATGATTGAATATTTAATTAGTTACTAATGTCGAAACCACGAAAATTTAATATGATTTTTTATACTTTCAGAATGCCAAAGGAAGCTAAAAAAAAATGAGGATTTACCCAGTAAACATTAATGTAACTTTACCTTTCTGAGAGGTAAGATTTTTATATAAAATATTTTACATAATTTTACATAACATATACGTAAAATAATATCATATTTAAGTCAACATATTAACTTAAATATTTATACACAAGTTTACATATTTGCTACATAATTTTACTTAAAAATATTTACTTACTTCATTTTACGACATCGAAGTCATGGAACGCGTCAGTCACGCTCACGCAGCACGCCAGTGTAAAATGATGTAAAATCTAACGTTTGTGTTTTTTAATCATTTTTGTGAAAAATTGTGGATGATGTCTTTTAATAACTTTGATGCAGAACTGTGAACCATGAAGCGTTGTGACTTTTTAAATATTATTTTATTTGGACGTTTTATTAGTGTAGAGGTTAGGTGCAAACATAAACATGCCCTCTTGTTTGCGAATTTGGTGTACATACCTATGTACGTTTTCCAAAGAATGACCCAAAAGTAAGTTTGTGTTGTGCCGTTTTTATAAAGATATTTATTTAAATGAAACGTAATTTTTTTATAGGTTAGAATTATTTCACGGGCAATCGTTATTCTCGACAGACAATTATATCATTACATGGATTTTGTTACACAAAAGCTGTCTGTTGGTGCTGTTCCCACATTATTAAGTTCAACTGAATCCAGCGTAGGAAGTTGTAATTCAAGGAAACCCAGATCTTAATAGTGACCAAAAGCTTTTGCGAAGTACTATGCATAGGTATGGTTATTGTTTACTGACATCTTATAGCACCTACTTTGTGTTCGTTATTGTATTATACATATATTTCATGGTTTTGTATGTGTAAAGTAGGTTAATATTTTCCTGCAATTTTTCTTTTGTCCAAAATTGGCTTCAGCACGTCAAAATACTTCAGAAAAATTAGATCAGAACCTTAGGACAAAACTATTGCCCCTTTTTAGGGGATAACAGGGGTGGTAACCAAAAACTGATACATTTTTTTTTAGTATCAGAATCGGTTTCAACATGTTAAAAAACAGGATTAGATGGTTCTGATCAAAAGCGCAGCCCCTTTTTTTGTTGTCTTGTGATTAATGATATTGCTTGTATCGCCATTAAAAAAATTAATTTGATCATTATAAAACTACGAAGAAAACTAGAATTGTCTGAACCTTTATGGTTAATTTTGTTGCAATAAATTAAGATTTGTTATTATTAAAAATATGCTTCTGGTAGAATTAAATCATCTTGGTAAAGAACCCCGCACATTTTCTTATATCAAATGGCTCTCGGTGAATGTAATAGTATAATATAATTTAATATTTATACAAAAAAGTTTAAGAAACAGTAACAAGTTCGAAAATTGAATCGTTGATTGTTTGCTTTTCAGTGGCGTTAATTAACAATTTGTTTATATGACTGTTAAAGAAACTACTTTTATCATGGGATTTTCACAAGATTGATGCACTCGTCTACAACTTATGCATATTCTAAGATCTCTAGAGGCTTTAAAATTAATCAAGAATATAGACGCTGCGTGAAGTCATTCACTCCTAGTTGCATTTACATTCCCCTTTTTTTCAGCAGTTATATGCTGCATACTCTTATGTTGAAGTACTCCAATAGTCCCCAAATCACCATCTCTGGCAGATTAGACAAATCTGATTTTAAATAGCTGGGTTTTAACAGTGTAAACTCAACTTTGAGGCGGACTTTCGGATTGAATTACAGCACTTTGAGCACATCGGTTCATGTTTAAAGCAGTATACTTCTGAAACTTATCGGATCGACCTCAAATTTTCCATTCCATTGGAAGTGTGTCTTCGTAAAGTTTTGTTAAAATATATACATTATTATTTATTTAAGCTATCATAAATTGTTTAATAACTTAACAAATTGATCAAAATAGTTTGCATCTAGTTTTCTTCACAATTTAGTAAAGGATATAAGCTATATAATCAGATTTACTACACTATACAGGGTGCGCCACTTAAAACTCCCCAGACTTGTAACATTTTTATTTTCGAAGCGATGACCATGTTGGGCACATCAACTTGTAGACATTTTTAAAGCCTTTAAATATCCATACAGAGTGATTATTATTTTTTTGAATGGTTAAGAAAGGAAACTTGATTTCTTTGAATATTTTTTTACCTCACCCTGTACATGGACTGTGTTATTGTTTTCTTATAAAGGTTTTTTAATTAGCTTCAATTTATGTTATTAAAATAAAAAAACTTAAAAAATAAAAAATTTGCAATTTCCTACTTTGTACATTTTAATATGTTTTTAAAAATTTTTTTTTTAGTTTTTTGTTACTGTTTTATTACGCTGAATATTGTTTGTGATATGTCTTTTACAGATAAAGCATAAAATTATTATTTACATTCCTTTCAAAGTAATTTAAAAAAAAATCAGTTTGGAGTGTTTTTAATTCCTTTCTCTAAAACCAAAAAGAATTTCGAATATGAAGTAATAATATAAATTGAAGCTAATTAAAACCTTTATAAGAAAACATTAACGCAGTTCATGTACAGGGTGTCGTAAAAAAATATTCAAGGAAATTAAGATTTCTTTAACAATTTTTTCAAAAAAAAATTTTTTTAATGCTTTAAAAATATCTACAATTTGATGTGCCTTAAAAAATAAGAAAATTACAAGTCTGGGGAGTTTTAAATGGTGCACCCCGTATATGAAATAGACTAATATTTCAATTATTTCCACAGGTTGTGTAACTGATGTTCAAGTAGCAAATGTCAGAGTGACGTAGGCTGACCAAAGAACGAGTACAATCAGAAACGACCCGAGAAATGCTTAACACTTATTGTAGATACTTAGTTAACTTGAATATAGATTAGTTACACAAAAGACACTAGTATTAATCTCTTCTAAATCAACAGTTAATAAAATAAATTAAATGAAATTTGAGCTTTACTAGGAATGCAAGGCAAGGTAGGTAGGTGGGTATACATCATTGGAGAAGAAAAAATATCGTATAGCTACTTTCTAAAGAACATATAGATGACAACGTCGAGGACAACGCCTAATGCCTGGTTTACCTACTGGGATATGCAGAGATTAAGATGGAATTGAAACTTTGTTGATACTAATTAACTTAGTTTAAACTGTCATTCAATTCGAGAATCTTTCCTAAGCTAATATATGTTGACAAATCAGACAACCATATCTTGCATTATATACTTTTTATCTTTTTGATGTAGCATGTATTTGTTTTATATACCTACCATAATGTTCAAAATAGCACCCTATAGTACTTTTTAAATATTGATACTAGGGAACTGGATTCTTGGAGTTAAATATATGGATATAAATTCCTCATGAATTGTCAAGAAAAATTGATATTCTTTAGGAAATAACTGGAGGAGACGTCAACTTTAATTTTTAAGTAGAATACCTCTGAACATTTTTAGAAAGTTAAATAGTTTTATATTTTAAATATAACCATTTTTTACAAAAAAATTTTCATTCAAAATATAAAACTAAATAAGGTTTCCGACTTAAAACTAAAACTTGGTGTCAACTTCGGTAATTTTCTAAAGAAAAAATTTTTCTGTATTATAAGGAACTTTATTCATATATCTAACTTTAAAAATCCAATTGTGTAGTATCAATATTTAAAAAGTGCTGGGATAATACTATTTTGAACATACGGTAGGTAGATAAAATATATACATGCTACATCATAAAGAGATAAAAAGTATATAAGTTAAGTAGCGTAAGGTCACTATCAAGTGGTTGCATATACATATATGCTACATCATAAAGAGATAAAATTAGTTACGTATGCTTTACATAGCAAGTGGTTGAATATATATACACGCTACGTCATTTGTTCCATACCGTGAGGTCACAGTGTTATCTCTTCACTATGTAAAAATCATATGCACATGTTGCTGACATTTCGCAGAGTATGCACATATGATTATGCGTCACATTTTACATAGCATGTTACTTCTGCGAAACTTAGTTTACGTAGCATTTACGTATATGCTATATATTTATGTTTGCTGGGTATACTCGCATTCCCGTATTTGAAAATTAAGTACTGAGGAACCTACAAAATAAAATATTAATTTGGCTCAAGAATTGAATACTGAAATCAGCTTGGAGAGAAAATGTGAATCACGTGAAAGTATTGTCAATTCTATGAACCTGATGAAATTGGATTTAAGAATGACGACAAATAATGTGCCTACTTAGTTAATAATTTAAACCAACTAGCAACTAATTGTGGATGAAAATAAGTAAGTAAATATTGTGCTTTAAGATAATTATTTTAAACTTTTATTACACTTTTAAACGAAAGATGTGATACGATATCAGGCCGAACACAGGTGGACAGACTGCATGAAAATACAGTCTGTCCACTGTACAATTACCTATTACAATCTTGTATCTTAAAATTCTATTCGCCAGTGTAGTACTTTATGAATTTTAATTTATAATTCGGTAAAATATTATTCACTGAGTGCTATAGGTCATATCTATATCCTTCAATAATTTCTTTTATTTTCATCTGGCCCATTTTTCATATATTTTTTTAATAATACTGGTTCAAATAATAATAACTACGTTTATTTTAGCTGCACCCAAGAATGAGTATATTATGGAAAACGAAACAGAGAAGCTGGTGAAAGATTATCCGAGAAGTGCAAAAGAGAAGAGCGTGGCAAAGAAGAGAAGAGAAGAGAGAAGTAGGAGTGCGCTACATCCTAAAAATTCATGTCCGGCTATTGTTAAATTTGCAAAACTAATATAGGTATTTATTTTACATTTTTCTAAGAAGTTTGCTTTTAAATATTGAATGTGTTTAGCTTATTTCTATTATTAGAATATTATTATTATTTAAGTAGCACTTATTTTCATACATACAAAATAGTTCTGTTTTTTTATAAAATTGTAGTATCTTTGACGATGCTTAATAAACCGAATCGTATAAGAAAATAATACTTTTTAACTGACCATAAACCCAAGAAACTACATATAAGTTATAAGGAATAATAGACAAGTGCAAATATTTCAAAAATGTGCATATTTGACAAAAATTCTAAAAATTTTACAATTCAATTTTTTTTAACATTATTGTCTAAATGTTGGTTGTGGCATTTTCTTAATTTTTATGTTTCTTGGTGGGATTCTTTGCCACATGTTATCTTCTAAAACAATGTCCGTAAAATCTACAAAATAATGCAATTATCTAGTATTTTACTCGAAAATAAACTCTACACTCCTATAACGCAAAAGTCACAGGCGTAGAGGTTATTTTCCAGTAAAATACTGGATAATTGTATTATTTTGTTGATTTTACGGACATTGTTCTAGAAGAAAACATGTGCCAGAGGATCCCACCAAGAAACAGAAAAATTAAGTTGCCAGTGGATATCTATTTGCAGTCCGTAGGATATCCTGGGACATTTCAGTATATAATTTGTACAGCCTATTCCTAATACTTAGGACATCCTGAAATATCCCGGGATGTCCTGGTACGTCCTTAGTACAAGCGCCGATATATCCTTCAGGACGTCCCTCGTACTACTTTTATCTGATACTGAGTTGTGACATCGGGATGACCAAAACAGTGCCGAAAAGCATACAAACTGGGATATTAGGATGTCCATAGGCAAGCCCAAATACTAAATGGGATTTGCCATAGTACGTCCCTCGCACAGCCTTGTGTTGTGTGGGTTTACACACTGATATACACAAAATTTGTTTAAAGGCTAAGTTAGCATCCTACCTATTTTACGGTTTAATTGGCGTTCTTATGAATACTTTAATCGATGCGTAAAATGACACCCGAATATAAAAATTACTGGTATAATTGACTTCCGGCGGCGTTGTCAGATGTATGCTATGCTGCTTTATCGTATTACAATCTGCAGTCTGTCGACGTATAAGTCTGTCGACAGTCTGTCGACAGTCTGTCGACGTATAAGTAAATAAGGAAATCTGAACATTTTTTAATTAAAATTTCAACCTGTGAGAATACTAATTTATGTTACAATTTAAGTTTCGAAACATGAATTTCGCGTAAAAATGAATTACTTTTTATTTGCTTATAATTTTTATAAAACATATTCTTTATAGGATTTGGCAAACAGCAGAAAAAACGATCTGTGTGAACTAAAAAGAAAAACTATCTGCATAGATTGGAAATTAATTTTATAGATAGTTTTTCTTTTTAGTTCTCACAGATAGTTTTTTATGCTATTTGTCAAATTCTATGAAGTTCGTCTTGGAAAGAGTATGAGCGGGTAGCAATGTAAAAAGTGCCCCCGCACCTACCGAACTAAAGTGGCTTCCATAAGATGTCTCGTATGCTGACTGTCTTGTGTACAAAGTTTTAAGCTCGTGGATTCTGCATGGGTTGGAAAAAAAAATAATTTACCCCTAAATGCTTTATTTTTTTTCTCACCGCTTATTTGACGGATCGCTTTGTAATTTGGCACAAATAATATCAGTGTTAGGATAATTTATTTTAGAAAATATTACTCTTCTACGATGATTTTATGCATTAAAAAAAATTAATATATTTTTTCAATGGCCTGAAGGGTGACACTATTACCATATTTTGATATAATATGTATTTAAAGTTTCATAGTTATAGAACTATAACATATAACAGTTACAGTTTTATTAATGCGGTGGAACAGGATAAAAATAAATAAAAATTATCTAAACTTGCAATATTACGAGTATATTATTTAATAATTAGATAGGTAATCATATAATTCATTGATGTTTATTTATTTCACTTCCGATAAGACATCGCAAAGAAAAATAAGAACAAGAAAAGCGACGTCAAGAAAAATAAGAGCAAGAAAGAAGACGTCAAGAGAAAGAAAGGCGGCGTCAAGATGAAAGACACGAATTGAAGGAAATAATGGAAGACCTGGAAATAAGGCGTCAAGAGAAGAAAGAAGAACGAGAAAGACGCCAGGAAGAACTGAGGAAAATCCTGAGTGATCAAATGAAAATCCAACAAGACGCTATGAATTCAATCACTAACGAAATCAAAGAAGAGATAAACAAGGTCGAAGATAAAGTAGGTGGGGTCAAGACAAAAGTCAGTCAAATCAAAGGGGAAGTAAGCGACATCAAAGAAAAGATGAGTGAGGCCGAAGGAGAAGTGGAGCGCCTTAAACGACAATGAGAGAGAAAGGAGGCCAGCTGGTAGCATCATCAGGTCCTCGTTTAAAACCTCCCTCATTTGACGACCAAAGCTCATGGACAACGTACAAGAGACAATTTGAGGTGGCTCCAAGTGCGAATAACTGGGGTAAGGAGGAAAAGGCTATGGCATTAGTTCTGGCGCTAAGCGGCCAAGCTTCAGAGTTACTTTAGACCATGCCGGTGGAGAAACAAAGGAACTTCAAAGTCTTGGAAGCTGCATTAGACTTGAGATATGGCGACCAACACCTTGCCCAAGTATACCAGGCTCAGCTAAAATTAATAACGCAAAAGGTTGGGGAAAGCTTACAAGAATTCGAAGCTGCGATAGAGAGACTGGCACACCTGGAATATCCGAGTGCACCAAGAGAATTTCAAGAACAACTAGCCATGGGAGCCTTTTTAGATGGCATTAGGGCCTCCGTAGCTCCATCTCATACTGTTACGTTCTCATATATAGTATCTTATCCCCGGAATTTTAAGTGTGTGTATCGTACTCGTGGTTTTCTTATGTTATTTGTATTGTACCTAATACTTAATTTTTCCCTTTTTAAAAAACTTAGATAATAGTTAGTGTTATACACGAAATGGAAAGTTCTACAACTGATAGCAATAGTTCTGAGAGAAAAATTAACTCACTTAATGTAAAACGCAAAAACAGTAACAATGTATAATATGTGAAAAAATTGGAGGTACTATAATCGAATCAACCAATAAAACTTTCTTTACTGCCACAGTTAGATGAGGAAAGTGACTTGGATAAATTATTTTGTTTTTTATGAGTTATCATGTTCCTAATGGTTAATAAAATGAGTCTTATAGATGTTCATATGTAGTAATAAAAAAGCCTGTCTCATGCTCTAAGTGAATCCCATTGCGACCACAAAGCCTTCAATCCTACTCCTTTGTTTGAGACATCCTTCCATTCTGGTCGGGTTCCTTTTTCCTTTGCTCGCAATATGGGTCCAATTTCTGCATCACTCGGTTACTCTTGTCTGAATGAATTGTATGATTACCTATCTAAATATTAGATAATATACTCGTAATATTGCAAGTTCAGATAATTTTTATTTATTTTTATCCTGTTCCACCGCATTAATAAAACTATAACTGTTATATGTTATAGTTATAGTTTAAATACATATTATATCAAAATGTGGTAGTGTCAAGCAGGGTAGTCACCCTTCAGGCCATTGAAAAAATGTATTAATTTTTTTTAATGCATAAAATCATTATAGAAGAGTAATATTTTTTAAAACAAAGTCTCCTAATACTAGTATTATTTGTGCCAAATTACAAAGCGATCCGTCAAATAGGAGGTGAGAAAAAAAAAATAAAACATTTAGGGGTAATTTTTTTTTTTTTTTTCACCCCATGCAGAGTCCACGACCTTAAATCTTTGTACACAAGACAGTCAGCATACGAGACATTTTATGGAAGCCATTTTAGTTCGGTAGATGCGGGGGCACTTTTTACATTGCTACCCGCTCATACTCTTTACAAAAAAGTAATATTTCCCTCTAGTAATGTGCATTTTCTGTACGAGATAGGACAGAATGCTGTAAAGAAATATTATTAAGAAAAATAAAACTGAATTTGTTAAAATTTTGCTCACTTGCAAAGTGACCCTATAAGGGTAAAGTTGGAGTATCACGCATTTTAACGTTTATTATTATTTATTTTAGTTCTCTTTTACACAAATTATTAATAATTAATCACATTCTAGATTGTGTTAATATTTTAATGCTTTTCAAATTGTTTAGACAATTATAATTTATTCAAAAAATTATATTTTGCTATAAATTTGTAACATTTCCAACTTTTTTTAAAATTTCACAATAGTTCAAATAATACGAATTAATAATTATTTTTTTAATTACACCCTCATGAGAACTATTGGGCCTTAAAATGACCCCACAAGTTCAAAAGTAGAGTATCATGTATTTTTAGCATTTATTGTTATTTATTTGCGACTCTTTTTGCAGAAATTATTTTTAATTAGTGGCAAAAATGTTCTTTATTTTAAATATGAGCAGAAAGTCGATGAAAAGTTCAAAATTTCTTAAAACCTGCAACACTAGCTCTATTCTGAAGAAAGTTGGCAATAAACAGTAATAAGTTGTTTAAATAATTTGCAGGTTTCCTTAGCAAACTCTTAATAAACAAAATTGCGAAACTAAAAAAAGATGGAAATGCTACAAATTTGTAACAAAAACGTAGTTGCTTAAATAAATTATAATTGTTTAAGTGAATTAAAATTGTTTAAACAATTCGAAAAACCTTAAAATATTAAGACAAACTGAAATGTGACTAATTAAAAACGATATCTATAAAAAAATCTCAAATAAACAATACTCATTCTGAACAATTCTTTTTAAGATATTGTCCTACCTCCTACAGAAAAAGTAGGTACTTTATAAATGAGAAAAATAACGTTTTTTTGGATAAATTTCCAAGACATAAGATTTCTGGAAATTAAAATTCTGCCAATCAATTTCTACCACAGGTTGAACCAAAAAATAAATTGCTCATTTAATCATGCGTCGCTCCCTGGCACATATGCTTTCTTAGAAAATGTAAGGCTCTTATTGAAAAAAAAGAACGATTTCCAGATAAAGAACTTTTTAATTAAATTAAAAAATTATGCTGAAATCCATATGATAACTTTTCTTCGATATAAATTTTTCAAAAACTGTCGAAGAAAAGTGATCTCTGTAAGATACAAAATTAAAAATCGTCAATTTCATTTTTTGGAAGTTCATATACAAGGTCTAAATATATTACAAAAAATTATGTATTTAAAAAAAAAACGTTTTTTTATTATACGTTTAGAGCGTCAAAAATGAGAAATTGGAGATTTTTTAATTTTTAAAACATAATAACATTGAAAATATCAACTTTACGAAAAAAGTCATCCAACATTTCTTATTGGAAATCGATAAAAATATATTTAAAAACATTGTTCCATTGAAAAAATGTAATATTTCCCTTTGTTATAAACAAAATCGTTTTAAACAACATCAGACCGGGTTACCGTCTGGTAACCTGGATGCTCATAATCAATAGTGTCTCCAGAACTGATTCCAACAAATAAACTGCGTCCGAAATGTATTCGAAACTCATACGCCCATACTGCCTGCTATGTAACTAGACCTCCCAATTTTATAGACCGTTAACAACTTCGTAAAAAAATGAAAATCGGCAAAGGGACCACGGTGTTTCATTTCTACATAAAAACTTTTAAAAAGTCAAAAACCTAAACCACATTCCAATTTAAAAAATATAAATGACTAAGTTTTAAAATCTAAAAACTAAATAACAGGACAAGCTTTACTTGAAAACGCTTTTATTGTAGAAAAAATACAATAACATTTAGCATTTATGAAAATGTAAACGTACATATTTCAAACCAAAATAATACAATAATGGTAAAATGAAACAAAAACCGAACTTCAACTCTTAAAAGGAAATTTATTTTCCCTATCTATATAATCCCAGGATTATGTTACGTGTACTAACACATTACAGTGTAGGCAAATTAGCATTCTGACTAAATAGTTTACCGAAGGAATGGATTTTCACGAAACTTTGTGGATTCTGTTCATTTTGAAGTCCAGATCAAACTCCAAAAAAAAAAAAAATTGGCCGCTATTATTTCCCCGCAATTGTTATAAACAATGATTTTGTTGCTAATTCGTTAACTAGTAAAATTGAGGTAAATTAAAAAAACTAAATGCCTTTTTAGATAATTTTATGAAAAATGACAACTTTTACTCTTTTTCGAAAAAATGCGTATTTTCCGAAATATAGCGGTTGAATTTTTTCAAAGAGGGTGGAGAGTGGAATAAAAAGTGACGAGAGAAAAAACATAAATTAGAGTGAATATATCATTAAAATAAAAGACTTTTTTCCTTTATGACTTTTTCCTAAAGTGCACTCCATCCAAGTTTTTCCGGAAAAACCCGAAAAATAGACCCCTATCGGAAAATGGAAAATCTCTTAAACTATGAAATTTAAATATCTGAAAAAATTTAAACGTATAGGTTAATAATATTAATAATTAATATTATATAATATTAATATAATATGTTATAATAATATTAATGTTAATAATGTTCTTTCAAATTTTGCTCTCTTCTAATTTTTTTGTAATGTGCATATTTTCCGAGTTTTCAACAGTTTTTCACTATCAAAATGTATCTAAATTTTTTCATGACACAAAATGCATATAATCTCTGAAATTGTAATTAATTTATATATTTTAATAGAAAAATATCTACTTTGTGAAGAAAAGAAACACAGAAAAAATTTCTACTGCAGTCTCGTCAGTAAATGTGAGGCGGAAAGAAAAAAGGGACCTCTTGTCGGCGATGTCAATTTTTCAGCACAGTCGAATTAGTGGTTTGGGTCAAAATTATCGATTTTCGGATTTTTGCGATTTATTACAAGCTGTAATCGATTACAAAACCGATATAATTGGATGAGACACTTAAAACAATCGATAAAGCAGTCGATGTTCAGCCCTGGAAAAGGTACCTCTTGTCGCTTATGAAGAAATAACATGGGACCGACAAAAGGTCTCTTTTCATAAACGCACTAGTAACTTAAACAAAACAAAAACATAGAGATATGAATTTTGCACCAAATTGTTCAGAATTAGAGCTTAATTCATTTAATATCAATAACTAAAAACTGGAATTTGCCGACAAGAGGTCCCTTTTTGCTTTCCGCCTCACAAATATTAAACCACCTTTACCCTTTCAAATAGAAAGACGTAATGGGGAAGTAAATTGGAGTGTAACTCGATAAAGTCTACTTATTTTGAACAATACACAATTACACATCGTTTAAAATATCTGTACACAAAATGTTTACGAATTTAAAAAACCAAACATATGGTCAGAGTAGGCATGTTGAAAATAATAGATTTCGGAAAGGGTTTTTTACAATAGAGGCCTTACCCCACAAGCGTCCATAATAAGACACAATAAAACTGTCTTTCAGAAATAACAATCGCTCACTTCGCAGAGACAAGTCAATTAGTTTCAGATACAACCCATTATTGTCTGTTTAACTGAAACTAGAATAACAGAACGCATTTTAGACTCCGAAAATGTAAAAAATTCCAAAATTTATCTATTACAACTCTCTTAGCTGGCATATTATACATTAGTGATAATTTATATAATCAACACAATAGAAAGTAGCTTAATTGAAAATATTACATTCATCTATGTCCCAAATTGAGATACAAATTGTGCGAAAATTATTAAGTAATTATAGATACTTATTTAATAAAGCTAAAATATTATGATATGAGAGTTTATTGATACATCTGAAAGTGTGTTTTAAATAAAAAGAAATATTTCTTATCATAAAAACACAATTTGTAATGTTAAATGTTAATAAAATTGAACATGTCTCAAGTTTTGCAATAGGTATTTTTCTTTATAGTAGTGTAAAATATTATAAAATATTCTGGGGCTTCTAGTAGGTATACTTATACACCAAATCCCAAATTTCTGTACTTTTACCAGCTTGCTTTACTCATTTTTCCCTATTTACCCCCATTTAACCCCCCGCCCCCCTATTCGGAATTAACGCAAAATATAATCTAGTTCCAGATCTCGTCAATGTGTACCGACTTTCAAGTCAATATCTTAAACCGTTTCTAAGAAAACGTGCGCACAAAAAAAGTTACAGGCAGAAATTTTGTTTCGCTCAAATTTAAAAGCTCGACGTTTTTATGACATTCTACGCCTATTTCAACAAAAAAAAATTTGAATTTGTTTTACGATTACTATACTCAGGCCCCCCGTATAGGGGGGGGGTCTATTGGGTACTGAGTTTAGGAGCCCCGGCTTCTGAGGGGCCCGCCAGAGATCTTGACAATTTTTTTTCAAATTTCTCCCTCCTCCCCGCTCATCAATTATTAAGCGCGGAGGCCTGTTGGCTTCTGAGGGGCCCGTTGCGTAGATTCTGGAATTTTTTTTTTTCAAATTTCTTCCCCCCCGCTCATCAATTATTAAGCACGGGGGCCCGTAGAGAGGGCCCGCCAGAAATGTTGACAAAAAAATTTTTGCCCGTTCATCAATTATTAGGCGCGGGGGGCCGCCAGTGAATTTGGTACTGGGGCCCATGATTTGATGCGGGGGTCTGACTATACTTCCACTCCACTACGTGGATGTGGCAATTTCAACTCCACTACGGAAGTGATGTGGATGTGAAAGTAAAACTAAACAGTAAAAAAGAGAATTCATCCGTGATTGTTTAGCTGTAGTATACTTAAAGAAACTACACTAACATTTTTCTTTGTATGTCTTACAAAAATATTTTTACAATAATTATAATATGTTTTTTTCCATAATTTTATTTTAAATTAACTATATTTCACAATAGAAATATAAAACATTTCATTTCTCGTTTCTTATGTATAACAAATTCGGATAATAGTAGAGAGCACGGCTGGGCAAAAGGTGTCACCCTGTGGGGGTTTGGAAACTAAAAGCTGCAACCAGTCTTATTTAATAGCTTATAATTAATTGTGTTTATGTGTAAAGTTGGCCAAAAATTGGCCTGAGAAAAAGAGCGTTATTCAAAATTTTGGAGATATTGACAATGAGCAATTGTTACAGGTAAAGTAAATATTTTGGCACGAAATTATCGAAAAGTCTGTAGCGGTTGCTATAAAAAAAATATTTAATAAAAGAAAAAGCATTGACGCTTATGGAGTTTTAAAACTTTGAACGTAAAAAAATTGTAATTTTTCATTGCATTTTAACGTTCAACAACCGATATTTCGAAAACGAGCACTCAAATCAAAAATACTTCTCTTACGATATTGTAGAGTAGAGTTTCCCGCTTACAACGGTATAACGTTCAGAATTTTTGGGCGTAAGATAGCGTAGGAAAATTAATAAATGTAAAACATTGCACAGATCTATTTACATCGCGGCAGCCGACCGTCGATCTCCCTCCCTTACGTCGCACGGCCCGCGCGCTCCAGTTGTCTATATTCTGGGAAGACTGATTGTAACTTACAACCACCGTGGTTTGTGTTTTATTAGCCTATTTGTCTTTTTTTGTTATTGTTTTTTATTTAACAATAATATTACTTCAAACGAAATACCAAGAAAACAGACAGGGTGTTATAACGAATTACAAAACGTACATATTACACTTTCTAGTTATATTATTCTGATGCTACAAATTATAACAATCTTAAAAAAGTATGTGTATAAAACGGAACAAATTAACAATATTATGAGGTAAAGAAAACAACATGCTTATGTATACAGTGTGTCCACGGATGGACTTAACTATACGTGTAAGCCTTTTTATTTTTGAATTCACAGCCAATGTAATTTACACAAAAATTTAATAATAAAAATTGACAAGAAAATTAGTTATTGTCTATGTGGATGAAACTTTGTATTAAGACTGCACCTGACATTATTTACAACTTTCCTTTATTACATTCGCGATACCTTTTTCCCTGTATTCCTTAATAAATATATACAAAAATTGGTACTAGCCACTTAAAATACTAATAGCCTACCTAATGACTAATCACTAATCACTAATCAGTTTCGGTTTCGTCATCAACTTCAATATATATAGAAGAAGGAGGCGATTTCACTGCTGCATTTACATTGAGGCAGGATTTTTGTCCCAACCATCTGCATGATCCTATCCAAGAAATACAATTTTTTCTACAAGTACACCATCTCTGCATGCATTTCTGCTAAATTAAACCTTCAGGAATATATTTTATATTAGTTAAGTACAAATTTTTGAATGTATCAAATTCCGAAATGTTGTCCATATTATTAATAATATTATACAGAACGGAATATTCGGAATATCCTGTAAATATTGGATTATTATTTTCCTTGGAAGTCTCTATATGCGAATGTAGAATTTCATCCTTTGATGAACATTTTG
Source organism: Rutpela maculata (assembly GCA_936432065.2). NCBI lineage: Eukaryota > Metazoa > Arthropoda > Insecta > Coleoptera > Cerambycidae > Rutpela > Rutpela maculata. The sequence goes on along the minus strand of OW386288.2, from coordinate 92,566,655 downwards.
AGGACAAAATATATGTCTGATCTATCAGGCCTTGTTGACTCAATAATTTAAATGTCATCACTGAAATGCATCTTTAATTTGTCAATTAACTGTATCTTTGATACATTTCCTCCGAGATCTGTATATCTAGCATATATTGACGAAACAGAATATCTCTTTTGTTTAATTTTGTTTAATAAACTTACTTAATTCTTTATAAAGCAGTATTTCAATGTATGTTTCTGCATTTGAAGAAACCTGAAGATCTTCTTTAATAGCCTTCAAAAAGCATTTCGCGTGATATTTTATTTCCATAGCAATTAAATCAATATCGCCAATGCGCTTCATAACAGAGCTATCATTTTGGGCTAAAATTTTGATCTTTCCATATTAATAGTCAGTACTTGTGATACATTTTGATGATTACGCCTCTTTTTACAAAGCACACATGTATATTAAATATTCCTTTCGTACTGAAACTGGAGGTTCGGTTCTGTAAAATTTTCTCTAATAGTATTTCCTTTTCAAATTTTCGGCGCAGCAATTCAATACTTTTTTTTACTACTACAGTAGCACGATTTGTGTCAAATTAATAAATTTTGTCCCCATTTTCAGTGTTAGCAATATCTTGACGCAAGTGAATATTGCTAGATTTATACACACTGTCCTTAATTTGTAACATTTGTCTTAGACTTTTTAACGTTTTTTCAGAGCCCTTTACTAAGCTACCAGAAGACTTTCCACAAATTAAAGAGTTTTTAACATTCTCTTTGTAAAACACGAAATGTTGACTATCTCACTTTTGGATGTTGAAGTTCCACTTCGGTCCATTTTTAGTTATTTATGGAAAATCAGACTAAAATGATGCCTATATTTATGTTCTTAATATAATTTTTAATTTTAGGAAATTCTACTTACCTGGACACTGAAAGTAATTTTTATATGATTAAACTAACAATAGAATAACAGACCTATAACTTAGACATAGAGTTTTTAACAGGAAAGAATTTACTTTTAACTGATAAAACCTTCAACACTTTGGGCTCATACTAATATTATATAATCTAATGGCATATCTCTATGGGCATATTGGGCATTAATATGAATACATGAGAGTAATAAATTATCTATTTAATCTAAGCAGAATGTAGATAACTGGATCGCGCGGGCCGTGCGACGTAAGGGAGGGAGATCGACGGTCGGCTGCCGCGATGTAAATAGATCTGTGCATTGTTTTACATTTATTAATTTTCCTACGCTATCTTACGCCCAAAAATTTTGAACGTTATACCGTTGTAAGCGGGAAACTCTACTCTACAATATTATAAGAGAGATATTTTTTGATTTGAGTGCTCGTTTTCGAAATATCGGTTGTTGAACGTTAAAATGCAATGAAAAATTACAATTTTTTTAGGTTCTCGAAGCGAAATACGGACGTTCAAAGTTTTAAAACTCCATAAGCGTCAATGCTTTTTCTTTTATTAAATATTTTTTTTAGAGCAACCGCTACAGACTTTTCGATAATTTCGTACCAAAATATTTACTTTACCTGTAACAATTGTTCAGTGTCAATATCTCGAAAATTTTGAATAACGCCCTTTTTCCCAGGCCAATTTTTGACCAACTTTACACATAAACACAATTAATTATAAGCTATTAAATAACCGGTCGCAGTTTTTAGTTTCCAAACCCCCACAAATTTCAATTTTAAAAGGAATTTTGCAGTGCGAGCTCTCTACTATAAAGACATAAATTATTTTTAATGAAAATATATACCATTTGATTTATTACTTCCACATCCACGTAGTGGAATGGAAGGATGTACAGGGTGCGCCACTTAAAACTCCCCAGACTTGTAACTTTTTTATTTTTAAAGCGATGACCATGTCGGGCACATCAAATTGTAGACATTTTTAAAGCCTTTAAACATGCATACAGGGTGATTTAAATTTTTTTTTTAATTTCATTGAATATTTTTTTACCTCACCTTGTACATGAAATGCGTTAATGTTTTCTTATAAAGGTTTTAATTAGCTTCAATTTATGTTATTAAAAAAAAATTTTTTTTAAATAAAAATTTTGCAATTTCCAATTATTTAGTACATTTTAATAAAGTTTGTTTTTAAAAATATTTATTTCTTTTGTTTCTTGTTGGTGTTTTGTTACGTTGAGGATTGTTTGTGATATATCTTTTACAAATAAAGCATAAAATTATTATTTACATTTTTTCAATTATTTTTAAAAAAATCAGTTTGAAATAGGAAGGAGTGTTTTTAACTTCTTTCTCTAAAACCAAAAAGAATTTCGGATATGATGTAATAACATAAATTGAAGCTAATTGAAACCCTTATAAGAAAATATTGACGCAGTTCATGTACAGGATGAGGTAAACAAATATTCAAGGAAATTAAGTTTTCTTTCTTAACAATTTTTTCAAAAAAAAAAACGTCGCTTAAAAAATAAGAAAGTTACAAGCCTGGGGAGTTTTAAGTGGAACACCCTGTATAGTAATCGTGAAAAAAATTCAAAATGTTTTTTGTTGAAATAATAAATGTCATAAAACGTCGAGATTTTAAATTTGAGAGAGAAAAAATTCTGTCTGTGTGTCGGTCTGTAACTTTTTTGTGCGCACGTTTTCTTCGCAACGGTCTAAGATACTGTCTTCAAATTTGGTACACATATGTTCCATGATAAGATCTGGAACTAGATTATGTCTTGCGCTAATTTCGATGAAGGGTTGTGAGTTAAATAGGGTAAATAGGAAAAAACAAGTAAAGCGAGCTAGCAACAGTCCAGAAACTTGATTTTTAAAATCTTCTATTTAACTTCATTTTAAAAGCTTTGTATGGTAGTTAGTATCTTTGGGTCAAATCTTGCAACCAAAATGGATCCTGGAGGTATTGTTCAATAGTGGATTCAGCGGCGCCCGGAGAGATTCGACAGTGTCCGAATACAGATTCGGCAGCGCCCGGAATTTACCGTGCTATTCGGCAGCGCCCGAATATGGATTCGGCAGCGCGTGAAAATTGCCTTGGTATTCGACAGGGTCCGGAAGTCACCTTGGTGTTTAGCAGCGTCCGAATATGAATTATGCAGCGCTCGAATATAGATTTGGCGGCGTTCTAATTTGGATTTGGCAGCGCCCTGAAGTTACTTTGGAATTCGACAGCGCCAGAAAATGGATTCGGTAGCGCCCAGAATTTACCTTGGTATTCAAGCGCGCCCGGATATAGATTTGGCACCATCTTAATATGGATACGGAAATGCCCGGAATTTGGCTTGGTGTTCGGCAGCAGTTCTGGAGGTTTGGCTGGCATTCGGCAACGCCTAAAATTCTATGACCAATTATTTCCACATACTAGAATGTAAATATGGTCAAGATGTTTTCCTTTAAAGAGACTTGGATGGGAAATCTGGATGTGGAAATATTGATTCCTTAGCCCGCGGTTTTATTTCAAAAGCTACAACAAAGTTTGAATGAATTATTTTGTCACAACTCAATTGAAAGTCATACTTCAATTTCGATTTTCATAAAAAAAAAGTAATCTTTTAACAAATATAACTTTGACAATTTTTATTGTAGAAGAACCAGAATTTATTAAATTGAATTACCTTTCAACGTTATAATAACCAATTTTAGACCCTCCGGTTTTTAAGTTATTCACGAAAAATACATGTTGAAATTTGACATTTAGAACGGGGACGAAAGAACATAAAATCTTAAAAAATCATATCTCGAACAATTTTTGAGCGGGACTAATCTGAAATTTAAGGTAAAGTTAATTTCTTATGTTTCAAGTCGTACAAATAACAGTTTTTGACATAATTCGTAATTTTCAAGATATTTCCAGAAACCCATTTTTTAACGAATTGCTAGATAAACGAATCAAAAGTCACGGTCACTTACATTCAAACTATACAAACTGCGCGAAAATATGAACAAAATTATATGACTTTTATATCAACTTTATTATTCTAAATATAACATGTTGTTTGAGTGACCTATAACAATTAATATTATGAGAGAAATAGAAGTAAAAATTGTTGAATTACTTAAACACTATCAACTAAAAAGCTAGCTTGAATTGAAACTAAAATATACTTTACGTGCAATATGTACACTTTTTGACTTAAAGTAAACTGCAATAAAATTTTAATTTTATTTATATAAATACTAGCTGACCCAGCAAACGTTGTTTTGCCATATAAATTATAAATTTTTGTCCAAAAAATAAAAATAAAATTTCTGGATAGGGCCACCCTAATCACCTAGGGGTATAAAAAATAGCCTACGACCTATACTCAGACCTACCAAATATACACCAAACATTTCATCAAAATCGGTCAAGCCGTTTCGGAGGAGTTCGATAACAAACACTGTGACACGAGATTTTTATAGGTATATTAGATATAGGTACTTTGGGAAAAAACTTTGTTAGTTTAGATGAATTATAGTTTTACAGATATCTATGAACTTACAGGTGTAGATGCTCCAAACTGATTAATTTTGAAGCACAATGGCAAGTGTAAAATAAAAAATATATTATAATTTAAGCTATCAAACTTTGTCGTATAATTTTTTCCATCTTTTTAGTTTCAATTCGACGGCTTTATCTTTAACGGTGTCTTAGTAATTCTACAACTCTTTCAATTATGCATTTCTCTACGAGAGATTGTTTTTAGGTCACCTACTATACTTTTCTTAAATAGAATAAAATAAGAAATCCAAAAACCGCTGCCCAAGGAATCACTACTTCCACATCCAGATTTTTTATCCAAGTCACTCACAACGAAAAAATTTTGTTTGCGGAAATAATTGTTTATGGAATTTTAATAATATAATATTTGAAATCCTCTACCCCAAAAACCCATAAAACGGTACCCCACATGGTAGCGGGGTGGGGTGGTTGGTGATAGGGGGTGGTAGTGGGGGTGGATAAAGTAAAAAAACATTTTGAGGTTTTTGATTCTTGTACACACCCTAAATCAGATTTTTTTTCATCCCCTTTAATAATGGGGTGGTAATCAGGATGGATAATGCCAAAATTTTTTTTGAGACCTTAGTTGTATATACTAAATACCAATTTTATGGACTCTTACCTGCTTGATTTACCTATTTTCCCCAAATTTACCCCTTCAGCGGAACAAGATGAAAATATAATCTAGATCTAGATCTCGTTAAAGTACATATGTGTATCAAATTTCAAGTCAATATCTCAAACGGTTCCAGAATAAACGTGCGCACAAAAAAAAGTTACAGACAGACCGACAGACAGAAACATTTCTTTTTCGCTCAAACTTAAAATCTCGACGTTTCGTGACATTCTAAGCCTATTTGAACATTAAACATTTTTAAAAATTTTTTTGTCGTTACTTCTGGATGTGGAAGTAAAATTAAAACAAAACGAATTAAAATAATCTCCAATATACACTAGTTCACAAAATCAAATTCTTGATAAAGCTTGTAAAAATGTGAGTGCGGGCTCATTGGATTCGGAATTGACGTCTAGAAAAATGTGCAAAACTTTCAAAGCCGCATATAAACAATTGCAAAAGTTATAAACAAATTAAGATTGAGAAAAAAAAAATAATGATCTTCGTTTTTTGAAAATAACTCGAAAACCATTACTATTTAAGAAATTTAAAAAAATATTCTTGAAGAGGAAGAAATTTCCAATAGAAAAGTCAGAACTCCCGGTACTCTATTTCTATTATTAATCATTTTAATTTAATGTGGCGAACGCTAAGCCGTTACGAAATCGGCCGTAATAAGTAAATAGTATATTATATTACTAGGAGTAGAACGCACTGTTTTTTTGTGTTGAGCCCAGGATTTGCGGCTGAGGCGAAGCCGAAGCCGCAAACTGGGCGAAACACAAAAAAAGGGGAGTTTCGAGTCGAGACTTTTTTATTGGAAATTTCTTCCTCTTTTTAAATTTCTTAGGTATTAATAGTTTTCGAGTTATTTGCAAAAAAACGAAACTCGTTATTTTTTCAATCTCAATTTGTTTATAACTTTTGCAATTGTTTATGTGCGGGTTTGAAACTTTTGCACATTTTTCTAGACGTCATTCCGAATCCAGTGAGCCCTTACTCATATTTTTATGAGTTTTATCAAGAATTAACACGTATTTGAACTTGTGAATTAGACTAAATAAAATTCTGTAATATTAACATAATTTTGTAGTTTATTACGTATCTAAAATATTTTTGCTAATAACTTTTCTCTTCTATAGTTTAATTAAACTACAGAACACTATTTTACTTATAGCCTCGCTGAACCATCCTTAACAAAAAATGTTTACAATCAAGAGGTACAAGTTCCGTCCTCATTTGAGAGTTACACGAATTGTCTCCACTAAGTTTACTTTTCCTAGTGGTAATATATTCGAGCAAACTAAAACATCTGGAGAATAAGTTAGTTTTATGTCATACAATGTGCAAAGGTCTTTTAATAGGTGATTATCAAATTCTCCTCCTCTGTCGCAATGTATACGTAAAGGGGTTCCATAATGTTGGAATTATAAAAGTAAAGCGTTTACTACTTGTTTTGCTGATTTGTCTTGTAAAGGATAATAGTACGGGAGACAGCGCTGCATTTTTTCGAGGAATTTTATACCGAATAAATTTCATTTTTATCAGTTGATTAATATTCAATATCCATCAAAATGAGCGTCAGTCGCCGCACCCGCGGTGGAGCTAGAGGTGACAGCATGTTAAAGTTGAAAAAAATATATATATATATGCTACGAGTATTTTCATACTCGAAAAAGCAATCTAACTTGAACAATTACCCTTATGTTCATATATACAGCTTTGTAAAACTTTTAATATCACTGATACAATAAAAAAATATATTTCGGGAGCAGGATTTGAACCTGAGACGTCCATACCCTGAATAATTTCAATTCAATTCAAATTCAATTCAAAAAGTATTTATTCACAGTTGTTTACAAATATGCGCCAGAGTCGGATCCCGGTTCAGAGCCGACCGCACAACCACGCCGCGCGGCGTCGTGGTGAATGTGCAGTCAGATGGAGCGGGTTCGACTCGGGCTTGAACTACAATTAATGGAAGGGTTAGGGCTCCTGTCTAGGAACAAAAAAAGACTTAAACCTAACAATTTGAATATTTATAACTAAAGGAAGTTTAAAAACACTTATAACTAATTAAACCTAAATTAAAAACTGTAGTTAGGGGCGCGCGCACAAACACACGCGCACTGTTTTTAAAGGTTTGGTTGGTGATACGGGAAATACTCAATGAAAAAACCCGTTTGATACCCTGAATAAAATGTGCCAGTCGCCTTACCCACTCCGCTATCTAACGAGTGAGGCCCGGTTTGTAAGAACATAATATGGCATGTATACTTGGTAATTTATTTATTTTATTTTTTTTTAAATAATAATAACAATTGGAATGAATTATAGTTTATGTACTTTTATGGTACAGCTCATAACGACATTTTCCTTCTTTTTGTTGTTTTCCGTAGAAATTTTTTTTCGATTTCGAGATATTCAAAGAAACCGATGGAAAACGATTTTTTAATAACTTTAACATGCTCTCACCATTAGCTCCATCGCTACCAGAGTAGCTGACGGTCAGATTGCTGATGTATTAGAGGAAAACTATTATTGGTATGATTTTCAGTCGGTATGAAATGACTTGTTCGAAGGCAACGCTGCCACCCGTACTATAAGCTTGAGTGAATTTTGTTAATTCGTCTCGTATTGTTAAAATGAGATTGTTTTCTGGGACTTTTAAAATATCTAAATTTATTCTTTCAAATGGGGTTTTTGGTGTTTTGGTTATTACAATGGGATTGCTTAGGTTTTTTCTGCAAGTTTTTATTTTCTTACAAGTTTCACAATTTTTGATGAAATGTTCGACTTCTTTGTTGAGATTTGGCCAGTTGTTTGTTTTATACGATTGATTGTTTCGTTTATGCCTCTGTGTAGATTTGCTTTACCTGAGTGAAATTGATCGATTAATTGGTCTTTCATCTTCTGTTGGAGTTATTATTTCTTTGTTGTATGTGATGAATTCGATTTCATCGTCTGAAAATTTGTTTCTTCTAAATAATAAGATGAATTTTCCAATAAATCGTTTTTGTTTTCGTAAATTACGTGGAATAAAAGTTGTTCTGTGTTTTCGTAAGGTGTTGGTATTATGTAATGCTTTCTGTTTTTACTGTTTTGCTGTTTCGAATGTTTATTTTGTCATCTCGATATTGGTGATTTTCTTGTAAAAAGTCTTCAATTATTTTGAATTGGTTTTCAGTAATGCTTCCTTGCATGATTTAGTCGAAGAGCAGCCAATCTGTAGGAAGCATTTTAAAAGTAGTCTATACAACTCGCGAACACCCACCTAAAAAACAGATGATATTATGTAAAATGACCTTCTAGATTTGATTTTTGAGTTCGCCCGTTAATTTGAGATTGTCAAATCGGTCAATTCGCAAATTTTTTGAAAAATTTTAAAATTATGTGTTAATTTTTGTTTTGCACATAACACATCATATCTTTTTTATTTTAATGCCGATTTAGACCAATATTTTACACATTATCCCTCCAATATTCTTGGACAGGCTGACGGCAAAAGAATATAGTGTAACTAATAATATAGTGCCTATAAAAAATATAATTACCCTCTATTGTCGCGGTTTTTTAAAATTTGCATTGAAAAATACCCGATCGAGGTAACTTTTTTATTTTTAAAGAGAGAGTTATAGTATAACTCGTCCGCATTAATTTAAAGCATAACTTCTGTTAATGTCGCCCATCTGTGGTGTCGTTTAAGCGATCAAGTGAGTCTACGGATTATTTAATTTCTATTTGCAATTAAATGTTATAAAATTATGTAGATAATCTCGAAACATACACATATAATATTATAACAGCAAGTGGGTATTAAAGATTACATTTTCCTTCGCATAAGCAACTTATGTTACATTGCACGTTTGCTTTGCTACACTTGCAGCTTGTAGTACAGTTATATAATTTACATTTACAAAATGGAGAACTCAATAAAATTGGGTTTTGGGCTTTTTGAAATCATCTTTGGAAATAAGATTTCCTCCTTTAGGTACCATCCAAAATCTAAAACATTTGGAATTCTGGGCTTAATTTGGTAGGCTGTCTTGTAAATAGCACATTGCAGAAATGCCTTTTTTACTTGTATTCTCTGTACTAGGATTTACAATTTCTGATTTTTTTTATAAGCAGTTCGGGTATACGATCTTCTACATTGTGCATGGTAAACTGGATTTAGTGATAAAAATAAATTTTTCTGTTCTAAATATTGTTTTAGAGCCACAGAAATGTCTTCGGATTTTGCATTTGATCGGTACATTTCTAAAACCGTAAATATCGCCCGCAGACAAAAATTTTTCATACCATTGTGTTAGTGAACGAATTCTGAACAACTTTCAAAATGTCCGTCTGTCCGTCCGTCACGTTTCTTGTAAGCACGATAACTCAAGAAAGAAAATTCCGATTGTACTGAAATGTGGACAGTAAATTAGTGTTAGCTAGAGGAAGAACCCTATTTGAACAAAATCGATCGGTAAATAAAAATGTTATTAATGATGTAAATTTGAAAAAAATATTTTTTAGTTTTTATGTTTTTGTAATTGAATAGAAATCTGGTGAAATGATATTTCATTTTAATATCTAAATATTCATGTATTTTACAAATATTCATTTCATAATGTTACATTCTTTTACGTGTAAGGGGGTGGTGTAGTTCTTTTCACTCGGAATCCAAGGGTGACGGGATCGAAACCCAAATGGGGTTTGGTATAGTTTTTTTACCAAGTCTTTTACCAACTAAGATCGTACTATAAAATTAAAAATGTCTAAAAGTAACATTATTTACAAAAAACTGCGAAAAGTATCCTATTGAATGTATAACAATTATATAAAAATCCAGTGAACAGGCGAAGAGTACGTTTTTAGCTTGTTTCCTTTGATTTCCTATCCGAGTAATTATAATTTATGCCAAACTATGTGTTTATAACGCACTAAATATAAGGACTGAGACAAAAAGCACTGTCAACTTAACATAAATGGACACTGGAAAATAATAATCACCCGGCACGTGCCTGCGTTTAGCTCTAGATGCGATTGCGGCCGATTCATAGTAGCGCGCATTCGTTCGGACGCTGAAACAATCAATGAATATTTCGATAAGGGAGCAAAATTTCAAAAAAAACTTCTTATAAAAGATTTTATTTAGTTCATTCGGAACATTTTCTTCGATTATAGTAGGCACCTAACTTTAAAAATAAAAAAGATAACTCGATCGGACATTTTACTCTGCAAATTTTAAAGATTTTGCGTGAAAGAGAAGTTGTTATTTTTTTTTGCCAACTAATTATTTTTTAGGTAAAGTTTTTTACTTTCAACATATCAAAGAATAGTTAGAGAATATTATGTAAAAAAATTAAAAAATTCTGAAGTAAAATAAAAAATATATGACGTGTTATATGAAAAACAGAAAATAACACATAATTTTTATTTTTTTTTGAAAATTGCCAATTTGGTCATTTTGGCAATCTCAAATCAATGGGCGAATTCAAAAATCAAGTTTAGCAGGTTATTTTACATCAGATTACCTATTTTTTAGGTGGGTGTTCGCGAGTTGTATAGAGGGTGTCGAATTCAGAGGGTCTGGTCTTCCACTAATTGGTGTTAATATGTTTTTGTGAAATTTGTCAAGAAAGTTTTCGTTAGAATTTTTGCATTTTGAATAGTCAATTAGCGATTTTTGGACTTTTAGTCTCTTGTATCTTGAATATTATTCTTGTATTGTTTCTGGGGCTATTTCTGTGGTTTCGCTCCCGTCGCTTTCTTCTTGTACCATTGTGAAATATTTTGAGTGCTTATAATTAAGTTAAGTAATTTGTTTTTATTCTGGACAATGCGTCAGCGTTGGTGTTTTGTTTTCCTGGTTTGTAGATTATCTCGTAATCGTATTCTTCTAGTTTTAGTCTCCATCTTGCTAGTTTTGGACCTGGCTCTTTGATTGAAAATAACCATGTGAGAGGTTGATGATCTGTTATGAGTTTAAATTTTCTTCCGTAAAGGTATGATCTGAAGGTCTTTGTTGCTACGATTATACTTAGGAGTTCTTTCTGTATTGTTGAGTATTTTGAATCTGTTTGACTGAGTGTTCTGCTGAAATATGCGATTGGTAGATCTTTATTTTGTTTTATTTGAGTCAGGACTGCGCCAATAGAAAAATTCGAAGCGTCAGAGGTTAGAATGAATTCTTTGTCGAAATCTGGGTATTGGAGAATGGAGTAGTTTGTTAAAGCTTGTTTTAATTTGTTGAACGCTTCATGACATTGTTCGTCGAAGTTAAATTCTGTGTTTTTGTGTAGTAAAGAGGTTAAAGGTTTGACAATTTTTGAAAAGTTGGGTATAAATCTTCTGTGGTAACCTGCTAATCTTAAAAATGATTTGATGTCCTTTGGATTGCTTGGGGTTGGAAAGTTTTGAACTGCTGATATTTTTTCTGGGTTCTGTTTTACCCAATCTTTCGTTATTATGTGTCCTAGGTATGCTACTTCTTTTCTTAAAAATTCACATTAGTCTGGCTGAATTTTTAAATTTGCATCTGAGAGTCTGGTGAAAATTTTGTTTAATCTGTTTTGTTCGTCAAGAGTTGTTGAATAAATGATGATGTCGTCCAAACACACTAAGCATCGTTCATTTTGAATTCCTACTAGTATATTGTCCATGACACGTTGGAATGTCGAGGGGGCATTTTTTAGTCCAAATGGCATTCTTTTTATTCGTAGTGTCCGTTTTCCACTGAAAATGCTGTTTTTTCAACATCTTTTGGATTTAACTCAATCTGGCGAAATCCAGATGCTAGATCGAGTGTTGTGAAATACTGGCATTTTCCTAACTGATCAAGTAATTCTGTGATATTTGGGAGTGGGTATTTGTCGTCTACGGTAACTTCGTTTTATTTTCTATAGTCGATTATCACACGCCATTTTTATTTTCCACTTGCGTCTAACTTTTTCGGGACAACCCATACTGGTGATGACCATGGTGATATTGAGGGTTGGATGATTCCTTGGTCTAACATTTTTGTAATTTAGGTTTTCACTTTTTGCTTGTGTATGTGCGGATACCTGTAGGATTTTGTGAAAATAGATTTTGCGTCGTTAGTATTGATTGAATGTTTGATTTCATTCGTGAAAGTTAATTGGTCTCCTTCTAGGTAGAAAATTCCATAAAAATCTAAACATGTGTTTATGATTTTTTCTTTTTCTTCTTCATTTTCTAGTCGAAGTTGTTTTTCAATTTCTGTATCTCTGTCTGTGATGTTGATTTGAGTGTAATTCAATTTTTTGTTGTTTGATTTGTTTGAGTGCAGTGTTGGAATTTCTTCAAATTGTAGATTGTTCCAATTTACTTCCTTTTCTTTTTCTAACTTGTTTAAAATTGTTGTGAAAAATTCTCCTTTTTCATTCGTTTTGAATAGTGCATTTGAGATAATTACTTCTTCTTTTTCCTCTGATAATAAAATCAGTTCTTTGTTTGGTTTGTCGCATTTGAGTTTGTAAACTTGTTCTGTTCTTGGTTCAATTTTTATTTTGTTTTCAATTTTTCTTTCTTGTTGAAATTTTTCTTGAGTGATTTGTTGATTTTTTTTCTTCGTGAAAACTTTGTTGAATGTTTTCTTCGTGTTGATGAGCATTTTAGGGTTTTGTAAAGGTCAAGTATTTGGTGATTAGTTTGCGATTTTTTAAATCAATTACGCATTCATAATAATCAAGAAAATCTGCGCCTAATAATCCGTCAAAATCGATGTTGATGTTTGATACGTAACATATTAATGGATCGTTACTATTTTCAGTAAAAAATGTGTAGTTTACACAAGTCTAAATTGGAATAACTCATTCCTTATACATTTATTTTTTCTGTGGGTTGAATTTAATTTGGGGAGACAATTTGTAGTTTTATAATTGATATGCCTGTATCAATTAAAAATTTACAAGTTTTGCTTTGTGATTGGATCTTCCTTCCACTCGTACCGTTTCTTGCCTTGGATTTGCCAAGTTGTTTGGGATTTGATTTTTCTTGTTTTGTTTGATTTTCTTCTTGTTCCTCGGGATTTTGGTTCTTTTCTCGCAAAGGATTGAAATCCACCAAAGAGGGTCGCTTGTTCTCGCCTGCTTTGTCGAAAAAATCCGGATGACTGCGCCACTTGTTATAGTCGTAACAAGCACGGTGATTTTTTAAAAAATGATTTTTTATTTTATTTCGAAGTTTTACACCTTGTACAATGTTTGAATTAGAATTACAATAATGTAAATTGAATGATGTTTTTAATAAGAATTAGAAATATAGAATGATGAATAATCATCATTATTCACTATAAAGTCATAATAGGAATGATGGCTCGATACAATACTAGCCCTACTTATTAGTTTTTCTAACAAAGAGGTATTTAAATTTGAAGGTTATATTATTTGCAGTTTTTATGCTGATAGATCTTAGTAAGCGTTTTTGCTTAATGAATGGATAAAGAACATAAAGAACTTCTTATCTTAATTAATGTTAAACAATTAAGTCAAGGTTAAATAATCTTAATATTATAATAAATACGATATAACACTTTAACAATGATATACAATATATGACATAAGATGAGCATATACTGCTAAATTTTAGATGATTAAAATGATTAAATCTATTAAATAATTTTTTTTTTCTTTCAGTTCTGATTACAAATTGTTTGGAGGAAACTATTTTAAATTTATGAACTGATTTCATGTTTTTAATTTCAGTGGATAAAAAATTATATATTTTCGGAGCAAGGAGGAAGTTATGGCTTCTCTGGCCGATGGTTTTTGACATTCTTTAACAAAAAACATCATTTTTAGATCTGGTTTGGTGTTTGTGATTTACCAACACCAGTAAACTTATTCTATTCTATTATATTCTATTAAGTTATACATTAAACGCTTGTATGCTGTACTATACATAAAATAAATAGTCTGTTTGTGAAAATATGTATTTGTTTATTTATTTTTCCATCATTTTAATACCTCAATATCTGGAAAGTTTTATTATTTTTTTTTCTGTTTAACGGATAAATTATAAATAGTTCTATAAATATAGATCTTCTTAAATCTTAAACGAAGAATTTTCTGGGAAAATGTCAAGAATAATAAAATGTTCAAAATCAATTTTCTCAACATTTCTTTTTCTTGACATATTTTCAAAAAATGCTTCATATACGAGGTATATTGCAAATAAAGCGAAAAATTGCAGAAAATTGACGATTTTTGAATTTTAAAATGTGTTGCCCCACCTGTCACGCGTGCGGATGGTTGGCATATGTTTATCTACATCCCAGACTATACTTTAAGAAAAATAAATTGCGGGTAAAAGACATTTCGCACAAAAAGCTATTCCGACTGGCCTATATACTCCTTATAATAATTGTCAAAGTTATTTCCTCTAAGTGATTTACCGATATATGTATTTCCATGTTTTATTAATTTTGGACTCGTTTATCTGGAAAATGGTAACTCCTATCAAAATATTGTATAGGAACAAAATTGTAGAAAATTTTATGCATGTTGTTTTTTGTGAAAATAGTTTTTGTCCATCTTTTTTAGTTTGTATGTTAAATGACAAAAACAACATCGGCAATAGTTTTTTTAACATATGGCCACCATTTTGAATGTACAGCCAGTTTTTTTTAGGACCAGGGCCGGTCATAGGCCCAGGCAACCCAGGCAACTGCCTAGGACGCCACGATTTGGGGCGCCAAACGTCAGACAAATTTATAATCTCAAGTAGACAACTAAAAAAGAACAATGTTTTATACAGGGTGTCCGGAAACAAAGTAGAAAAAAAATAACTGTAAATTCCTCAGCCCAAATTAATTGGGGTCTTCATATAACATTTTTCAAAATAACTCTTCGTTGACAAGTTACAGTCCCTTTAAAGGGATACGTTAAAAACCGTTTTTATTTTTTTAATAAAAAAATAAAATTCCAAAAAACAAAATATTTGGCATATCACTATCCTTATTGAAAGGCATCTTGTGAATTTTTTTCATCCACTTGATTATAACAGCATACTAAAAGTTTTAAAATCGGTTCAGTAATGATTGAAATGAACTCAATTGCATGAGCGTAAATTTTATTTTTTATCACGAAAATGGTTGGTAATACTGATTTTTTTAAAGAGAAGAAAAAGTTTTAGAATTAACAAGGGAATCAAAAAATATTTTATTCTGAAATGTGAAATGAATGGATTTTAAAAATATTTTTACCCCTTGGTGAAGCACTCAAGGGGATGAAAAAATTTCACAAAATGCCTTTCAATAAATGTAGTAGATATGCCAAATATTGTTTTTTGGAATTTTATTTTTTGAGTAAAAAAATGAAAACGGCTTTTAACGTACTTCTTTAAAGGGGCTGTAACATGACAACGAAGGGGTATTTTGAAAAACGTTATATGAAGAACCCCCCATTAATTTGAGCTAAGGAATCTACAGTTCATTTTTTTCTACTGTTTCCGGACATCAGGTAATTAGGGAATACACTGTCCAGTATTAATCAATTCAATCTGACAACAGTTGCTCGTGGCGCTGGCAAATTGCGAATTGTTTTTATTTCACGAATTACGGCATGCTGCAACAAGTGTGAGTGGTGCGATGTGCGACACTTAGAAATTTTGATCCAGTTTACGTAATTGCGTTGTTTAGCCGATATTTACTACTATAAGGATAAGAGTTATATCAATATTCCGCCATCTAGTCGTGTATTTTAAACTTATTTACATTATTTTGACGAATGAAATAAACTTATTTTTTTCTGAAATCGATGTCTACATTTTCGGCGCGATTTCAGATCGAAAAATGCATAATTCCAGTATTTTAGTCCGTTGCTAAGAAACTATCAGAAAACAGACCGGAAAAGATCTATTGCCAAGCAACGATCAACAGAACCGTACGAGAATGTTACTTTTTCTGAAATCGAACGGCAATGTCTACATTTTCGGCGCGATTTCAGATCGAAAAATGTACAATTCCAGTATTTTAGTCCGTTGCTAAAAAGCTATCAGAAAACAGACCGGAAAAGATCCGTTGCCAAGCAACGATCAACAGAACCGTACGAGAATGTTACTTTTTCTGAAATCGAACGGCAATGTCTACATTTTCGGCGCGATTTCAGATCGAAAAATGCACAATTCCAGTATCTTAGTCCGTTGCTAAGAAACTATCAGAAAACAGGCTGGAAAAGATCCGTTGCCAAGCAACGATCAACAGAACCGTAGGGAATGTTACTTTCCCGGCCTAAGCCGGGAAAGTAACATTCCCGTACGGTTTTTTATGTATATTTTAGACAGTAAACAAATACATAATAATAATTTATAATAATATTGATTGTGATTTCAGAAAAAATAAATACACGTAGACAAACCAACTCACATTAAAATTACATTTATTAGTAAAAAAATAATATTGATTGTGATTTCAGAAAAAATAGTGTGTGTACTTCGGTGTGGAAGCACATTCGGGACTTCGATGCTTGTTAGCCTCGGCTAGCGCTTCTGCCAACAATTTGCATCGTCGTGCGGGAATATATTGCTTCCACACCCAAATACATAATATACTATTCCCGGTCATGGCCGGGAAAGTAACATACTCGTGCGGTTTTTTATGTATATTTTAGACAGTAAATAAATACACGCAGACAAACCAACTCACATTAAAATTGCATTTATTAGTAAAAAAATTATTTTTAGCAAAAAAAATGTTCAAAATTGACTTGCAACATTTAAATAGATTGTGATTTCATAAAAAATAGTATGTGTACTTCGGCGTGAAAGCACATTCCCGGACTTCGATGCAATTTGCATCGTCGTCCGGGAATGTATTGCTTTCACACCTAAATACACAATATACTATTGACTGCAGTTTAAAGTAGGTAACAAGCTAATTAACTGAATTTACTTATTGGCTGACCTGAAAAATATACTTTTAGGTTCTATACTAAAATAAAAAATATCGACGTCGCAGGCGTCGAGTAAAAAATCAGGTCATTTTGATAGGTAACTATTCTTTATCGCCTTGCTCTTCGACCTTTTTTTTACAAAACGATTTGAAAAGAAAAGGGGCGCCAGAATTGAACTTTGCCTAGGCTGAAAATAGTCATTGGACCGGCCCTGTTTATGACATGTCTTAAATTGTTCCTTTATGAAAAACAGCTAGGGAGGACTCCCGACTAATATCTTCAAATCTAATTGAGCTATCGATCTAATTTTTTTTTTAATTCAAGTACATAAATAAGCGCTTCAAATGGTCTTTTTGTTTCTATCGATTATTGTTTATTATTTTCTTTAAACAACAATGAACTTATTACTCGACTATTACTTCGCTAAAAATGTACTCGTAATTTTGCCTAAGCGACAAGCTTTTTATTTTTGAAAATTTTCATATACTTACCTACATGCAACGAGGCGATTGCAGCTGAGATACAGGAGAATTTTTTGAAAAAAAAAAAATTTTCATCTAGGACTTATAGTTTTTTATTTATGAATATTTTTGTGACGCCATAGCATAATATGGCATGTGTAAGGCGTAAATTATCCGATTGTCCCTTGAAATAACCTTTTTCTGTCATATTTAAAACAATTTAAATACAGTACAACTCACAGACCGAATACAACTAAATAATTTTAGGAAATAACCGCAAATATGTCCGAATCATTGCACGCATGCACGCGCGGAGATATACCCCAGATAGCATTTATTATTCCACGAATGTACATTTTGCATTCCCAATGTTCTAATTGCATTCTGTACTTGCCATGTATGTTCCCTCAACATTCCCATATAAATAATATTTTCACATATACAATATGATTATACATAGGATATAAATGGAATATACAGAAAAGTTTATATTCACAGTCGCATATACTGTGTACACGTATCAGGGAACGTTCTTCGTATATGTGTTCATGTACATCGTATAAACATTCGTCAATCTGTATAATACAGGTATATTTTTTGTAGAAATATTTGCATCGCCCGAGCGCCGCGCCGACAGTAATATCATCAAAAGTTCAGCACTTTTAACGCGAATGCTGATTGGTTCGATTTTTGAACTAATAAAAATAAACCTGCATCACAACTGATGAGACAGCAATGCTAGTTTTATAGTACCTATCTACCTACCTACCTACAAAAATAATAATGATATTTCTCTATCTATATAAATTTGATTTAAGTACATTTATAATCATCCCCTGTGAGGTGTATGACGTTTTATAAATTTTAAATCGTTCGTCAATATTATTGTATATATGAAATATGTTTTAAATTTTGAATCCAGACTTTAGATTTGTGATCGAATATTGAATAATAATGAATATGAAATATTAAATAATAATGAATGAAATATTAAATAATAATGAATGAAATATTAAATAATAATGAATAATAACCCTTTTTTAATTTATGTACTGTGTTCAATTAATTAGTAACTATCTCGGTAACTATCGGCATTTCTTAAGCAGATAGTTCAGACTTAGAATGGGTATTTAATTACTTTTTATCTTTTATATTTAGATTTCCGTTTTCCATGTCATTACAATCCCCTTGTAGAATTTTTTAAATGCGCGCCACGGTCCTTAGGTTAGTGCACATGCTCCACGGTCAGTCACGATTCTGCTGTCAAATGCAAATGTCGATTTCTTCAATTTGTGTTTTGTTTTCCCGTGATTTATTTTATTAATTAGTCCAAGTATACATTAATTGCATTGCAGTAAGTATTTTACAATTATTGTATACAATATAACTACCACATAGTTTTGTTGTCATTTGCAGATATTTTATATTTAGACACTAAAGTTTAATGTGTATCTCTTTGTACATATACTAAGCATACCACCTATATTAGTTATAATAATTACGGCGTTTGTAGGTATCGATTTTTAGAAAAGAAACTGAGGTGTCTTTGTAATGGTCTCGGTCCACGAAAAGGAAGCTTGGTAGTCACCATTCAAACAATTGACTGATCATTGAAAAACAGGTGAAAATGCAGATGAAATGTGAACACTTTATGGGGTGTTTAAATCTTATTTTCAAGAAGGTAGGTTCGATCTATTTCAATATTAAGGAGCTTTTGTTTATTTAAATCACAACCATTGGATTTGATTACAACATACGAGTTGTGATATTTTGCTTTATACCTATTTCAGAGGATTATAGAAGAGCTGCAATTAATTGAAAAGGGCAGAGATCTGATGTACAGAGTGAATAAAAACAAATCAAAGGACTATGTACAAAAAGCACGTCAGATGATATCGAAGAACATATTGGAAGCCGTCGACTTCCCAAGAAATTTTGTCTTTACTAGAAGTTGAATGAAGATAGGTATGTTGTTCTTTTAATAACTCTGGTAGGCATTTAAAATCAAGTACCTGAAATTTCGAACGTTCACTTGAACGAATTTCATATGAAAAAGAAAAATTAATAAAAGCCACACTTCGATTTAGGTGTAAAAACTTGAGTATTGTGGATATTTATTGTCAGCAAATGTGGCAATGAAGTGTTTATGCCTAAATCGATATGTGGTTTTTATTAACTTTTCTTTTTCATCTAAAATTCATTCAAGTGAACGTTCGAAACTTCAGGTACATATAAAATCACACGTTAAACAAATCCTCGTCATAATATGATACTCTCAACTATGACAGTGGGTACCGATATTCCTGATCTTTGACCTTTCATATCTCAAAAACTGGCGATTTTCAGATATTGTGCCCATGAAAACTTTTGATCAGGATATTATGAAGTACAACATACTACATTTTCAGCCCATTTGACTGTACCTTCTTTTCCATTTATTTTGTGCCTGCCGTGTCCTTTCTCGTATATACAAAAAAATGTTGAGTATTCTATAATTAACATTTTTAACAAATTGCCGGACAACATAAAAAATCATTAAAACTAGAACTCAAACGGATACTAATAAAAAAGGCTTACTATACGGTGGACGAATATTTCACTGATGTTGTAATACATTAATAAAAAACTTACTTTTGTACTCGCAAACTAGGCTGTTCTCAAATTTATCATTGTATTGTATTGTTATACCATTTTAATATTTTAACCAAACACA
This sequence comes from Rutpela maculata, assembly GCA_936432065.2. Lineage (NCBI taxonomy): Eukaryota > Metazoa > Arthropoda > Insecta > Coleoptera > Cerambycidae > Rutpela > Rutpela maculata. The sequence goes on along the minus strand of OW386288.2, from coordinate 92,546,508 downwards.
TTTTTATCCAAACTAGGCATATTATCTATTTTAAAATTAACTTTAATTACTGTTGTCGTCCTCTATTTATTTTCACTGTTACCATTTGTTAGTGTTTCAATTTTATTATGATATGTATTTTTTACATTAATATTAACTATATTCTTTTTTTCTGTTGTATTTTCTTAATGTTTTTGACGTGTTCTACATCCAATGAGGTATTGTATGTAAAAAGGAACAAATAAATGTGTCTATCTATCTATCTATCTATCTATGATAATATCAATTTGTTTAATTTATGTTTGATCAGTTTTATTTTTTCTGTAAGATCTTTGTAAGATGTTTTTATATTTTTCAACTTTATCGTGGCCAGTCTTTAAAGAGAAATAAGTACCTATTCAAATATAATACAATGTATTTTCTTTTACTAGCACGTGTATCTCCTCCTCTGGACAGGAAGGAAATACCTTCTTAAAAATTGGAAAAGCCAAAAGAAAGTATTCAGCCAATAGGATCAGTCACAGATGATGTGTTGAGAATGAAAAGTGGACTTTCGCAATTACAAGTATCACCATCGGCAACACCTGGACACTTGGTTTTGAAAATGTAAGCCCTCCAATTTTTACTATTTTTTACTTACTGACAAAAAATTCGTTATAGTAAAATATGACAGTTCATAAGTTGCAAAGAAAATTTTTTTGTTAAAAAAAAATCTGAATTGAAATTTTTGTCAGAATTGTTTTTTATTATTACAATTCATTTTTGTAACAAAAAATAAAAATATATTTAAAGTAACACAACTGTTTTATTTATATCTCTTCCTATTTTATAATTTAAGATGCATACTTAATTGTTACAACAATGTAAAGTAATTAGTAAAATAAAATCATGTTTTGTTCTTGGCAATTTAAAACACGATTTGAAATAGATAAAACTTTAAGGTAGTGTAATATGATCATTAGATTTTTTCATAAATAACACGTTAAATATGATTTTTAAGCTGAAGTTTTAGAGTGATAAATGTTTGATCCATTTTAAAATGGTTTTTAACAGATCTTATAACGTAAAACTATTTTTTTTACATATATTCGTGGACCTTTGTAAAGTATTGTTATAGCAAATACAGTTTCATTTAAGTTTATTTAGCATTTGTGTGCTCCATTCAATAAAATTTGATGAATAAAACATTTGACTTTAGTGGAAAACTGATAGTAAAAACAAATTTTCTGTGCATATATTCCACATTTACTTACATAATATTCTTCACAAGGAATATGAAATGTGGAAAATTAGAGTACCTAATAATTGACTGTAACAATTAAACTTTAAAATTAGATATTGGATTTATTATATGCAAGTACTTCACTCATATCATGTATTCTCTTGAGTTTAATTATTATAATAATTTATTATTTGCTATAATCATAGATGAGTCGCTGCGTCATACTGAACATATTCAGAATGAAGCAGCGACTCATCAATGATTACAATAAGTAATAATAAATTTTTATAATAATTAAACTTTGAAGAAAATACATGACATGAGTGAAGTACTTATAGCTGCCACTGATACTTAATGTTCATTCCTACAATATACATGCATCATAGATTTATGATCCATGTGTAACATACCAGGCACCTACGGCTTAATTCCTGCGAAGGTAGTACTCATATACCATGAACATGCAGTGTACATTGTGAATGTAGGATGGACCTTCCTCCTATATACCTCATGTATCTATCAGTATGTCAATATACGTTTCTGGTTCATATCAAGTTCCGTTTTGGTCTATGGGTACGTTGTAGGAATCTTACTCGTATATCGAGGGGCGGTCATCTGTACGTCTCTCTGACATTCAGATTTTCTACACGGAATACAAAATGAATATTCATTCTTAGTTCCATGGATACATAAAGTACGTTCCGAGCACATGCTCTGAATGTAAAAATGCTATCTGGGACCTATATCTAGTGACAGATGACGTCAACTCCAATATGAGTGTGTTTTCAGATATGCCTCTTCTCCCGGACATTAGCCTTTTATTTAAATACTTTCCAGTTAGAAATTATGGAAACAGATTTGATAATTGCTAATCTTTAGTAACACTATATTAATATATATAATTTAATTTAAAATATACGGTACATGCAAGAGGCCTATTGTCAGTATACTCTATAACTCTTTAGAGGAATTTTTAACATAAGTAATATATCACTGGTGCATATAATATTTTCAGATAAATTTGAATAGTGGGAATAGTAATGGAATAATATAGAATAATATGTCAGGTACATATCCCCAAATGTCCTATTTGAGTTCTAGGATATCTGAGAAACATCAATAGCTGAGCTAAGCTCAAGATTGTTTTTGCGAAGCCTAGCGACGATCACAGCTGGATAAACGTCATGTTGTTATCACAGGATATCCCAGAATCCAAAAACGGCATGTTTTACGTCCCACAAATGCACTCCCAGACTGTAAAATTTATAGTCGGGAAGTGCAATTGTGCAACATGCTATTTTCGGATACTGGGATATCCTGCAACAACCGCATGATGTTTATAGGCTATCCAGTTATGACAATCCAGGCTGCCCTCAAAAACTCCCGGGGACGGCTAAATTGATATTTTCAGGACATCCTAGGACTAAAATAGGTTATAATTTAATTATGGCCTACTTCAATCTTAGGATGTCCTGAAAACGTCCTAGGACTAAATTAGGTTATAATTTAATTAAAACCGAATTGAATTGGATTCAGGGTTTTTGGACAATTCTGAACAACTTTCATTAATAAAATTTTCCGATAAAAAAATGCCTAGCACCGGAAAATCGGAAAAAGGGTGGTCTTCCGGTTTAGGTTGGAGGGAAAATTTTGTCACCGTTGAAAACGGGGGGAAGATGTCTTGGGGTCGTAGAACTTTTGGGCTTTTTGCCTTTCCCTGGTTTTTCATGATACATAAATTTTATCTTGAAATATTGTTAAAGTATTTTTAATAATACTGTTACGAATGAAAGTTGTAGTCAGGCGTTGCCTAATACCTATTAAACACGACAACTTTTCTGTTAGACATAAAAATGTTATTTCAAATGTGTAAATGTAATATTCGTCATTCAAAGCGATCGCTAGAGGTGTGTAGACTGTCTTGTGTATATAAAACATAGATAGATTAGAGCCTTTAAAGTAAATTGTGCCATGTTCGAGCAGAATATTAACCAAATAGGTATTCGCAGTTGCCAATATATGTCTTCAACTTTTACTCTTTTAAATTGTAGCAGTAAATCACACAATTTGATTGATATTATTTTTATGAAAATAATTACTAAACATTCATATTTTTCTAGATTTAATATTTATATTTTATATATTACATTTAAAAAATAGTAAATAATATTATTTAAAAAATATTCAGTTTAGAACAACTTTATTCTTTCACCAACAACGTTTCGTTGACTTAGAAATAGCCTTCTTCGGAGTTGAAAATTGAAGTCTAATTAAGACTATTTTAGTAAAAACTTGACAACCATATAACTAGATTGCAACATTAGATGAGAATGATACACTGTATTATTTAGCACAGAAAAAGTAGAAAAGTAGAGGTAAATTTTAATATAGTTTATCTTATCTAATGTTGCAATTTTTGCCATAGAGTTGTTAAAGTTTACTATTCTAAATAGTACAATTAAATTTTAATTTCTAGCCCCGATGACTTTTATGACTAATTTGACGAAAGAATAAAATTGTGTTATTTTTCTGAATCCACGATTTTTCAATCATTATTTCTAGTTTCAGTAAGAGGAAATAACTATTAAAAAAGGTTTTCTATTCATGCACAATTATACCAAATGAATTTTTCATATCAATTTTTATTGTTTCATTAAACGAAAAATACGTATCATCTAAAACTTACCTGACTATTGTAACTCAAAAAGAAAACAACACTCTTTCTCACTGTAACGTGGTGTAATATTGAGAAGCGCTTATCAACTAAATAGGAAGCATCACAGCATCTCTTTTGCTCACAGGACCACCTCTGGACCAATAGAAGTAAAAGTGCTTATAGCAACGCCTTTAATCGATATGTTCCATTGTTAACATGTCAGTTAGTATAAGTGGGGGTGGAGTTTGCAGCTAATATATTCATGTTTAATTTGGTTATAATATATTTCTTTAATGTTAGATAGCGACAACAAAAATAGGAAAACTTAATGTTAAAAAACTGTTCTGAAAAAAATTATTTTTAATCTAATATTTATATTATGATGACTTCATCTAGATACCTAGTTATTATTATTATATGTAAATAGTTAAAATTATATTAATTGAAAAAAAATACAATCTTTTAATAAAGATACTAGGTACTGTAGCAGTTTTTTTTGCAAATATTCTTATATTCTCTTATTAACTGTTTCAGTCTCAAGGGATGAGCGAGTTTCTATAGTTTTTAACCGACCTCAAGAAATTAAAAAAATGAAGTTTCTCAATTGTGTTTCTTTGTTTGCTCACTTATTACTCTGAATTAATGTAGTCAAAATATTGTAATTAGTCTCTATTATGCAAACTTTTACTCTCAGATGCGATATGGTATCATTAATTGGGGAATAAGTAGTTACTCTCAACGTGTCTTTACCCTACAAAAATATGCACTGCGACTATTAACTAAGGTGTCAAAAAGAGATCCTGCAGAATAGCATTAAAAAATTTTAACATTAACTAGTATATATATTTATGAACTGGGCTGCTTTGTTTATAAAAATTTGCAAACATTTCAAAAATATCTAACTGGCCACAGTTACTCCACAAGATTTAAAAATAATCTTATACCTAACCAACATTCGACAGCACGGTATCAAAAAAGTATTTATTTTAACGGGTGCAAAATATTCAATGCTTTGCCACTGAGATAAAAAATTCTCAAAACATTACTATTTTCAAAAAAGGCTCAAAACCTTACTTATTGATAAAAACTGTTACTCTCTTGAAGATTTTTTCTTTAATTGACGTTAAACTTAAGTTACCTTTAACTGTATTTGTTTTGTTTTATGTGTATTATACACATATATGTTGTCCAATGATGTTATAGGTATACAATAATCGTTGTGTATGTGGTATTTATATGTATATTATATAACTTTGTGCATGTATTGTTTGTTCTTAACCTGACGCTCTCTACAATTATTTGTATTATTTTTTCCTTTATACAAGTAATTGAGAATAAAGGATTATTATTATTATTATTATCATTATTATTATTATAACACAATAAATACCAAACAAAATACGTCTCAAAATAATGGACTACATTTGAATTTATTTCTTTCGTCCTCTAGAGTTGAGAGGTTGAGATTCCGATATATTTTTTAAGTATTTGGTTTCTTGTATACCATATTTGGTCTGGGGATTTCTTTACTTCATGCTCTTGTCGAGCAATTTTTTTAACTACACCCTGACCTTTATGTCCCTGATATTGCTTGTACTCATATACACTACTATCACGTGTAGTCACACACTTTCAGAATCTCAGAAGTTTATGTTGCTTCCTTAAGCAGCGAGAGCTCGTTTTCAGTTTCTTCTTAATCAGGTCATTTTCGTTCGCCTTCTTTTTCTTTCTCGTTTCCTGTTCATCTCCTTATTTTTTCCGGTTGAGAGTTACTCGTCTTCGGTGCTCTTTTCAGTTTTCTTATCTTAATTGCTTCTTCTATTCCTTCTTTCTCATTCTCTTGTTGTTCATAATATTCCAGCCATTTCGACGATGTTATTGTGAAAGGCAATTTTTTTAATAGTCTTGCGTTTCTGAGTTCCTTCGTCTCGATGTGGTCAATGTAAATGTTTTTCCCAGACTTCATTCTTTGTGTTTGTATTTTCGTGTATTTTAATATTTCATTGGATTTGTAACTTTTTATCACTTTTAGACTCTTTGTTATCATACTTGAGTTTACCAGTTCCTTAAGTTCAACAGTCTCAAAAACGGAGACTTAAATAGCCTCAAGTGTTCTTCACACATAAATATTGTTTCTTCTGAAGTTAACGGTACATCTGTTAATATATGTATACTAATAGTTTTATTTAAAATATAAAGAGGTTTGATTAAATCATCACAATTTTTCATCTCACAGTGTTGTCACTTTGAAAAGATTTATCATCGGCGTAGTTAACTGGCGCATATAAAACTTCATCTATTTCAAGTTTTTTATGAATGTTGTTGAAGGTAAGATCTGACCCAGCATTGTCAAAGTTGTACTCTAAATTTCTGCAGAAGTAATAATTTCAGTTTCGGTAATTTGATTTTCACAGAGAACTCCCAAAGTGCAAAAGTACTGTCTTTGCGTATAGCTTTATTTCCAGACTTCTTGTATGCAGCAATTCTTGCTGCCCACAAAAAGAAATTCATTACTTTCAAACAGGTCTTGGTGAGTTAAGTAGTCGGATTCGGCTTTTGGTTTTGGGAAAACCTCTTTTCTTCTAGACGATATGCATTTCGAAAAATCCACTTCATCTGGATTTAAAGTCCACAAGTTTCAAAGCCATTTATTATGTTACTGTCCCGCGATGCTTTATCAAGTGCTTCTTTAAATGGAGGGCAAAAGTTGTAGCGAGTTACAGATGCGAGTTCTTTGTTTGTGCATTTGACAAGCTTTCTTCCATTCTAATTTTAATGATCTAAATATAGTGACATCACACGGGTGAAGCAATGCGTAGAATTGGCATAAAGACAATATAACATTATTTGTTTCTCTACACAAAAGTCATACAACTCGGTATTGTAGTGACTTGTACTCGTCACTGAATAAAATGATTGGGAATGTGATTTCTTCTTCAACAAGCCAGTTGTAAAATACGTTAGCAACGTATTCAAATAAAAGTTGCTCCAGTCATCAAACCAGAATCTGATCTTCCAGTTTCCCATTCATCTGGAACTGGCATAGCTAACTCTATTGGAGTCGTTTTATATGAGAATATTACCATCGGTGGGGCTACAATGCCCGATGCGCTGTAGTTGCACAACACAATAATTGATTCTTTTTCGTTACTGGATGAAACCTCATATAAGCTTTTTAAATTCTTAGAAATTGACCCCAATACTCACCCTAATTTTACGCAAATTCTCATCCCAGTTTCGTCGTCATTGTAAATTTGAGAGGGATCTGTCGTTTTATCCAGCTTGTTGTATTCTCTCAAAAATTCTACCAATTCAAAAAACCATCGCCTAACTGCGGTTACAGTTACGGCCGCACGCGACTTTGAAATTATTTCAGTATTTCATTTCACAATGTTCGGGTGTCTTTGTAAAAATAACGTGAGTCACTTGTCCACAGGTTTATTATCTTTGAATAGATTTGGACGAATAGTTTCCGTCAAAATATTTCACGCATCTTTCACTTCTAACAGATGCATCGGGAATTAGCCCAGTCGTTGAAGGTATTTACCTCAAGAGACTTGGGAAACGTGTTGGAAAAAAAACAGTAAAGGACTAACTCGTCATCTACAGCATAATTAGAATATTTAATGGTCTAAAACAGACCTAAAATTGAAAAAACAGTACATTCGTATATCTATTTTATAAGTAAAAAAACCTAATTTTTTTTGCAATTATTTTAACCAAAAACAAAAAAAAAAACGTAAAGAGTAGAGGTCGAACTGCCGATCTCTTGATCTATAACTGAATAAAACAACAACAACAAGCATTTATTAATGTTTCACAAGATACAATAATGCGCCATTCCGGAGTCCGGCCCGGAGCCAGCCAGACAATCACGGCGAACATCGCCGAGGTAGGTGTGAAACTGGGCGGGGAGGGTCCGGTTTGGCGGTGACGAAAATTATTTGCTGAGTTAAAACTCCTGCCTAATGGAAAAAGGCTTAAATTTAACACTATCGTATAACGTAGTACACAAGGGTACTTAAACATAATTAAAATTAAAACTGTAAAAAACTATCGATTTCGCGCATACGCGAACACTTAAAAATTTCGATTGCTGGCACGGGAAAACGAAACTCAACGAAAAAACCCGTTTGAGACATTCCACCCTGGTAGTCTTCCTGGTAGTCTTCTATAACTGAATGCTTTGTCATTCGGACACCGAACTCACGTAGTAGTACTTACTTAAATATAGTACAGTTGGCTGAGCTTTATTATGTTATCATTAAACTTTCATTTTAATCTAATTTTATTAAAAGATCTTGATACCACAAATAATAATAAGCTCTATCCATTGTCACATTGCATTCATATTTCCAAATTGAAATAGAATATACCCACTTGATGTTTATTAAATATAAATAGTTACTGGTATACTGTATAGTAAGTACAATAATGACATGATATTTAAATCAGTGTACAACAAGAAGACAAGTAGGTAATCGGTTTTTTAAACATTATTACATATATTAATAAATTGCCGAATGCACATCTATAATATATGAAATAGGCGGTATACAAACAGGCTGCAAAACATCCTTAATTCATAAACGTCAAACGATCAGGGGTATCGCTATTTTTTTTTGAGAGGGGAGGTTAATATAATTCCCAACTCTCATTACAGGAATTTTCCCAACTCTTCAAAAAATTTTTATCCGAAATGAAAATAGATGAGGGGGGGGGATTTTTCCTTGAAGCTTGAATTTCTCAATTCGAACCACAATAGAAAAAATCTTTTAAAATTTTTATATCTTATATCTATTTGCAGTCCGTAGGATATCCTCTGGGACATTTCAATATGTAGTTTGTACAGCCTATTAGTAATACTTAGGACATCCCGAAATATCCCGGGATGTCCTGGTACTACCTTAGTACAAGCGCCGGTATTCTTATTCAGGACGTTCTTCGTACTACTTTTATCTGATAGCGAGTTGTGACATTGGGATGACCAAAGAGTGCCGAAAAGTATGGGATGTCCATAGGTAAGCCCAAATACTAAGTGGGATTTGCCATGGTACGTCCCTCGGACAGCCTTGTGTTTGTGTGGGTAGCGTTATGTAAGATCACATTTAAATAAAATGTTTTCTTTTATATTTTTACTATATTATAGCATATCTAAAAATTGTAAATATCACGAGAATGTTTACTGGTTTACTAGAGTGTTATGCAAAAATATTACTTTTAAATTGAGTTTCATTTTATATATTTATTATATAAAACTGGCATATCTACTTTATATTAATATATTCTTCCAATATTATATCACTGTTATGTAAAAATTTTACATTTAAATTTAGTGTTTCATTTTAAATATTTATTATATAAAATTGGTATAACTACTTTATATAATATGTTCTTCCAATATTATATCTTTGTTATGTAAAAATATTACATTTAAATTTAGTGTTACATTATATATATATATATATATTGATGTGATATTTTGGTCTCATATAAAGGGTAAAGAGGCAAATTTAGTTAAAATATTTAATCGACACTATTATTTGCAAATTTGCATGAAAAACTTGCAAAATACCAGAAAAAACAAATCAAGAAACTGGTATGAGTTACAAATTGTTCGCGCATTGCCAGTGTAGCTTTCACTAGATTCAACAAGTTTAAATAATAACAATTAACATTGTATGTTAGTTGAAAAATGTAAATAATTAGATTTAAGAAATTTTGTAAAACTCACTTTATCTTGAGAAGCTAGACTTCTTTAACAAAAAACAAAAGGTGATAAAATGATACAAGGAATCCATCGTTAGAGTGTTTCGGGTTAATGAACAATCACATGTTGGTCAGGAATACTTCATAGTGGAAGAACTTTCACAAAACAGGAAACGTAGATTTCCACACCTAAAAATCAAAATATTTCAAAGCAACTTTAAATATAAAGTGAAAATTATAAATTTTAGACAAAAACGTTTAAAAACATTAAGAAAGGACTTAATAAGAACACATAAATACTGAGCAAACCACTCACTAAGTGTACAAGGACTCTTTAAAAAAAAAAGAGCACCGTTAAAAAGAAAACAAGTGAGATTTTTCAATAATAAGTGATCGTGTTGTAAATAAATCAAGTTAGTATTATATAGTATTGTTGTACTGTCAATCTGAGTTTTATACTTTGTAATTTGTCTGTCACAGACTGTTTAATAAACGTACTTCTTATTCAAACTTTAATAGGTTACGGGTCCAGTTAACGCTAGTTACTGCCAGTGAAGCAAAGAATAAGTAAACAGTTGTGTGTTTCTGGTTTCTTCAGGTGAAATTTGAGTTTGACGTCTATCAAAAATGGACAAATTTCAGGTTATTGATAAACTAGAAGGTGAAACAAATTGGATTTCTGGGAAGTTTGATGTGAATTTGTACATAACAATGCACAAAGCTGGCAAGATTATCACAGGTGAACTTCAGATGCCGGATCCTGTTGCGGATGATGCAGTAGAAACTGTGAAGAAAGCCTATGTTCTTGACGTGAAAACTTTTGAGGAAGCAGATGCCATTGTGCGGTGTATTATTGGTACTAGTTTAAAGCCAGTTGTGAAACAGCATATTTTGACCAGCAAAACAGAAAAAGAAATGTGGGATCGCTTGCACCGTGTGTATGAGCAGAAAAATGAGCGCAGGTTAGATTTATTTTACTCACAGTTATTTAATTATAAAAAGGATTCACAAGATGATATAGCAGTGCATGTTGCAAAGCTGCAGAGAATTTGGCATGATCTGCAAAATGAGTTAAAAGCAGAAGATGTGAAGTTGCCATTGTCGATGCTTCTAAACAGAATTTTAAATACGTTGCCTAGTGAATACTTGGAGTTTAAAAATGCTTGGGAATCTACACCAAGTTGTGACCGAACAATTGCAAAACTTACCGAGCGTCTTAGGTTACATGAACAGCGTTTAAAGGAGCTTGATAAAGTTCCAAGTGTATCTGTTGCTAAAAATGGTGTGGCGTTAATTGCTGAAAATCATAAAAAGAGAATGGAAACTTCTAGGAAACAGAATTGGAGAGAAGTTCAAAAAGGACCTAAATGTTTCTACTGTAAGATGCTTGGTCACTTGAGAAAGGATTGCAGTAAATTGAAATCTGACAGGTCTGCAAAAACAAGTGATGTAAATAAAAAAAATGATGGTCAAACTTTTATTAATGTTGTAAATGGTGGTGAAAAAGACTGCTGGCTGATTGACTCAGGTGCATCACATCATGTTGTATCACGTTCTGATTGGTTTTCAGAATATGTCTCATATTCTATACCTAAGTGTCTCCGTCTATGTGACGGACAGTCAATGATGGCGTATGGTGAAGGTGAAATGTTAGTTGATTCTGTATGGAAACCTGGATATCTCAACAAAGTTCGATTTGTACCAGATAGTCAACAAAATCTCTTTACATCTGGGTCTGCACTAGATCATGGCCTTTCCCAGTATTCGGATAACAAGTGTTGTTTGTTTAAGAGCCAAGATGGAGAGACTGTTGCAGTTGGACTTCGACAATCAAATGGATTGTATGAACTTATGGTGCAAGTGACAATTCTAGACCAAGTCTCTGTAGCAGCTAGCAGTACTTCTGATAAAAATGAACTACAGGTATGGCACGAAAGACTCGGTTACCAGAACATACGTCATGTACAAAAATTCCTAGCGCATAGAGGGATTAAGGTTGAGCCTGATGAAAAGTTCTGTGATGCATGTATATATAGAGAAATGCACCGTTTAAAATTTGGCACTCGTAAGGGTCGACCTACTAGCCCTGGAGATCTGATAAATGCAGATGTATGTGCCTGAAACGTCTCTTGGAGGTCAAAGATATTATGTAGAGTTCAAGGACGATTTTAGTGTTTCGTTCAGTTTACTTCATGAAAAATAAATCTGAAGTGAAGGACAAACTGAAAATATTTTTGGCAGAAGTTAAAACTGTTGGACATGTTGTTAAGGAGCTATTGACGGATAATGGCACTGAATTCTCAAACACAGAGGTAACAAAAATCACTCAGGAGGTTAGACTGCATCATAGATTTACCATGCCCTACACACCATAGCAGAACGGTGCACCTGAGAGGGATAATCGTACCTTGGCGGAGTCCGCCAGAACAATGTTGCATGCCAAAGATTTTCCAGAAAAGCTGTGGGCGAAAGCAGTTAACACTGCTACTTTTGTTATTAATCGCACTGGTTCAACGCCTGTTGAGGGAAAGTCTCCCTATGAACTTTGGTTTGGTAAACAGCCTTGTATAAATCATTTGAAAATCTTCGGAACTGAATGTTTTATTCACGCGCCTAAACAGAAACGAAATAAATTCGATAGAAAGGCTCTGAAAGGTTACCTAGTGGGTTACTGTGGTGACAAAGATGGATATCGAGTCTGGGTACCTGAGAAAAATGATGTGTTTTTGTGAGGCGAGATATTGTTTTCAAAAATAAAAAGACATCCAGAGAAATAATTAAACTTCCTGCTATTGATTGCAATGTTGATTCTGGAAATGAATCAAATACAGAAGAGTTGCATCATGATGTTGAGGAAGAGGATCATATGGATGAACTTGACATTAACAATGATTCACAATTGGTATTGAACATTCCAAATTTGCGAAGCAGAGATAACATCAGGATGTCATCAAGATATCAAGACTTTGTCATGTTGGCCTCCAGTGGAGAACCAGTTACATTTAAAGATGCAATGTCGTTCGAAGATTCTATTCAGTGGAAGATAGCCATGGAAGAAGAGATGGCTTCGCTGAAAGAAAATGAAGTCTGGGAACTGGTGAGTCCACCTCAGGGAAAGAAATGTCTGAAGAGTGGCTGGGTTTTTAAAATCAAACAAAAAACGGATGGCAGCATAGAGCGCTACAAGGCAAGGTTGGTTGCCAAGGGCTATCTTCAGGAACCTTTTGTTGATTTTAATGATATCTTCAGTCCTGTTGTTCGTTGGGACTCGATTAGAGCTGTTCTAAGTATGGCGGCCAATGAAAACTTGAAAATTAGTCAGTTTGACGTTAAAACTGCCTTTTTATATGGAGAACTTGAAGAAGAACTTTTTATATTACAACCTGAAGGGTTCAATGATGGCACAGGTCGTGTCTGTAAGTTAAAGAAAAGTCTCTATGGCCTTAAACAAGCACCCAGGTGCTAGAACCAGAAGTTTTCAAATTTCCTTGAAAAATGTCATTTACAGCAAAGTAACTCAGATCCGTGCCTTTTTGTAAATAAAAATAAAACTTTAATTGTGCTGCTGTACGTCGATGATGGGCTGGTAATTTTGAGAGAAGACGCTGTTTTAAACAAATTCTTGAAAGTCTTACAGGACAACTTCAGTGTGAAAGTGGGGTCCGCTGATTGTTATTTGGCAATGCAAATTCATCGTCGTGGTGATGGTTCAATTTTTGTTAATCAGAAAGCTTATGCTAAGAAAGTGTTGGAAAAATTTAACATGGATATATGCAATCCTGTATCAACTCCTATGGAGAAAGACAACAGTGGTGATTTAAATGAAATTGATATAATTAGTAATGTTCCATATCGTGAAGCCATTGGGAGTTTATTGTACTTATCTAATGTCTCAAGGCCTGATATTACATATGCAGTTAATTATTTGTCACAATTCTTAGATAAACCTTAAAAGAAACACTGGACCTCGGTAAAAAGAATAATGAGATATATAAAGGGTACTCTTAACTGGGGAATTTTGTATCAGTCTGAACGTAAGAGTGGTATTCTCGAAGCTTTTACGGATGCAGATTATGCCGGGTATACCACAACTAGAAATTCAACTTCTGGAATGGTATTCAAATATAGTAACGGAGCCATAACGTGGATGAGCAAGCGACAAAAGTGCATTGCACTTTCAACCACTGAGGCTGAGTTTGTTGCTGCCTCTCAGGCTACACAGGAAGTAGTATGGCTTATAAGGCTGTTGAATGAAATATGTCAATTGACGTCGGTTCCGGTTTTACAAATAGATAATGAAAGTGTCATTCGGTTGGTGAAGAACCCAGAACTCCATCAACGGTCTAAACATATAGATGTCAGATATAAATTTATTCAACAAAAATATCACGAGGGAGTTCTTGATGTGAAACATGTTTCTAGCAAGGAGCAAATTGCAGATGTGTTTACAAAAGTGTTATTAAAGGGACAATTTTGTTACCTCAGGTCTTTGCTAGGAATGATTAGTGTTGACAATTTTTAAATTATGGAACTTGATTTAGGGAAAGTGTTGTAAATAAATCAAGTTAGTATTATATAGTATTGTTGTAGTGTCAATCTGAGTTTTATACTTTGTAATTTGTCTGTCACAGACTGTTTAATAAACGTATTTCTTATTCAAACTTTAATAGATCGTCTATAAAATATGAACATTACTAATCAAAGACAATTACCTTATGTTTATCCTAGAATACCTATCCCCAAGTTTTAGGCTTGTTTTCTTTTCCAATTAAAATATCACCAGCCACCAAAGTTAAGTGATGCCACTGGTCATTTTAACAATTAGGTATTAAGAAACTTGATTTTTCAATTCATTATGCAGTCAGTTCAAACAAAATACTGCAAGGAACATTCCACAGTGATTTCAGTACGACAGGTATACTGATAGGGACTCTGGAAGTGAATAAACTTAGCTCACGACTCCTGTAAACAAGAAGTTTTAATATTAGTATTTATTCGCATTGAAACGTGAATTTGTTATTAGAAATAAGGAAATTAGTTAATTTATAGCATATGAAAGGTAAATCCATGTCTCTAAATTATTAAAAATCGCTTTAAAGTGTAATTTTGTGAAAAACCATACAACCCTTGGAACTGGCTTAAATCAAAAAATTTCTACATAAAAAAGATACTGGAAGAATCAGTATAGTATAAGGAATCTGTTTCAAGCAAAATAAGAGGCAGAAAATGTATGAAAAGAAAATTTTATTTAATATTTAAGTCAAAATTATTTAATTGGACAGATCAAGCAATCCAAATTTTGAAAATAAATCAAAATTTTACAAAAGATTCCATGAAACAATGAGCGTTTCTAGGAGAATTTTGTTAGAGAGAATTTTTTGAACTGAAGAAGCGAAGCGTATAAAAAGTTTATTCTCATTCTTAAAAGTAAATAAAAGTAAATAATCTTTCGTATCAAGCATTATGAGTATTCAAGAAGAATATAGTTCCAAGAATTGTGAAGTTTTAGAACTTTATGTACATGTCAACATAAAAGGATTGCATAACCTTAAAATTTCATCAATTGCCTGATTTGACTTACCTGGAGAAAAAGCAAGTAATCTTTTTATCACCAATCCAGCATTTTTAGCATTAAAATTCATTATAAAGAGACAACAGCAACAAGTCAGCAAGAAAACCAAAATTTCATTACCACAAAAGTGACAGAAAGGCGTAAACAGTTTGGCAGATTTGATTAATGCACTCACGGATTCACGGACTACGAAAAACGGTGAATATTGCGGCATCTGTGCGTGTGGAATCGAAACCTTGCGTCACGAAATAAAGGTACCTTATTTACACATAAATAAAAAGCAAATACTACCAGTTTAAAATTTATTCCATTGTAAAGATTTGTACAAATTTGATAATATAGATTTCTATATACGAGTTTTTAAAACCAAAGGCCAAGGTTTATTAGAATAAAGGTAGAACTGATTTGTAAATTGTAACACCATTGATTTACCTTCTTTAAAATAAAATTGTTATTATTTCATCTTGATTATTTTGCATTAATTCTGAAATTCATTTGAGCATATAAAAGAACTTACACTGACTGGAGTCCTCACCTTTGGTGAATCATGCTAGTATTTGTGTGTTATTCGTAAGATCACAGGAAACGGTGGCGCCTTAATATAAATTTCTGTTTCCAATCTAGATTTTATGTGAGAGCAAAATATTACAGTAAGTATTTAAGTTTTCATTTTAAAATACTAGAAGATCATACATACGAAAACACGTCAATATATACAAATATATATATATATATATATATATATATATATACATGCATTTAGTACTCATACACCTCCGAATGTTATATGGTTAGGTGGTGTTTGCCTCCGATTTTACGCGTTCGCCTCCGATTTCGGAGGCGGAGACGTTTTGTGTTGTTTTCATCGCGAATGTCTTGATAATTAGTAAATTCATGACTCATTATTATCAATAATGATCAGCTTTATTGGTGCGCATATAAGATTATGACAAAAAGGGAAGAAATAGAGAGATAGAAGCATTTAACGACACTTTTTTTGGAGGCGGAAAATACCTATAAACATATGTAAACATACACCATAGTCCACTACATTTTTTACCAGGTGGCGCTGCTGTTTTAAACACTTGATGTATATAGGTATTAAATACTTCCTTACAATAAAGTAGCGATATCGCCTCCTAAACTTGGCAACATAGTAAAGAGGCATACTATTCCTAAATACATCTATAGATATGGTAACTAAAATTATCTTACTAAAAATATAAATAACTTTTATACACAGAAATAATACTTTCTAGAGATCAATGGGTTTTTAAATTTTTTCAATTTGGGAATAAAAAAACGTTTATTTTGTTCAGAAACAAATATTTTTGTACCCCTTTATAGCTTAGAGCAAATTAAAAAAGGTATTTAACAGGACACGAACATTCCTTAACGTAACTAGTTGCCCTTAATCCACTATTTGTCACTGCTGCTGGCCTTATATAGTAAAAGTAAAAAAAAAATTAGAAGACGATTTTTATTGGGGGGGGGGGGGCTAAAAAGCAGAAAATAAAAGAATAATAATAACACAGGCCAACATTTAGTTTAAAAAAATACATAGGACTCTACCTAGGTACCCAGGGGTTTTTGGTGTCGCTGATTCCGATGCCGAGGTCGGTTAAGCTATATCACGTCAGGTTCAAGAACATCTAAAGGTCAAACTAAGAAAAGGTGGTTGAAAAAATCTGAGAAAATTTACACATAGATAGAGTCGCTGAGTCTGTATCCGATGCCGGTTGACCTCTATCACGTCAGTTTCAAGGTCACTTGAAGGTCAAACTAAGTAAAGGTGATTGAAAAAATCTGAAAAAATTCACGAATAGGTTTTTGGGATCGGTGAGTCCGAATCCGGTGTTCGTTTACCCTTAAAAGGCATCCGGAAATCATTTCAAGGTTAGTTTGAGAAAAACAGAGGAGAAGCTGTCAAAAAATCTGAAAAAACTTATATATAGGTTTTTTGAGTCGCTGAGTCTGCATTCGATGTCGGTTGACCTCTATCACGTCAGTTTCAAGGTCATTTGATGGTTAAAGTAAGAAAAGGTGGTTGAAAGAATCTCAAAAAATTCACACAGGTTTTTCGGGTCGCTGAGTCCGAATCCATTGTTCGCTTACCCTTAAAAAAAAGAGGCACCCAGAGGTCATTTCAAGGTCATTCTGAGGTCATTTCAAGCCGGCATTCGTCCGCCAGCTTTAGCTGCACATGAAGATTCTTCGGCTATCTCAGTGCAAATATATTTAACTCAATGAATCACCTACCTATTTTCTTCTGTGAAAGGATGGCCTTTAGGTATAGTTGCAGAAGCAGAGCGAACATGCAAGTAAAGAGTACCACGGGCGTTGGCTTCACTCACTTGGAGCTCAATCAGTGCTGGTTTTGCCTATAAGCTGAGTAAACGCCAGCTTAGGGCCTCGCATTTAGGGGGCCTCAGAACTCAGATTTCATACGCAGATATGCACGTTTATTTTACTAGAAGAGAAAGCTTCAACGAAAAACATACCTAGAGCTTAGGGCCTCCGGTTACCTAAAACCGGCCCTGAGCTCAATCCTGTCAGGGTCAAAGTAATTTAATGGTTTCCTGAGTCAGACAAACTGAGGGGGCAGACAGACTGTCAGATAGAAACATTTAGTCATTCAGTCAGACAGAATTACTGACAGAAAGGCAGGATGTCAAATAGATGGACAGAGAGAAAATGCAGGCGGATGATAAATACAGACTATCAAGCAAACAAACAGGTGTGCAGGTATAAGGGCAGACAGATAAACAGACAATAAGTAGGCAGGTGAGCATTCGTATAAATTTTTTCTAATTTCTTTCACCCCCTATTCTAACTTTAACCTTCAAATGACCTTGGACATGAGGTGATAAAGGTCAACCGACATAGGATTCGGACTCAGAGACCCCCCAAGAGCCTAGGTGTGAATTTTTTTAGATTTTTTCAAAAACCTTTTCTTAGGTTGACCTTCAAATGACCTTGAACCTGACGAGATAGAGCTTAACCGACCTCGGCAACGGAATCAGCGACCCCAAAACCCCTGGGTACCTAGGTAGAGTCCGGTGTATTTTTTCAAACTGAATGTTGACCAGTGTAATCTTCCACCTTCCAAAGATATTTTAAAAACCTAGATTATTCTGGAGCAAAAATGTAAATATTTTCCTCTAGCAAGAAATAAAAATGTTTTAAAAAGCATTCGAGACCAAAACTCTAGAATATATTTGTTGGTTAATAATAAATTTTGCTATACTAATTAATGATAGTTTGTTGGAGTCATCTCAAATGCTTTTCAAAAATTTTTAAACAATTCAAAAATTTTTTTCTTGCTGGAGGGAAATATTTACATTTTTGCTCCAAAATGATTAAGTTTTGAACATTTTACTTCTTTAAGTATATCATCTCTTTGAAATATTTTATATTATTTTCTGCTTTTCTGCATTCCGTTGGTTCCAAGTTTTCTCCTCGTCAAACATGAATTTGGAGAAATACTCTGTAAGAATGTTGACGTAATGCCTCGGATGTTGCTGGCAGTCTTCGTAGAATCCCGGTAGTACTAGATTGGCGGACTAACTTATTGAAGATAATAAATCTTTGATGATTCAAAGATGTAATTTCTTTTTTCGTTGAGCTACGGTTGTTGAATATACGGACAACCTCTTCGAGATCTTTTCTTTTATTGACGCATTCCACCGTTTGCACTTTTCCTTTACCAAAGAAAGCTGAAGTGTTATCGCATCCACTGAACGTGTGGCCATACAGCTTTTTAAAACTTCCGAGGACTGCAAGTCACGAGAACTGTAATCTTTATTTTTTATTTATCTCTGAGCCTCTCTTAAGAAACGGATATCCTTATCTTCAGGTGCGAGAGCGATAATCAATGCGAGAAGATCAATATCTTGTCCGAGGATGACCACTGTATCGTTTCCATGAGATTCGTTTAAGGCGGTTTGAACTATGAGTACGTCAACGTCGTCTACAGCAGTAATTGTTTTGATTCCCTCGTTTTTAAATCTCCCCACCAATTGCGAAATAAACCGTTCCTTTTTGTGAGATTGTTTATCATTTCATTTTGCGTTTCAGTCAGTGGCGTGTTCTCATGAAAAACAATTTCCGGTGAAATGCGTTTCAAAAGACGCTGCCGTCTTTCGATGCTCTTCATACTGCAGTCAGCATATCCGTCAAACACTACAGTCACTTTTTGGCCGTAATGTTTACGAATAAAGCTGCTTCGGCCATACTACACGATGAATCAAATTGCCGCCATCAACAATGAACTGGCAATCGGAAAAATCTATTGGCCTCTCTCGTACAGCATTGAAAATATCATACAGACGATTTCTTAATTTTCCTCATTAACCCTTTCTTATTGGAGAGAAGAAGTGGAATTGAAGCAAGCTCAGAGTTGAAATATGACTCCAAATCTTCTTTTGTGTGAACAGTACAGATTATCCTCTAATATAATTGCAAAGAAGGGGAAAATACATAAACTACTTTCGACAAAACCCTCTATATATGCATCTAATAGAGAAAATTCTGCTCAATAAATTCATTCCTGAGCATTTTTCTCGTTAAAGTAACCGGTTTTAAGATATTCGGAGTCAAACTTGGAATAGGATGGATTTTTACCTCTGCGCCCCAAACTACGCCTCTGTTCGGACGCTGTTAGCGCGAAATAGGTGAGGATAAGCTACAAGGTTAATAGTACATTTTTTATGCAGAATTTAACATGACGACTTTTTTATTTCCTATACTTTTTTCTCTTTCGACGGACGGTTTACAAGATAAAAGTGAAAAACCAGCGTTAAGTCCCCGTAATATGGCCGAAGCAGCTCTATTCATAATCATTACGGACGTTTCACCCCTAAATTGTGGGGAACTATTCGGGTATCTATTTCGAACCCCATCTAGATTACGCATCCCAAATATTATTACTTTATAAATTATTTCTTCTAAAATATCTAATTTACGTGGACTAATACGTAACAATTGTGTTACAAAAAACCGCTGCACAAGGAATCACTACTTCCAACATCCAGATTCTCTATCCAAGTCACTCACACAACGAAAAAACTTTGTATGTGAAAATAATTGTTTATGGAACTTTAATATTATAATATTTGAAATCCTCAACCCCAAAAATCCATAAAACGATACCCCACATCGGTAGTGGGGTGGAGGAGGTGATAGGGGGGTGGTAGTGGGGGGGGTGGATGAAGTAAAAAAAATATTTTGAGATTTCTGGTTCCTGTACATACATTAAATCGCAATTTTTTTTCATCCCCTTTAATAAGGAGGTGGGGGTGATAATGAGGGTGGCTAATGCCAAAAATTTTTTTGAAACCGTTAGCTTCTCTTGTATATACCAAATACCAATTTCATGGACTCTTAGCTGCTTGATTTACCCATTTACCCCAAATTTACCCCAATTCACCCCCAACCCTTCGGCGGAGATGAAAATATATTCTAGTTCTAGATCTCATTAAAGTACATATGTGTACCAAATTTCAAGTCAATATCTTAAACGGTTCCAGAGTAAACGTGCGCACAAAAAAAAAGTTACAGACAGACAGACCGACAGACAGAATTTTTTTTTCGCTCAAACTTAAAATCTCGACGTTTCATGACATTTTAAGCCTATTTGGAAAATAAAAATTTTTTAAAATTTTTTTGTCGTCACTATACATCCAGTGGACGCGGAAGTAATTGAACTGATTCAGTGATGTATTTTGAAAAGCATTTTAAATAGTAATAATAATTCCCTTAAGAACATATTTTGAATTACATATATTATTCTACAATAGATATTTAGCGTGAACGGTTCATTTTAAAAGATAATCGCACATTATCGGGTAAAACACCAATGTAATCTGATAGAGTATAACTTACACAATATGAATCATCATAATAACAAACGCACACGATTGCATAGCGCAACTAATTGCGCAAGCGCTAGAGCATTTTACACTATAGAAGTCTGGCAACCTCGAAGGAGGCAAAGTCTACCGTTATATATAACAGTTTTAAATACATTGAGTCAGAGAGGTACTATTTATATAACGAGGTGTAAACATACCAATCGTATGAACAGAAAAGTGTATGTAAAAAAGGATAAAAATCCTTTCCCCTCTCCGCGTGCCCTTGGTAAGTGAAATTTGGCGGTTATGTATATGTAAACAGAACTAATCTATCTATATTATTTCTAGTGGAGGTGCGGGCGCCACAAATTTGTAAGGAGGCGGACACGATACAAATGCACATATATATATATATATATATATATATATATATATATATTTGACTGTGAATAAATTATATTTATCAAATCTGTAATAGAAAATTTGTTTTAGGCGCCACTATTACAGTATTCAACAACTTTTTATAATCACGCATTAATTAGAGCATGAGCTACACTTGTAGAAACTCCCTCAGTGCAGGTTTAAATTTGTTTCAATAAATCAAAATGATGTCAACAATAACAATTTTATTTTAAGAAGTAAAACCATGCGCTTATACAAATTATTTGCTATCCTTATTTAATTAATGAAACCCAGGCCTTGGTTTTAATTTAAATAGTGCAAATTTAATCTATTGGGAATTTGTAATGTTTTAAAATTGACAAGTAAGTAATGAAATTTTATCTAATGACAATTTGCAATGTTTAAAATTGACAGTTGAGATCTCTGTTTCCTATAGACTAACACAGTACCTTTCGATCGCAGACGTTACCGAATTATGTGGAGCACTGACTTCATATTGTGCACAAAACACTTGGCTGGAATCTCCTACACGTTCTCTGCCTAATATTCCCTCAATATGTGCTTTATTTCGATGTGACTAACTATTCCAGTGATTGTTTGTTTGATAAATGTTGTGAGCTTGATACTGAAATGTTTAATTTATAAAGGAATACAAACTTACTACTACCAGGTAAGTCAAAATGTGACGTCTACTTGACGTTGTTGGTTATGTTATATTTTGATTTTTGATGATGAGATTTTATTTGAAAATACACAATATTTTGGGTTCAAGCTACACCTTGAATGCTTATCTTCAATTTCTGTTACTTTTTGTTTAGTTTTATAATAATTTTCTTCAATATTCAATTAAATTTTATGGACTTTTGACACCAATTCAATTTCTATTTTCAGCGTTCTTGTTTCTCTTTTTTGTTTAACAAAACTTCTTAGCTACCAACTTTTTTCGAGTTTTTGTTCTCAAAATTTGACTTGAATGACAATCCTAGATTACTAGACTTGTCATTTCTGAAATTTGAAATATGAAATAAATATAAATTTTCTTTATTGAATCGTTTTCACTCTTTTCACTACCAAAATCATATTCCTTGTGTTTCGTGGTACATTTCAATACTCTTTGCTCCTTTCTAGCTTCTGTTTTAAGCTCATACCAAATATTGTGTCTTTCCTTACATAAAGGCTTAAAAATTACTTAAAATTATATACAACCTATGGTTTTACCTTCTTTCCTATACTAACTTTACCTATTTACTAATTCTATTAACAAACTGAGATTCTTTATTAAAGATTTTATACTAAATTAAATTCGACCTTTTTCAGGGGCTACCCAACATTTCATGAACCAGTTCAGTCCCTATTTCACTAACTGCGTTGGTGGAAATTACTGAAATACGTTCCTTGAAGTTTCGTCATTGAGTACAACGTACAATATAATAACTATTAACTTTCCTATGGTTTAAAATTGGAATTGACCAGTGACAACACAAAACTTTGGTAACTGGTAGTCTATTTTCTAGTAGAAAATGAAAATTAAACACTTAGTTCAAGGGATTGTCTTTATGCAATTATCTTAAGGTAAAAGTCTTTGATTTACTTTATAAAAGTTCCTTACACGAGCACTTATTTTAGATAACTTCTTAACTATTCTTTGTCAGGATAGTGAATTTTTTTATTATAAGTTCATACAGTTTTATTTATAATTTTCTACATTTTTATCAACTTTGTATTGTTGTTGTTGATAATCTCTAACATTTGTTTTAAATTTTAAATTTTTCATTTTATTTTAATGTTTAATTTGACTGAATTCTTATTTCAGATCTGGAAATATGCATTTTCTAACTTCTTTAGTTTTCTACACTAGAAGTTGTTCAAACTCAACTGATGCTAGTCTGTAAACCAGAAACACTTCATCGGTGGATTATTTACCATACCTTTCTGTTTTTAATGTTTCATTAAAGAGGTCTGTCTCTTCAAGATAAGATATCTTTTTACATAAAGCCTTATATTTAATCTTAAATTCTGAACTAATTAAACAAATTTTATTGTTATTGTTTTGTCACTTCGTTTGTCCAGTTGAATTTTACACTGTTGGTGTATCCACAAATATATTTTCTTGAAATTTAGTTCTTAACTGATACTCTAACAGTGGCGTAAGTTACATTTTTATATTGTTCTCTCTCACATAGAATGCGAATATTGCATCATTTACCCCCTCCAACTATTAAAATTTGAAAATTTTGAAAAACTTTGAAAAGCTTTGAAAATTTTACTAGTTAGAAAAATTTGATGGAATATTTACACTGTCATTCCTTGTTTTTGTTTTGATTTACTCAGTGACATACGGATAAATCATTTCCACGTGGAATCTTCCACGAATTCGTTCATTTTTTGACTCTTCTTCTTCTTCTGGGTATTTTATTTCGTATGTGTTTTCATTTAAAACTTTGTTCACGATATACGGACCTTCATAAGGATATAACAACTTTGCACAGATGTTTTGTTCCTTGTTTGATATCCTCATTCTTTTTATAATTACCTTGTCTCCTTGTTTGAATGAGACTTTTCTTTTAATTTTCTTATTTTCGCGAGCCATATACCTTTCTGCGCTTCTCTTTATCCTTAATTGTGCAAGTTCATGTATTTCACTTAAGTTTTTAATATTTTGGTTTTCCATGGCCTATCTGGATCTCTCCCAAACATAGTCATTATGGGAGATATTTTGGTTACCGTGGCTTGGTATGTTATTCATATAATTTTCTATAGTTTCTACTGTCATTGACCACTCAGTGTGGTTTTGCTGTACCATGATTCTCAAGAATCTTATCACCTCTTGGACATACCTCTCACTTAAATTCGATCTGGGATGACGAATTGTTGTGAATCCTAATTTGATGTTCTTGTCTCGTAGATACTTTGTTAGTTTGTCGTTATTAAAATACGTCGCATTGTCCGCTATATTCTTTCTGGCGTCCCAACCGTTTTACAAAAATGACTGATTTTTTTAATGGTTGTACTAGTATTACATCTTTTCGTGGGGTATAGTTTTATAAATTTTGTAAAATTATCCACCATAACTAAAATGTTTTTGTAACCTCCTTCTTACTAAGATGAGATTACTAATGAAATCTATTGACACGAGCTCCAGTGGTCTCGTTGTAATCGTGCTTTTTATTTCATTTTTGTTGACGTGATTTTTATTTTTTCCTAAACAACATTCATGGCATTTTGATAAAATTTCTTTTGTTAAGCTCAAATCTTTTTCTGTGTAGAATGTTTCCCATTTTGTGTTGAATCTTCTTGTTGTTCTTCTTGTACTGGTCTGGTTGTCTCTGGCTGTGTTTCTGCATTATCTATTGTTTGCGACGCAGATGTTCGCGCAGTTTGTTCCTCTGTGTTTTGCATATTCTTACCTGAACGCAACCTCATACGATTTACTTAATGACAGTGTTAAAACACCAACAAATCAATATATATAAAATTCTCAAAGAAAACACCAAGCCTTTATTTTATAATTTTTAAAATAAGATTTCGTTAATTTTTTTGTTTTGTTTTACTCTTTACCCACGTTGACTAATTTTTTTTGAATTGCAATGAGCCTCGCGTTGGACGCCAAAATGTCGTGACTGTGAATAAATTATATTTATCAAATCTGTAATAGAAAATTTGTTTTAGGCGCCACTATTACAGTATTCAACAACTTTTTATAATCACGCATTAATTAGAGCATGAGCTACACTTGTAGAAACTCCCTCAGTGCAGGTTTAAATTTGTTTCAATAAATCAAAATTATGTCAACAATAACAATTTTATTTTAAGAAGTAAAACCATGCGCTTATACAAATTATTTGCTATCCTTATTTAATTAATGAAACCCAGGCCTTGGTTTTAATTTAAATAGTGCAAATTCTAATCTATTGGGGAATTTGTAATGTTTTAAAATTGACAAGTAAGTAATGAAATTTTATCTAATGACAATTTGCAATGTTTAAAATTGACAGTTGAGATCTCTGTTTCCTATAGACTAACACAGTACCTTTCGATCGCAGACGTTACCGAATTATGTGGAGCACTGACTTCATATTGTGCACAAAACACTTGGCTGGAATCTCCTACACGTTCTCTGCCTAATATTCCCTCAATATGTGCTTTATTTCGATGTGACTAACTATTCCAGTGATTGTTTGTTTGATAAATGTTGTGAGCTTGATACTGAAATGTTTAATTTATAAAGGAATACAAACTTACTACTACCAGGTAAGTCAAAATGTGACGTCTACTTGACGTTGTTGGTTATGTTATATTTTGATTTTTGATGATGAGATTTTATTTGAAAATACACAATATTTTGGGTTCAAGCTACACCTTGAATGCTTATCTTCAATTTCTGTTACTTTTTGTTTAGTTTTATAATAATTTTCTTCAATATTCAATTAAATTTTATGGACTTTTGACACCAATTCAATTTCTATTTTCAGCGTTCTTGTTTCTCTTTTTTGTTTAACAAAACTTCTTAGCTACCAACTTTTTTCGAGTTTTTGTTCTCAAAATTTGACTTGAATGACAATCCTAGATTACTAGACTTGTCATTTCTGAAATTTGAAATATGAAATAAATATAAATTTTTCTTTATTGAATCGTTTTCACTCTTTTCACTACCAAAATCATATTCCTTGTGTTTCGTGGTACATTTCAATACTCTTTGCTCCTTTCTAGCTTCTGTTTTAAGCTCATACCAAATATTGTGTCTTTCCTTACATAAAGGCTTAAAAAATTACTTAAAATTATATACAACCTATGGTTTTACCTTCTTTCCTATACTAACTTTACCTATTTACTAATTCTATTAACAAACTGAGATTCTTTATTAAAGATTTTATACTAAATTAAATTCGACCTTTTTCAGGGGCTACCCAACATTTCATGAACCAGTTCAGTCCCTATTTCACTAACTGCGTTGGTGGAAATTACTGAAATACGTTCCTTGAAGTTTCGTCATTGAGTACAACGTACAATATAATAACTATTAACTTTCCTATGGTTTAAAATTGGAATTGACCAGTGACAACACAAAACTTTGGTAACTGGTAGTCTATTTTCTAGTAGAAAATGAAAATTAAACACTTAGTTCAAGGGATTGTCTTTATGCAATTATCTTAAGGTAAAAGTCTTTGATTTACTTTATAAAAGTTCCTTACACGAGCACTTATTTTAGATAACTTCTTAACTATTCTTTGTCAGGATAGTGAATTTTTTTATTATAAGTTCATACAGTTTTATTTATAATTTTCTACATTTTTATCAACTTTGTATTGTTGTTGTTGATAATCTCTAACATTTGTTTTAAATTTTAAATTTTTCATTTTATTTTAATGTTTAATTTGACTGAATTCTTATTTCAGATCTGGAAATATGCATTTTCTAACTTCTTTAGTTTTCTACACTAGAAGTTGTTCAAACTCAACTGATGCTAGTCTGTAAACCAGAAACACTTCATCGGTGGATTATTTACCATACCTTTCTGTTTTTAATGTTTCATTAAAGAGGTCTGTCTCTTCAAGATAAGATATCTTTTTACATAAAGCCTTATATTTAATCTTAAATTCTGAACTAATTAAACAAATTTTATTGTTATTGTTTTGTCACTTCGTTTGTCCAGTTGAATTTTACACTGTTGGTGTATCCACAAATATATTTTCTTGAAATTTAGTTCTTAACTGATACTCTAACAGTGGCGTAAGTTACATTTTTATATTGTTCTCTCTCACATAGAATGCGAATATTGCATCAATATATATATATATATATATATATATATATATATATATATATATATATATATATATATATATATATATATATATATATATATATATATATATATATATATATATATATATATATATATATATATATATATATATATACATGCATTTAGTACTCATACACCTCCGAATGTTATATGATTAGGTGGTGATTGCCTCCGATTTTACGCGTTCGCCTCCGATTTCGGAGGCGGAGGCGTATTGTGTTGTTTTCATCGCGAATGTCTTGATAATTAGTAAATTCATGACTCATTATTATCAATAATGATCAGCTTTATTGGTGCACATATAAGATTATGACAAAAAGGGAAGAAATATAGAGATAGAAGCATTTAACGACACTTTTTTTGGAGGCGGAAAATACCTATAAACATATGTAAACATACACCATAGTCCACTACATTTTTTACCAGATGGCGCTGCTGTTTTAAACACTTGATGTATATAGGTATTAAATGCTTCCTTACAATAAAGTAGCGATATCGCCTCCTAAACTTGGCAACATAGTAAAGAGGCATACTATTCCTAAATACATCTATAGATATGGTAACTAAAATTATCTTACTAAAAATATAAATAACTTTTATACACAGAAATAATACTTTCTAGAGATCAATGGGTTTTTAAATTTTTTCAATTTGGGAATAAAAAAACGTTTATTTTGTTCAGAAACAAATATTTTTGTACCCCTTTATAGCTTAGAGCAAATTAAAAAAGGTATTTGTTTAAGGTATTTATTTAACAGGACACGAACATTCCTTAACGTAACTAGTTGCCCTTAATCCACTATTTGTCACTGCTGCTGGCCTTATATAGCAAAAGTAAAAAAAAAATTAGAAGACGATTTTTATTGGGGGGGGGGGGGTGGCTAAAAAGCAGAAAATAAAAGAATAATAATAACACAGGTCAACATTTAGTTTAAGTTTTTGGGGTCGCTGATTCCGATGCCGAGGTCGGTTAAGCTCTATCACGTCAGGTTCAAGGTCATCTAAAGGTCAAACTAAGAAAAGGTGGTTGAAAAAATCTGAGAAAATTTACACATAGGTTTTTGGGGTCGCTGAGTCCGAATTCGGTGTTCGCTTACCCTTAGAAGGCATCCGGAGGTCATTTCAAGGTTTATTTGAGAAAAACGGAGAGGAAGCTGTTAAAAAATCTGAAAAAATTTGCATATAGGGTTTTTGGGTCGCTGAGTCTGTATCCGATGCCGGTTGACCTCTATCACGTCAGTTTCAAGGTCACTTGAAGGTCAAGAAAAGGTGGTTGAAAGAATCTGAAAAAATTCACACAGGTTTTTCGGGTCGCTGAGTCCGAATCCATTGTTCGATTACCCTTAAAAAAAAGAGGCATCCAGAGGTCATTTCAAGGTCATTCTGAGGTCATTTCAAGCCGGCATTCGTCCGCCAGCTTTAGCTGCACATGACGATTCTTCGGCTATCTCAGTGCAAATATATTTAACTCAATCAATCACCTACCTATTTTCTTCTGAGAAAGGATGGCCTTTAGGTATAGTTGCAGAAGCAGAGCGAACATGCAAGTAAAGAGTACCACGGGCGTTGGCTTCACTCACTTGGAGCTCAATCAGTGCTGGTTTTGCCTATAAGCTGAGTAAACGCCAGCTTAGGGCCTCTCATTTAGGGGGCCTCAGAACTCAGATTTCATTCGCAGATATGCACGTTTATTTTATTAGAAGAGAAAGCTTCAACGAAAAAGCAGCCTAGAGCTGCTTAGGGCCTCCGGTTACCTAAAACCGGCCCTGAGCTCAATCCTGTCAGGGTCAAAGTAATTTAATGGTTTCCTGAGTCAGACAAACTGACAAGGAGGCAGACAGACTGTCAGATAGAAACATTTAGTCATTCAGTCAGACAGAATTACTGACAGAAAGGCAGGATGTCAAATAGATGGACAGAGAGAAAATGCAGGCGGATGATAAATACAGAGTAACAAGCAAACAAACAGGTGTGCAGGTATAAGGGCAGACAGATAAACAGACAATAAGTAGGCAGGTGAGCATTCGTATAAATTTTTTCTAATTTTTTTCACCTCCTATTCTTACTTTAACCTTCAAATGACCTTGAACATGAGGTGATAAAGGTCAACCGACATCGGATTCGGACTCAGAGACTTTTTTTTTCATCTTTTAACCCATGCTTTATTTAAAGCTTTATTATTTATATGTGCAGGCCCCCAAGAGCCTATGTGTGAATTTTTTTAGATTTTTTCAAATGCCTTTTCTTAGGTTGACCTTCAAATGACCTTGAACCTGACGTGATAGAGCTTAACCGACCTCGGCAACGGAATCAGCGACCCCAAAACCCCTGGGTACCTAGGTAGAGTCCGGTGTATTTTTTCAAACTGAATGTTGACCAGTGTAATCTTCCACCTTCCAAAGATATTTTAAAAACCTAGATTATTCTGAAGCAAAAATGTAAATATTTCCCTCTAGCAAGAAATAAAAATGTTTTAAAAAGCATTCGAGACCAAAACTCTAGAATATATTTGTTGGTTAATCATAAATTTTGCTATACTAATTAATGATAGTTTGTTGGAGTCATCTCGAATGCTTTTCAAAAATTTTTAAACAATTCAAAAATTTTTCTCTTGCTGGAGGGAAATATTTACATTTTTGCTCCAAAATGATTAAGTTTTGAACATTTTACTTCTTTAAGTATATCACCTCTTTGAAATATTTTATATTATTTTCTGATTTTCTGCGTTCCGTTGGTTCCAAGTTTTCTCCTCGTCAAACATGAATTTGGAGAAATACTCTGTAAGAATGTTGACGTAATGCCTCGGATGTTGCTGGCAGTCTTCGTTGAATCCCTTTAGTACTAGATTGGCGGACTAACTTATTGAAGATAATGAATCTTTGATGATTCAAAGATGTAATTTCTTTTTTCGTTGAGCTACGTTGTTGAATATACGGACAACCTCTTCGAGATCTTTTCTTTTCTTGACGCATTCCACCGTTTGCACTTTTCCTTTACCAAAGAAAGCTGAAGTGTTATCGCATCCACTGAACGTGTGGCCATACAGCTATTTAAAACTTCCGAGGACTGCAAGTCACGAGAACTGTAATCTTTATTTTTTATTTATCTCTGAGCCTCTCTTAAGAAACGGATATCTTTATCTTCAGGTGCGAGAGCGATAATCAATGCGAGAAGATCAATATCTTGTCCGAGGATGACCACTGTATCGTTTCCATGAGATTCGTTTAAGGCGGTTTGAACTATGAGTACGTCAACGTCGACTACAGCAGTAATTGTCTTGATTCCCTCGTTTTTAAATCTCTCCACCAATTGCGAAATAAACCGTTCCTTTTTGAGATTGTTTATCATTTTATTTTGCGTTTCAGTCAGTGGCGTGTTCTCATGAAAAACAATGTCCGGTGAAATGCGTTTCAAAAGACGCTGCTGTCTTTCGATGCTCTTCATACTGCAGTCAGCATATCCGTCAAACACTACAGTCACTTTTTGGCCGTAATGTTTACAAATAAAGCTGCTTCGGCCATACTACACGATGAATCAAATTGCCGCCATCAACAATGAACTGGCAATCGGAAAAATCTATTGGCCTCTCTCGTACAGCATTGAAAATATCATACAGACGATTTCTTAATTTTCCTCATTAACCCTTTCTTATTGAAGAGAAGAAGTGGAATTGAAGCAAGCTCAGAGTTGAAATATGACTCCAAATCTTCTTTTGTGTGAACAGTACAGATTATCCTCTAATATAATTGCAAAGAAGGGGAAAATACATAAACTACTTGCGACAAAACCCTCTATATATGCATCTAATAGAGAAAATTCTGCTCAATAAATTCATTCCTGAGCATTTTTCTCGTTAAAGTAACCGGTTTTAAGATATTCGGAGTCAAACTTGGAATAGGATGGATTTTTACCTCTGCGCCCCAAACTACGCCTCTGTTCGGACGCTGTTAGCGCGAAATAGGTGAGGATAAGCTACAAGGTTAATAGTACATTTTTTATGCAGAATTTAACAAGACGATTTTTTTATTTCCTATACTTTTTTCTCTTTCGACGAACGGTTTACAAGATAAAAGTGAAAAACCAGCGTTAAGTCCCCGTAATATGGCCGAAGCAGCTCTATTCATAATCATTACGGACGTTTCACCCCCAAATTGTGGGGAACTATTCGGGTATCTATTTCGAACCCTATCTAGATTACGCATCCCAAATATTATTACTTTATAAATTATTTCTTCTAAAATACCTAGTTTACGTGGACTAATATGTAACAATTGTGTTACAAAATTGAACTGATTCAGTGATGTCTTTTGAAAAGCATTTTAAATAGTAATAATAATTCCCTTAAGAACATATTTTGAATTACATACATTATTCTACAATAGATATTTAGCGTGAACGGTTCATTTTAAAACAGATTTTCGCACATTATCGGGTAAAACACCAATGTAATCTGATAGAGTATAACTTACACAATATGAATCATCATAATAACAAACGCACACGATTGCATAGCGCAACTAATTGCGCAAGCGCTAGAGCATTTTACACTATAGAAGTCTGGCAACCTCGAAGGAGGCAAAGTCTACCGTTATATATAACAGTTTTAAATACATTGAGTCAGAGAGGTACTATTTATATAACGAGGTGTAAACATACCAATCGTATAAACAAAAAAGTGTATGTAAAAAAAGATAAAAATCCTTTCCCCTCTCCACGTGCCCTTGGTAAGTGAAATTTGGCGGTTATGTATATGTAAACAGAACTAATCTATCTATATTATTTCTAGTGGATGTGCGGGCGCCACAAATTTGTAAGGAGGCGGACACGATACAAATGCACATATATATATATATATATATATATATATATATATATATATATATATATATATATATATATATATATATATATATATATATATATATATATATATATATATATATATATATATATATATATATATATATATATATATATATATATATATATATATATATATATATATATATATATATATATATATATATATATATATTGTCTACAAGCGTTAGGCCCGGCAAAGCCCAAGACGTCCCCGGCGGCGGCGACGTCGTGGAGCGGCATCGGCGGCTGGGGGACGAAATGGCTTTGGGGCCCACCGGTGTATACGATATCTGCCTGGGGCAGCATCCCCGGGGCAGAGTGAAGCTCTGGCCGGGGGGAGAAAGGATTATTTAAACCCTGCGGTGGATTGCCGCTGGGCGCCAAATAATCCGTCCTGGAATTGTTTCCGTTGGGCGCCAAAAGTGAAGTCCAGCGGTTGTTGCCGCTGGGCGCCAAAAATGAAGTGCAGCCGCTTGGGACTGCACCGGTAGTATGAGGCACTGAATTTTGTGGGTTGGCGTCGCCAGAGGCGTCCAATCCGCCTCCGAGGACGTCCTCCCACGGGTGGCGAACCAACGCCGTGTTAGTCAGGTCCATGGGGTCCATGTTCGATTCCCCCTGTAGATGTGTACTCATATTTTTACCTGGCGACACAGTCAGGCCAAATGACTGTGTGCACCGAATCCTAGTCCTGAAACGGAGGTACTAAACGGCTGAAGGCTGTTTGTGCTATAGTCCCTCCGTCTGTCTATCCCTATCAAATTTAAATGGTGGTGAAGCCGTCTGAATTTACTAACGCGGCTTCGTCTGTCGTTCGCGAGCTAGACAGACTTGGAAGAACACCACTTAGATCTCAACACCTGTGAGGGTGTCGCCCAGTGGTGAATTCGCCCTTGTCTGCCGAATTTACAACCATCGAGGTACGCTTCCACTCGGGGCACTGACGTCAAGGTTGTTGTTAGTGACGTCGGTGAGCCCTGAATGAAATCACCTGGTGTATGCACCTCTTAAGTCGGGTGAGGCTGGAGGAGAGGTTTTGTGGATCCTGGGATGGTGGTGGCGAAAACGTTGGCTGGGATTTGGTTTTCGGAGTTGAATGTCTGGAGTGGTACTCTGGATATTGGACGGGAACGATTTGGAATTGGTCGGAGCTTTGGACTGGACTTCAGGGGAGCTACTGCGAGCTTACGAATCCTCTCAAATATGGAATTTACTTCGCCACTAGGGCACCTGGCTCTATCTTGAGAAAGGCAATAGCGAATTCTCCTTTAAATGATTTGGTTGTGTAATTTGTATTACACACCAAATCTCGAGTGAATTTACCACTTTCCCTATACTTCCCTAACTTGAAAATATTTAGTTTTAAGTTTACTAATAAACAACGAACAGCAGAAATGAATTTATAATATGCAAAAGCAAAAGCTAGGTCAAAACAAAAGTGATGTTTGCCCTCTGACTGTTCGAGCTAGACTGAGACCTGCATTCAAAATCGGTTACATTTTTATCCTTTCCCGTCGCTCCAATGGCCAAGCCAGGAACTTGCACTGTCCAGTGGGCGGAGCCTAACCGGGCTGCGCGGTTTCTTATAAATATGACCCGCAAGACGCCGGACTCGGTATGCAACAAATGTGCTCAGCAATGAGCGCATTTTTTGCAAACATGCCAATATTCACTAACGTATAATGTCTTTACAGGTGAAACCAGGCTTCCTGCAGATCGCCTCATGGAATGTCAATGGACTGCTAGGACGCAAGCTCGAGGTGGAGGAGCTCCTAGCCAGGGGCGACATAGACATCATGGCACTGCAGGAAACGAAGCTGCGACCAGACCAGGCTGTCAACTTCCCAGGCTACCACGTATACAGGAAGGACTGGACGAGGCCCCACAGATGGGTAATGAGAGGAGTAGCCCTGCTAGTTAAGACGAGCATTGCACACCATCCGATCCTGCTCCCGGAGATGGAAAACCTGGAGGCCACAGCCGTAGTAGTGCCCACGACACGAAATGGCGACATCAGAGTGGTCTCCTGCTACCAGCCACCCCACAACATGCTGCGAGACGCAGACCTGGACTCGGTCCTCCCCCCAGGGACCCAGACGGTTGCTATCGGCGACTTCAACGCCAAATCCCCGGAATGGCACAGTAGGATCACAAACACTCGAGGACGAGAGCTACTGCGATTTCTGGGACGACAGGATGGCAACCTGCTGGTCCTTGGGCCGGAGGCACCGACCCATGACAATGGTGTAACCAGGCCGGATGTGCTGGACATTGCGATGCTGAAGGAGATGACCCTCGAAGCCGAAATCACCGCCATGATGGAAGGTTCCACCGAGCACAACCCTATTCTCCTAGAACTAGGAGAAAAGGTCGGTGAGAACACGACAACTTTCGTCAAAAGGAGGACGGACTGGGAAGTGTTCCGTGCAGAACTGCAGAGGAACATCGCACACATTCCCAGACTCGAGACCGAGGCAGACGTGGAGAGGGCCATCGCCTCCCTGGAGGACCAGATCCAGGCGGCACTAAGGGTAAGTACCACCGAGACGGAAACGAGGCGAGCACCAGCTCCCCTGGCAAACCTCCCAGAGGAAACCAGGCAGCTGATAAGGGACAGACGAAGTGCCAAGAGACGGGCCCAGAGAACCCGACTCCCGGAGGACAGGAGACATTACAACACCCTGAGCCGGAGAGTCAAGGCCGCCCTTCAGGAACACCGACAAGAAGGGTGGCAACGCCACCTGGAATCCCTGGACACACAGGACAGGAGCATCTGGACCACCCAACGGGCCCTGCGGAACCGTCGGACTCCCATGCCCCCGATCCACGGAGAGAATGGTGTTGTCTACACTCGCCAGGAAAAAGCCGAGGCATTTGCCGACAGCTTGGAACTGCAGTGTAGGGAAAACCAACTCGATGACGAGGACGAGGACTGGGAGGACGACGTGAGACGCAGGGTACGTAGGATGAACCGTCTGCCAGATGAAGACCACATCCCCCCGACCACCCCAGAGGAGGTCAAGGAGATCCTAAGGAGTCTAAAACCCAGGAAAGCTCCAGGATGTGATGGCATCGGGAACATCGCCCTCAAGAAGCTGCCCCGGAAAGGAGTAGCGGCGATGGTCAACATCATCAACGCAATGTTGAGGTTGAGACACTTCCCATCCAGGTGGAAAAAGGCCGACGTCATAGTCATCCCAAAGCCAGGTAAGAACCTAACGTTTCCTTCCTCTTACAGGCCCATCAGTCTACTCCCAGCGATGAGTAAGGTAGCCGAACGAGTCATACTCAAGAGGATAGCCGAGAAGACAGAAGAGCTGGAAGTCCTCCCAGACGAGCAGTTCGCCTTCAGGACAGGGCACTCCACAGAACTCCAAGTGCTCCGCCTCACCGAGGAGGTCACGAAGGGGTTCAACCAAAGACAGGTCACGGCAGCGCTGTTCCTGGACGTTGCCAAAGCCTTCGACAGGGTCTGGCACGACGGTCTCCTAGCCAAAATGATGAGTATGGGTTCCCCCATTGCACTCGTCAAGCTAGTGAGATCGTACCTCCACAGGAGACAGATGAGGGTGAAGATCGTGGACAAGGTGTCCACGTACAGAACAATGGAGGCAGGAGTCCCCCAAGGCTCAGTGCTGTCCCCCCACTTGTTCTCCATCTTCACATCCGATCTACCCCGGACGGAGAGGACCTCCATGGCCCTCTACGCCGACGACACAGCCCTGACTGCCAGATCCTGGAGTGCCAGGCTAGCCACCAGAAACCTTCAGGAGGCGGCCACCCTCCTAGAGGACTGGTGCAACAGATGGAAGGTAGCCGTCAACGCCGAGAAGAGCAAGGTGGTACTCTTCAAGAAGGTAAGAAAACAAAACCCCACAGGTCACGTTTCCATGTTTGGTGAGGACATCCAATGGCACGACTCCGCCAACTACCTTGGCGTGGTCATGGACAAAGGCCTAACATGGAGACTGAACACGGAGGCCATCGTCAAGAAGGCCAGGAGGACGAGAGCCCTAATCTACCCGATGACGGGTAGACAGAGCAGACTCAACCTGAGGAACAAGCTCACGCTTATCAGGTCCCTCATCCGGCCTCAGCTGACGTACGCTTCGGTAGCTTGGGGCTACCAAGCAAAGAGCTACCTCCATCAGATCCAGAGAGTGGAGAACGTCGCCCTCAGATCAGCCGTCGACGCACCTTGGTTCATCCGCAACGAGGACATCTACAGGGACCTGGAATACACCCCGGTCACTGAGATCATCAAGCAGAGAGCCAGAAAGATGTACGCCCTTGCCGAGGAGCATGGGAACCCACTAGTCAGGGAGGCAACTGACTATGACCCAGCAGACGCTCCGAGGCACAAGCGGCCGAAGGTGCAGCTCCTGGATAACGGGTGAGTATGAGAAGCATACCACCAACCGACGATCCACCCCCACGGAAGAGACATGACGATCACCCAACCACCCACCCAAGACCCTGCGGGTACCGGACAAACAACCGTCCAGTACCTGTAGTCCCCCTAGCTCCGGGCAGACCAAAAATGCTACCAAAGCAGTTAGGTCTGCCCTTCCTCGAGCTACACAGCTCATCCTTACCCTACCGATGATCCGGATGACAGGATGCCTCTTGGCATCTTGTGTTCCGGCAGTCACTCCCACCACAAACCCAAAAACACCTAACAGACCGATGACTACCCCCCGGGGGGCAAACAAGCTGGCGAAGAAAAGAAGACGAAGACAGAAGAACGCCAGAAGAGGCCTTAGCCAGCAAGGTCCAACGAGCCAGGACCCAGGGAGGTGGGCCGAAATCGTCTGCACCGCTCACATTTGTGAGTGGGGCCGACGTAAAGTAAGTTCGCCCGCCCTGCACGAGGCTGGTCCCCGGTCTACAGCGATGTATTGGGGTAAAGGGCAATAGTCCTGCCCGGCCCCAGTCATCCGAGACCGACATCTTTAGCCAAGAATATTGGCGCCGGACTCGGCGTCAGTTCAAGCAGCAGTCGAAGCGAGCAGGTCACCTAGCAGCAGTAGTGTAGTGAAGTGAAGTGCAAGCAACGTAGCGAGGCGAGAACTACGAAGTGGCAGCCCCACAAACAGACGGAAGAGGAGAAATATTAGACGTCTTTTTTATTATATACTAAGGATAGTAATCCGAGTCATCCCCAGTGGAGTGACCAGCGACGAGGTCAAGGAGGACCTCCAAAACCAGGGCATCTCGCCAGTCACAGTCCACAGGAGGACCAAAAAGGAAATCCCCCTGATGTTGGTTCAGGTTCGCCTCAGCGAGGAGAAAATCCTATCGGTGAACCGCTGCTGTTCACTGGTAGTCCGAACTGAGAGGCAAAGAGCCGCCCTGGAAATCGCGCAGTGCCACCGCTGCCAACGATTCGGCCATGCCCAGGGACGATGCACCGCACAGGCAAAATGTGTGAAGTGCGCTGAACCACATCACTCAGGGGACTGTGTGAAGCCAAAGACCGTGTCGGCGAAATGTGCCAACTGCCAGGGGGCACATCCAGCCAGCTACAGAGGGTGCCCAAAGTACCCCAAAAAGACGGCGGCGACGAAACCAGCCCCCGCAGCCAAGCCAACCCAGACCGGTGCTGCCCCTAAAAAGGCAACACCCACAACTGGAGGCCTGAGCTACGCCAGGGTAGCTCAGGGCAAGGCAGGGAAGGGACAGAACCCAGGCCCAGCCCCCAGGCAGCAAGCACCCGCTGAGGCCCAAAACCTCACCGCGGTGCTTGCACAAATGCAACAAATGTGCTCAGCAATGAGCGCATTTTTTTGCACAAATGCCAGCATTTACTGATGTATAATGTTGTTTCAGGTCAAACCAGGGTTCCTGCAGGTCGCATCGTGGAATGTCAACGGACTGCGAGAGAGAAAACTCGAGGTAGAGGAACTCCTCGCCAGGGGTGACATAGACATCATGGCACTGCAGGAAACGAAGCTGCGACCAGACCAGGCTATCAACTTTCCAGGCTACCACGTATACAGGAAGGACTGGACCGGGCCATACAGACGAGTAATGAGAGGAGTAGCCCTGCTAGTGAAGACGAGCATGGCACACCACCCGATCCTACTCCCAGAGACGGAGAACCTGCAGGCCACAGCCATAGTAGTGTCCACAGCACGAAATGGCGACATCAGAGTGGTCTCCTGCTACAAGCCACCCAACAACATGCTGCTAGACGCAGACCTGGACTTGGTTCTTCTCCCACTGACCCAGACGGTTGCCATCGGCGACTTCAACGCCAAGTCCCCGGAATGGCACAGTAGGATTACAAACACTCGAGGACGAGAGCTACTGCGATTCCTGGGACGACACGATGGCAACCTGCTGGTCCTTGGCCCGGAGGGACCGACCCATGACAATGGTGTTGGGAGGCCGGACGTCCTGGACATTGCGATGCTGAAGGAGATCCCCTGGCCAACCTCCCAGAGGAAACCAGGCAGCTGATACGGGACAGACGAAGTGCCAAGAGACGGGCCCAGAGAACCCGACTCCCGGAGGACAGGAGATACTACAACACCCTGAGCCGGAGAGTCAAGGCCGCCCTTCAGGAACACAGACAAGAAGGGTGGCAACGCCACCTGGAATCCCTGGACACGCAGGACAGGAGCATCTGGACCACCCAACGGGCCCTGCAAAACCGGCGGACTCCCATGCCCCCGATCCACGGAGAGAATGGTGTTGTCTACACTCGCCAGGAAAAAGCCGAGGCTTTTGCCGACAGCTTGGAACTGCAGTGTAGGGAAAACCAACTCGATGATGAGGACGAGGACTGGGAGGACGACGTGAGGCGCAGGGTACGTAGGATGAACCGTCTGCCAGATGAAGACCACATCCCCCCGACCACCCCTGAGGAGGTCAAGGAGATCCTAAGGAGCCTAAAACCCAGGAAAGCTCCAGGATGTGATGGCATTGGGAACATCGCCCTCAAGAAGCTGCCCCGGAAAGGAGTAGCGGCGATGGTCAACATCATCAACGCAATGTTGAGGTTGAGACACTTCCCTTCCAGGTGGAAAAAGGCCGACGTCATAGTCATCCCAAAGCCAGGTAAGAACTTAATGTTTCCTTCCTCTTATAGGCCAATCAGTCTACTCCCAGCGATGAGTAAGGTAGCCGAACGAGTCATACTCAAGAGGATAGCCGAGAAGACCGAAGAGCTGGAAGTCCTCCCAGACGAGCAGTTCGCCTTCAGGACAGGGCACTCCACCGAACTCCAAGTGCTCCGCCTCACCGAGGAGGTCACAAAGGGGTTCAACCAACGACAGGTCACGGCAGCGCTGTTCCTGGACGTTGCCAAAGCCTTCGACAGGGTCTGGCATGACGGTCTCCTAGCCAAAATGATGAGTATGGGTTACCCCATTGCACTCGTCAAGCTAGTGAGATCGTACCTCCACAGGAGACAGATGAGGGTGAAAATCGTGGACAAGGTGTCCACGTACAGAACAATGGAGGCAGGAGTCCCCCAAGGCTCAGTGCTGTCCCCCCACTTGTTCTCCATCTTCACATCCGATCTACCCCGGACGGAGAGGACCTCCATGGCCCTCTACGCCGATGACACAGCCCTGACTGCCAGATCCTGGAGTGCCAGGCTAGCCACCAGAAACCTCCAGGAGGCGGCCACCCTCCTAGAGGACTGGTGCAACAGATGGAAGGTAGCCGTCAACGCCGAGAAGAGCAAGGCGGTACTCTTCAAGAAGGTAAGAAAACAAAACCCCACAGGTCACGTTTCTATGTTTGGTGAGGACATCCAATGGCACGACTCCGCCAACTACCTTGGCGTGGTCATGGACAAAGGCCTAACATGGAGACTGAACACGGAGGCCATCGTCAAGAAGGCCAGGAGGACGAGAGCCCTAATCTACCCGATGACGGGTAGACAGAGCAGACTCAACCTGAGGAACAAGCTCACGCTTATCAGGTCCCTCATCCGGCCTCAGCTGACGTATGCTTCGGTAGCTTGGGGCTACCAAGCAAAGAGCTACCTCCAGCAGATCCAGAGAGTGGAGAACGTCGCCCTCAGAACGGCAGTCGATGCACCCTGGTTCATCCGCAACGAGGACATCTACAGGGACCTGGAATACACCCCGGCCACTGAGATCATCAAGCAGAGAGCCAGAAAGATGTACGCCCTTGCCGAGGAGCATGGGAACCCACTAGTCAGGGAGACAACTGACTATGACCCAGCAGATGCTCCGAGGCACAAGCGGCCGAAGGTGCAGCTCCTGGATAACGGGTGAGTATGAGAAGCATACCACCAACCGACGACCCACCCCCACGGAAGAGACATGACGATACCCAACCACCCACCCAAGACCCTGCGGGTACCGGACAAACAACCGTCCAATATCTGTAGTCCCCCTAGCTCCGGGCAGACCAAAAATGCTACCAAAGCAGTTAGGTCTGCCCTTCCTCGAGCTACACAGCTCATCCTTACCCTACCGATGATCCGGATGACAGGATGCCTCTTGGCATCTTGTGTACCGGCAGTCACTCCCGCCACAAACTCAACAGACCGATGACTACCCCCCGG
Organism: Rutpela maculata; assembly: GCA_936432065.2. Taxonomy (NCBI): domain Eukaryota; kingdom Metazoa; phylum Arthropoda; class Insecta; order Coleoptera; family Cerambycidae; genus Rutpela; species Rutpela maculata. The sequence goes on along the minus strand of OW386288.2, from coordinate 92,505,902 downwards.
GGGGCAAACAAGCTGGCGAAGAGCAGAAGACGAAGAAAGAAGAACGCCAGAAGAGGCCTTAGCCAGCAAGGTCCAACGAGCCAGGACCCAGGGAGGTGGACCGAAATCGTCTGCACCGCTCACAATTGTGAGTGGGGCCGACGTAAAGTAAGTTCGCCCGCCCTGCACGAGGCTGGTCCCCGGTCTACAGCGATGTACTGGGGTAAAGGGCAATAGTCCTGCCCGGCCCCAGACATCCGAGACCGACATCTTTAGCCAAGAATATTGGCGCCGGACTCGGCATAGTTCAAGTGGCAGTCGACGAGTGCAGACCTCCAGTGTGCAGTTGAAGACAGTGCGAAGCGAACTAGTGAAGTGGCAGCCCCACAGAGAGTGCAAGAGGAGAAATATCAGTCGTCTTTATTAAGACGCTGATATAAAAAGATAAATAAAGTCCCCCGCCTGGGGACACTTGTGTTTTACCTTCCCGATTCCTTTCCCATTTTTCTTTTTTAGGTAACAAGAGGACGACATGCCGAGGAAGAAAAACTCGGACAGAAGCATGGATATGGAGACGGACGACTCGTCCAGAGCGTCAACTCCAGCGAGGTCACAAGCAGACGAAAGAGATACGGTGAGAGCGAGACTCGAGGAAGAAAACAAGATGCTACGGATCCAAATCGCGAATCTCCAGCTAGAGCTAGAGCAGCTCACTATACAGATGCTAAACCAAAGCAAGCAGGCGACGCTTCAGAGAGAAGAAGGCAAAAAACAACATGAAGAACTAATGGCACTCCTCCAAGCCTGTAACACTATGGTGACCCCCGCGACAGACGCCCTGAAAAGGAAAAACGCCCCTGACAGTGAAGACGAGGTACCCCCCACAACAAAAAAGACGCCTAAACCCAGCCAGGATAAACCATCCACCAGCCAGGACGACAGTACAACGGCCATGGACGCCGAGGCCCCCGAAAACCCCCGGATGCCCCCCGTCGTACTGAGAAACAAAGAATCCTGGACGGAAGTAACCCATAGGATCCACAACGCTAGGATAGGCTTCAACAAAGCCAAGGTGGTTAGGGAGGGCATCGCCATAGAACCCGCTTCCAAGGAGGACCACAAAAAGCTGACCACGTTGTTCCAGCAGGAGCAACGTGAATATCACACTTACGCCCCACAGTGGCGAGAAATGTCAGTGTTCCACCCAAATTACTCTAGAGGTCGTAAATTTTAAGTTATTGAGACATTCTTTTTTTTTAAATGTTCATCTTGAAATCACCTATCGATCCCTCTAGCCGGATTTTGAAATTTCATTTTTCGTTTTTTTTAATTTTTAATAGAAAATCATATTTTTACAGAAAAGTACTGTTTTTTCTATTAAATTTATTCTAACGGGCCGTAAATTTGAGTTTTCGTAACAAATTTTTTTTTCAAATCTTCGTCTTTTAATCAGCTATTGAACTGTCTAGATGAATTTTTGATTTAGTTGTTGACATCTGGCAAATTGACTGTCAAATATAAAAAAATACGATTTTTAGATAAATAATTCATACAATAACAGGTTGGTGTTCAGAAAAATATATATAGTGTTTTCAGTGTATCTGGTTCCAAAGTTGACAGGAAGATATGTATTTCTAAATTTGGCAGCTGCCATAATTGTTGTCAAATTTCCAAAGATAGATGGAAGAGCTTATTAATTTTGAAAATACCCTGTAAATGTATAGAAAAATAGATATATATTGTTTTTGATCCGTTTAATTTAGTAATTGACAGGAAAATATGAGTTCTAAATTTGGCAGCTGTCATAATTGCTGTCAATTTTCAAAATATGGAGGTAACACCTTATTAATTTTAAAAATGCACTATAAATGTATAGAAAAATAGATATATATATATTGTTTTTAAACTGCCAGATTTAGTAGTTGACAGGGAAATATGGTTTTCAAATTTGGCAGCTGCCATAATTGCTGTCAAATTTCAAAAAATAGAAGTTAGAACTTATTAACTATAAAAATACCCTGTGACTATGTAGCAAGACGGATACAAATTGTTTCTAATGTACCTGGTTCCGAAGTTGACAGGAAAATATGATTTCTAAATTTGGCAGCTGTCATAATTGCTGTCTCATATCAAAATATAGTAAGAGCTTATAAATTTTAAAAACACCCTATAAATGTGTAGAAAAATAGATATATATTATTTTTGATCTGTCTGATTTCGTAACTGATGGAAAATATCATTTTTAAATTTGGCAGCTGACATAATTGCTGTCAAATTTCAAAACATGGAGGTAAGAGCTTATTAATTTTACAAATACCTTATAAATGTATAGAAAAATTGATGTATATTATTTTCGATCTATCTGGTTTCGTAAGTAATAGGAAGATATAATTTTTAAATTTGGCAGCTGCCATAATTGCTGTCAAGTTTTAAGGTGTGCAGATTAGAAGTTATTAATTTCAAAAATACCCTTTGAATGTATAGACAAATAGATATATATTATTTTTTATCTTCCTGATTTATGAACGGACAAGAAAATATTATTTTTAAATTTGGCAGCTGCCAAATTTAGATATCACATTTTCCTGTCAACTTCGGAACCAGGTACATTAAAAACAATTTGAATCCGTCTTGCTATATATTCACAGGGTATTTTTAAAGTTAATAAGTTCTAACTTCCATTTTTTTAAATTTGACAGCAATTATGGCAGCTACCAAATTTAAAAACCATATTTCCCTGTCAACTACTAAATCTGGCAGTTTAAAAACAATATATATATCTATTTTTCTATACATTTATAGTCCATTTTTAAAATTAATAAGTACTATATTTTGAAAATTGACAGCAATTATGACAGCTGCCAAATTTAAAACTCATATTTTCCTGTCAATTACTAAATCAAATAGATCAAAAACAATATATATCTATTTTTCTATACATTTACAGGGTATTTTTAAAATTAATAAGCTCTTCCATCTATCTTTGGAAATTTGACAACAATTATGGCAGCTGCCAAATTCAGAAATACATATTTTCCTGTCAACTTCGAAACCAGGTTCATTGAAAACACTATATATATTTTTCTGAACACCAACCTGTTATTGTATGAATTATTTATCTAAAAATCGTATTTTTTTATATTTGACAGTCAATTTGACAGATGTCAACAACTAAATCAAAAATTCATCTAGACAGTTCAATAGCTGATTAAAGGACGAAGATTTGAAAAAAAAATTGTTACGAAAACTCAAGTTTACGGCCCGTTAGAATAAATTTAATAGAAAAAACAGTATTTTTCTGTAAAAATATGATTTTCTATTAAAAATTAAAAAAAACGAAAAATGAAATTTCAAAATCCGGCTAGAGGGATCGATAGGTAAATTCAAGACGAACATTTTAAAAAAAATAATGTCTCAATACCTTAAAATTTACGACCTCTAGAGTAATTTGGGTGGAACACTGGCATTTCTCGCCACTGTGCGCCCTGCCTGAAGAGAGGATGCTGAGAGCAGTAATCCGGGGCATCCCCACTGGCGTAAGCACCGAAGAAGTAAAAGCAGACCTAGAACGACAAGGATTCTCACCAATATCAGTCCAGAGGATGTCATCTCGGAGGACAAAGCAAGAAATCCCCCTCATGCTGGTTCTGGTCCCCCCGGCCCAGGCAAACATCCTGGCAGTAAACCGCTGCTGTTACCTTGTGGTCAAGACGGAGAAACAGCGAGCCAAGCAGACCATATCGCAGTGCCACAGATGTCAAAGTTTCGGCCATGCACAAGGAAGGTGCACTGCACAGCCGAGATGTGTCAAATGTGGAGAGGCCCACCGCTCCTCTGACTGTCAAAAGACCAAGGACACGCCAGCCAAATGTGCAAACTGACAGGGTGCCCACCCTGCCAGTTACCGAGGATGCCCCAGATGCCCCAAAAAGACTGCCCAGACACCTGCCCCCCGGAAGCAAACAGCTCCCAACGCAGCCACCAGAAGGACGACCCTCGGGCTTAGCTACGCCAGGGCATCCCAGGGACCCGCAGGGAAGCCCACCAACCCTGCCCAACCACCACAGACGTCCCCAGAGGCCGGACAACTCGCTGCTGTTATGGCCCAAATGCAGCAGATGTGCACCATGATGGGGGCCCTGTTTGCAAGCCTGCCCCACCTCACCCCCCAGTGACGCCATCCGGACCACCCCGTCGACGGAGAAGCCACCCGAAGAGACATGACGACACCCGACACCTCACCCACGACCCTGCGGGTACCGGACAACACACCGTCCAGTACCTGTAGTCCCCCTGGCTCCGGGCAGACCAAAAATGCTACCAATAGCATTTAGGTCTGCCCTTCCTCGAGCTACATAGCTCATCCTTACCTCACCGATGATCCGGATGACAGGATGTCATTTGGCATCCTGTGTACCGGCAGTCTCTCCTGCCAATACTTCCAACACACCCAACAGACAGACGACTACCCCCCGGGGAGAAACAAGCTGGCGAAGAAAAGAAAACGAAGACAGAAGAACGCCAGAAGAGGCCTTAGCCAGCAAGGTCCAACGAGCCAGGACCCAGGGAGGTGGGCCGAAATCGTCTGCACCGCTCACATTTGTGAGTGGGGCCGACGTAAAGTAAGTTCGCCCGCCCTGCACGAGGCTGGTCCCCGGTCTACAGCGATGTACTGGGGTAAAGGGCAATAGTCCTGCCCGGCCCCAGACATCCGAGACCGACATCTTTAGCCAAGAATATTGGCGCGGACTCGGCATTTGGGCAACGGCAGTCAGACTGCACACATCGTGAAGCGATGTGGGAAATTTCTAATATGCAAGTATTTTATTACATTTTTTATTGTTTGTGCGAAACTTTGCTGATGGCTGGGCATAGATAAGTGAGGTTAGGATTAAATTGTTTGGCACAATTTAATCTTATTATTTTTTTTAAATTTTTCCTGGGACTGGGGCCTTGGGCCCGATGACAATATATATATATATATATATATATATATATATATATATATATATATATATATATACCTAACACATAGATATATATAGGTATATAAGGGTACCAACAGCCGACGCCTCCGAAATCGGAGGCGAAATCGAAAAAGTGGAGGCGAAAACGAATGCCCGTGTATATATGATTTAAAATGATGTTTACCATTCATATGTCACGTACACGGATTTTAGCATGGAGTCGAAAATGACCCCTACGTCTCTACACATATACACTTTAGTTTACATCATCTCGCATTAGAGGGCGCGACTGTTTTTATACTAGATACGCTGAAATGTATCGGCCAGTGGTATCGCCTCCTTATACTTATAGTGCGTCTTTGCCTCATAATACTGGCAACGCTGTACGTAGTGGATATATTTTATGAAGATTTGAAGTATAGAATAAGGCTCTAGCTTATTCTGCGGACATATTAAGTCGGTAATCAGCCTTTAGTCATTTGTCACTATTAATGGAGAATTCATTTTGAATGGAACTGCTTCTCTGCAGGAATTTTATTATTTTAATTCGTTTTAGGTTTAATAATAGGTGCTATGTGCTTCTTGTAAAATTTTAACAATTTATTTTTCAACATTGAAATTTTCTGCTATTCTCCTTTTATCTCCGGTCCTAGTAATTGTATCGCAAAAATAAAAATACCAAGTTGTTCGCAATAAAACTTTGAACAAGACTAAGCTTTTGAAAAAACTTTATAATGATTTGTTAATTTAAAAAAAAATAACAACCATAAAAAATTGCATTACTTTAGAATTCAAGAAATAGAACGTAGTAATGCATCTGTTTTAACGAAAGTTGGTGAAACTATGCCCTTTGTTGAAATAACTTTCATACCAAATTTTAGCGCAAATATTTGTTCAATGGCCAAGACCAATAAAAATTTCCAAATTTCCATCTCTTATTGTTTAAGTGAATCGACTCTTAGGAGGACAGTTTTTTTTTTAATGTAGGTTTTACAGTGGTATTAGTCTATGTAACGAAGGCAAAAATAGCGTAAATATTTCGTGCAAAGACGAGATTACCTTTCCCCTCCATTTTCGAGGGTGCTGATCACGATGGGAGTGGTGGGAGAAGTTTTGACCGCCGCAACCCCCTGAAACGGTCAAAAACTATCCCTTTTATGGGGATCCCTTTATATTTTCATATATAAACGTGGGGAGTGATTTATCGACGGGTTATGCTTGAAATAACATGGAAGGGGGTTATAGAGTAAGTGGAATCCTGGGGGGTTAATTAAACCCTCCCGAGGGGTGAAAATTGTTTTTTCCAAATGATTCGGTTCAAACGCTTACCCCCGTTTTCAGGGTTTTTCGGCACATGATCGTTATTCCTGTGCATATCCCTTCATTTTTCACAGAAGAGAAGGTGGTAGCGATCTAGGGGGCTGTTTCAAAACCATAAAAGGGGTGGTTTGTGGCCGTTTCAGGGCGGCGGTCAAAAACTTCTCCCACCACTTCCATCGTGTTTCAGCACCCTCGAAAACGGGAAGGAAAGGTAATCTCGTCTATGCACGAAATATTTACAAAAAACCCGTCAAATAATGCATCATTACATAGACTCTTAAGAGAAAAAATTGTATGTTTATTTAAACCGTTTTTTTTTAAATTTGTTTATAAATTTAAAAATAATGGTTATAGACAAATTCGAATGACTGAATTTTTTTAACAAACCAAAAACAACAAGCAAAAAAAAGAAATATGAAATATTTAACATTTTTCTAAAAAATTTAATCTATTTGCAGTTGGGGCCGAGATACGTCAGTTTTTACATTAGGTAAATTAATTAAAATAAAGGATGGGAGAACAAACTATAAAAAGCAATAAAAAATCGCGCTAATACCTCTCCTGGCCCAGATGATATTTCCTATCCTATGCTAAAAAATATGGGAATACTTGCCAATACTTTTTTGCTAGACATTTTTAACGATATGTGGCTCAATTCTTATATACCAAACTGTCTAAAGCAGACCAATGTCATTCTTTTCCAGAAATTTGGTAAGGACTCTTCTATAGGCGAATCTTTTAGGCCTATTAGCCTCATGTCTTGTCTGACTAAGACCTTTGAGAGACTTATTAAATTTAGACTCGAATACTGGATTTTAAACAATAACATGTTACCTCAAAATCAATACGGTTTTAAGTCGGGCTATGGTTCAACAGATGCTATGGTACATTTGGTATCTGACATTCAGTTAGCCCTTACAGATAATAAATGTACGGGTGCGCTTTTCGTTGATATTAAGAATGCTTACGAAAATGTAAACCTATTTATCATTTTCCAAAAAATGCTATACTTAAAAATTCCTCTTCACATAGCCAAAACAATAATAAACCTCTTTGTGCTACGAGAAGTCTCTATTAAATATAACAATAAAATATTAGGCCCCAGGGTTACATCTCAAGGATTACCACAGGGCTCAGTTTTGAGTCCGTTGTTGTTTAATGTATATACTCGTGATATACATGATATATGGTCAAATAATATCACATGCATTCAATATGCGGACGATATCGCATTATATACTACTGGGAAAAATCATCAAGTCTGTACTAATGAATTATCTCACATTACTTATTGCTTAAAAGAGTGGTGTTTTATAAACGGATTTACCATATCCACAAACAAAACAACTGTGATGTTCTTCACCCGAAGACGTGTTAGTTTTCAAGACATCATTACATTAAATAAAACTACATTTCCTGTATCTAAATCTTTTAAATACTTAGGAATTATACTTGATACTAAACTGCTGTGGAAAAATCAAATAGAAAATGTTGTGAATAGATGTGAAAAAGGAATCAACATCTTGAAATAAGTTTGTAGTTTTTCCTGGGGAGCAGACCAGGATATAGCCCTACTTTTTTACAGATCCTTTATAAGATCTATAATCGACTATGGCAGTATATTATATGGCAGGTCCTGCAACATCTTAAAAAAATCGACAGAATTCAGTTTAAAGCTATTAAAACATGTTTGGGAGTCATGAGCTCCCCTAATCAAGCGGCTTTAGTGGAAGCATTGGAGCAGCCCCTAATGTACCGGAGAGAATATTTAGCGCCAAAATATATTTTAAAAAATAAATGCAATGAGCTTATTATGGGAAAAATTCATAATATTTTTGTTAAAAGTCTTACCCATCCCTACTGGGCGAAAAAAAACTCCCCACCACTTTGCAATGCATATGGGCTTTGTCATGATCTCGATCTTCTGGCTGTAAACTCTACCAAAGAAAAAAGTGTCTTCGAAATGAATTATGACACCCTCTTCTTTAAGCCAAATGTTCTTATACCAACCTACCCTAATGACGATGATATATCTGTTTATAAAACTTTCTGTGAGATTCTGTCAAACTTCCCAACTAACTCTATCAAAATTTATACTGACGGCTCGAAAACTGCAGATACGTTAAGTGGAGCTTTCTATGTTCCTTCCACTCAGTTCGAATATTCCTTCACTCTAAATCCCGTACTTAGTATTTTCTCGGCAGAGGCAGCAGCTATTTCTCGAGCTGTAGAATGGGCAATCTCTAAACAATATAACCAAGTCGTCATTTGCACTGATTCTCAATCAGTTTTAAAAAAGTTAAATAATTTTCCTGGAGCTAACTGCATTTACCCAAATCATTTTATTATAAATATCATGGAAAAATTGGCTATGGCATCGACTCAAAATATCAAATTTCATTTTTTGTGGGTAAAATCCCATTCAAATATAACAGGAAATAACAAAGCTGATAATATAGCAAGGCACACCAATGCTGCTATGGCTGAAAAAGAAACTTTTCTCTGATTTTTATCCTGTCGTCAAGAAAAAACTTTTAGGAAAATGGAACTTTCAATGACAAGAATATGGAAAACTGTCCAACACGTATTATTTTAAAATCCATCCAAGTATCCCGTCTTCACAATGGTTTAAAAATTGTCACCTTAGTAGAAAAACTATCTCGACTATTAGCAGAATTAAACTTAACCATGGCAGATTCCCCGCCCATTTGCATAAAATCGGAATACGAGAAGACCCACTTTGCCTCTGCGGTCAATTTGGAGATAGTAATCACTTAATTTTCAATTGCCTTTTAACGGATATAAACTCTAAAATCCTTATCAGATATCTGAATGAAAATGGGTTTCCTTCACCTATATGGTTACCACATCTCTTAAACCTCTCTAAACTTAACTGTATGAAAAATCTTTCCTCCTTTTTTATTAATTGTAATATAGATATCTAGCTAACCTCCTAAAAAACCTTTGTTCTTCTCCTACTGTTTATTAACCAATCTTAACCGTGGTCCACCTTGTACGTTTATAAAAATACCCTGAAAGACCCCTGGGCGAGCAGCGTGTCCTCCTCGTCTAATTCCCTATTACCAATCCTGAGTGAGTGAGTATGAATGATGTTTCAGTTGTGTGTAGGAGTAGTAAAATTTTTTTGTTTTTTTTTTGTTTTTTTCATATATTATAATAATCGGTCATAATAATTTTATATATATCTATTATTTGTTAATTACTTTTTACTTAAAAAACTATATATTTTTTAATATGTTCGTGGCCAAAACACTGTGCAAGTAAGGCCATATATAGAAGGAAAAAAAAATTTCTTACATCTGACGACTAAGGTCTGATTTTTAAACACATAATGTATAGGTATAAACCTATTTGGTTATTATCGGATCTCTAACATAATCGCGGAAGATCTAACTTTCGGACATCAGTACACTATCTGTGCTTCTGGATTATTTTCAACTAGCTGAGGCAAAAATATAAATATTGAATAATAACCAGTTTAAATTTTAAGAAATATCGATTTGCTTATTTATAATAGTAACTGAGACGCAAAAACTGACGTATCTCGGTCCCAAATGCAATTAGATCATTATTACTGCTACATCCAGTGGAAGTATAGTAACGACAACAAAATTTTGAAAATGTTTATTGTTCAAATCGGCTTAAAATGTCATAAAACGTCGAGATTTTAAGTTTGAGCGAAAAAAATGTCTGTCTGTCCTGTCTGTAACTTATTTTGTGCGCGCGATTACTCTGGAACCGTTTAAGATATTGACTTGAAATTTGGTGCTCGTGTGTATTTTAAAGTGATCTGGAACTAGATTATACTTTCATCTTATTCCTTTGCATTAGGGAGTAAATTGATAATGCAAGCAGGTAAGAGTCCATAAAATTGGTATTTAGTATATACAAGACAAGCTATAAGGTCTTAAAAAGTTTCTGGCATTAGCCACCTCCCATTAACACCCCCACCCCATTATTAGAGGAAGTGAATAAAATTGTAATTTAGTGTGTGTACAAGATCCAAAAACCTCAAAATATTTTTTTTTACTTTATCCACCCCCACTACCACTCTACCGCCGCCCTATCTATCATCACCACCACCTCTACCGATGTGGGATATCGTTTTATGAGTTTTTGGGGTAGTTGATTTCAGATATTATATTACTAAAGTTTCATAAACAATTATTTATATATACAGAATTTTTTCTTTGTGAGAGAATTAGATGGAAAATCTGATCTCGATGTGGAAGTAGTGATTCCTTGGGCAGCGGTTTTTCTTTTCATGAAAAAAGTTAGATATTTTATCAATTTTCATAATTCATTTGCTATTTTTGGTTTGATAAAAAATTCATAGTTATTTGAATTTGTTTATAACTATAATTTTGAAAATTATAAACAAATTTCAAAAAAACGGTTTAATTGAAGATAATATTTTTTCTTAATACCATTGTAAAGTAGGTACATGTAAAAACCGCTGCCCAAGGAATCACTACTTCCACATCCAGATTTGCTATCCAAGTCTCCCACAACGAAAAAATTTTGTATGCCGAAATAATTGTTTATGGAACTTTAATAATATGATATTTGAAATCGTCCCCAAAAACTCATAAAACGATATCCCACATCGGTAGTGAGGTGGGACTAGTGATAGGGAGTGGTAGTGGAGATGGATAAAGTAAAAAAAAATATTTTGAAGCCATTGGTTTTTGTACACACACTATATCATAATCTTTTCCACCCCCTTTTATAATAGGGTGGGGGTAGTAATGGGTGTGGCTTAGTGTGGATTAGTTTCTCCTATATATACTAAATACCAATTTTATGGACTTTTACCTGCTTGATTTTCATATTTACCCCCATTTACCCCAATTTACTCCTCAACTCTTCAACGGAATAAGATGAAAATATAATCTAGTTCCAGATCTTAAACGGTTCCAGAGTAATCTTGCGCACAAAAAGGTTACGACAGACAGACCGAAAGACAGACAGAATTTTTTTCTGCTCAAACTTAAAATCTCGACGTTCCATGGCATTCTAAGCCTATTTGAAAATAGCAGTAATTGTTTGAATTTTAAATGAAGCAATGTACAGATCTAATCCAAATTTCTCGTGCCACTTGTTATTACACCTGGAACAAATTAATACAATAAAATTAGTGTAGCCAGAGAATTCCCATTTTAACTTCACTATATTAAGAACATATAAAGCTTTTGAAAGTATATTTTCCATTTCATTTTCCAAAAATCATTGGTTTTCGAGATATTTGAACTTCAATGTAATTTTTCAAGTAACAAAAATTGCAATTTTTTTCATATGTCTACAATTTACAGTGTAAATTTAATCGAACATACAACATAAACATGACATAAAAATCGCTACCCAAGGAATCACTACTTCCACATCCAGATTTCTTTTCTTGTCCAAGTCACTCACAACGAAAAAATTGTGTATGTGGAAATAATTGTTTATGGAACTTTAATATTATAATATTTGAAATCATCTATCCCAAAAACCCATAAAACGATACCCCACATCGGTAGTGGGGTGGGGGTGGTGATAGGGGGTGGTAGTAGGGGTAGATGAAGTAAAAAAATATTTTGAGATTTCTGGTTCTTGTACATACACTAAGCCACAATTTTTTTTCATCCCCTTTAATAATGAGGTGGGGGTGGTAATGAGGGTGGCTAATGCCAAAATATTTTTTGAGACCTTAGTATCTCTTGTATATACTAAATACCAATTTTAGTGACTCTTACCTGCTTGATTTACCTATTTACCCCAAATTTACCCCCCAACCCTTAGACGGAACAAGATGAAAATATAATCTAGTTCTAGGTCTCATTAAAGTAGGTACATATGTGTACCAAATTTCAAGTCAATATCTCAAACGGTTCCAGAGTAAACGTGCGCACAAAAAAAGTTACAGACGACAGTCAGACAGACAGACAGACAGACAGACCGATAGACAGGCAGACAGAAATTTCGTTTCGCTCGAACTTAAAATCTCGACGTTTCATGACATTCTAAGCCTATTTGAATAAAAATTTAAAAAAAATTTATTGTCGTTACTATACTTCCACTGGATGTGGAAGTAAAATTAGACAATAAGCAGAAATGTCAAAATCTTTAATTTCCAAATAGCGGTTGCAGCTCCACCCTTGTTTTACTTGAAAAAAAAAAGTTATTTTGTGTTTTGAAATAAATGTTTCATTGGCATCTAAATGAGCCTGATTCTCTATGAAGAATGTCCCAAAGGTCTTATCGTCTAAAATGTATTTTATGAAAGTTATGACTATTTTTGTATTTAAGAAAATTAGATTGAAGTTCATATATCTCGAGAACTAGTGATTTTTCAAAAATTGTTCGTATTATAAAATTTGCTCAGAATGTAATGTTCCATCATTTCAACGATCAAATAATTTCTTTGCGTCGCAACGCCATTTATACCTAAATTTGTAAAATGGCCGTTTTTTCTCAGAACTAATATCATTTATATATTCTAGTGAACACCTTTTACAGAATTCAAACATCTTTTTTATTTATCGAGAAAATGGCACCGGGAGTTTTACGTGGAACGCCTTGTATATTAAACTATAAATGGAGATAAATAGGTGAAGTAAGTAAGTAAGAGTCCATAAAATTGCAATTTAGTATATGTATGAGAAGTCGAAGTCTCAAATATAGTGGGGGTGACTGATTAAAAAAAAAAAATGAAACATTGACTTCTCGTACATATACTAAATCACAATTTTATAGACTCTTAATTGCTTGATTTATCTATTTATCCACATTTACTCCAAAACCCTTCATCGCAATAAGATCAAAATATAATCTATAGTTCCAGATCTCGTTATAATGTACCAAATTTCAAGTCAATATCAGAAACCGTTCCAGAGTAATCGTGCGCACAGAAAAGGTACAGACATACATTTTTTTTTGCTCAAACTTAAAATCTCGACGTTTTATATTTATCGTTACGTAAACATTTAGCTAGTGCACTAAATGAGATGATATTCAAAGCAAATTCTATCTATATGTTCAGAGAACGAATCACATCTCCGGATAATTCTCCTATATTTTTGAGAAGGTCTTTCTCTTTAGGTAAATGTTTTGAAGTCGTCCTTCCCATCTTGGTTTATAATTTTGGTTGATTATGCTTAAAATTTTGTCACTTCTGAAAGTATTGCAATGAAAACGTATTGTGAATAATCAGTATATGCCATACTAGTTTCTGATTCTTACCTGGATTGCATTTTAAGGAAAAATACCAAATTATCAATTATTATAAATACACTCTCACCAAGAAATAACTGGTATTTTTTATTTTCAAACAAGAAGAATATCTACAAGTAAATAACACATTTTCACCTACATACAATTGGCAACGTTGTCGGAGGCGAACACAACATTAGGCATATCGTAATTATACAAATGGAGTCGAAATTGTATTTTAGACATTGGGATGCGGAAGATTCTGGTTGACTGGATAAAATTCGTATAAAATGTGTAAGAGAAATCCTCTGGGTTGCTCATCATAAATAGCACATAAGAATATAATATAAGTGGTTAAAATTTATCTAGCTGTTTTCATTATGGCGGAGTCCTAGGCGCCTTATGCGCTCGTGGAGGCTAAGATGATAGCTAGGCACGTATATATATATATATATATATATATATATATATATATATATATAAACAGGAAAAAAATCGTGGGTAAGACCGCAAAGAAAAAGAGCAACCGTGGACACGTGTTTCGGACTCGTTGGTCCTCATCAGCACGGTGTAGCTAAGTTGAAAGGATAGGCACAACTTAGGAATTGACACAAACGGTGACCACTGACAGGCAGCCAGTCGCACATTTGTGGCAAGAGTTAGAAGACCCCGGGTTTCCGGAGCGACAACTAACACACCACGGAGGCAACTATAGCTACCTGCGTGGAATCACTGGACCCAAGGAAGAATAAAAAATAGGAGATGTTAGTGCGGACCAAAGCTTTATGGCAAACAGGAAAAAAATCGTGGGTAAGACCGCAAAGAAAAAGAGCAACCGTGGACACGTGTTTCGGACTCGTTGGTCCTCATCAGCACGGTGTAGCTAAGTTGAAAGGATAGGCACAACTTAGGAATTGACACAAACGGTGACCACTGACAGGCAGCCAGTCGCACATTTGTGGCAAGAGTTAGAAGACCCCGGGTTTCCGGAGCGACAACTAACACACCACGGAGGCAACTATAGCTACCTGCGTGGAATCACTGGACCCAAGGAAGAATAAAAAATAGGAGATGTTAGTGCGGACCAAAGCTTTATGGCAAACAGGAAAAAATCGTGGGTAAGACCGCAAAGAAAAAGAGCAACCGTGGACACGTGTTTCGGACTCGTTGGTCCTCATCAGCACGGTGTAGCTAAGTTGAAAGGATAGGCACAACTTAGGAATTGACACAAACGGTGACCACTGACAGGCAGCCAGTCGCACATTTGTGGCAAGAGTTAGAAGACCCCGGGTTTCCGGAGCGACAACTAACACACCACGGAGGCAACTATAGCTACCTGCGTGGAATCACTGGACCCAAGGAAGAATAAAAAATAGGAGATGTTAGTGCGGACCAAAGCTTTATGGCAAACAGGAAAAAATCGTGGGTAAGACCGCAAAGAAAAAGAGCAACCGTGGACACGTGTTTCGGACTCGTTGGTCCTCATCAGCACGGTGTAGCTAAGTTGAAAGGATAGGCACAACTTAGGAATTGACACAAACGGTGACCACTGACAGGCAGCCAGTCGCACATTTGTGGCAAGAGTTAGAAGACCCCGGGTTTCCGGAGCGACAACTAACACACCACGGAGGCAACTATAGCTACCTGCGTGGAATCACTGGACCCAAGGAAGAATAAAAAATAGGAGATGTTAGTGCGGACCAAAGCTTTATGGCAAACAGGAAAAAATCGTGGGTAAGACCGCAAAGAAAAAGAGCAACCGTGGACACGTGTTTCGGACTCGTTGGTCCTCATCAGCACGGTGTAGCTAAGTTGAAAGGATAGGCACAACTTAGGAATTGACACAAACGGTGACCACTGACAGGCAGCCAGTCGCACATTTGTGGCAAGAGTTAGAAGACCCCGGGTTTCCGGAGCGACAACTAACACACCACGGAGGCAACTATAGCTACCTGCGTGGAATCACTGGACCCAAGGAAGAATAAAAAATAGGAGATGTTAGTGCGGACCAAAGCTTTATGGCAAACAGGAAAAAATCGTGGGTAAGACCGCAAAGAAAAAGAGCAACCGTGGACACGTGTTTTGGACTCGTTGGTCCTCATCAGCACGGTGTAGCTAAGTTGAAAGGATAGGCACAACTTAGGAATAGACACAAACGGTGACCACTGACAGGCAGCCAGTCGCACATTTGTGGCAAGAGTTAGAAGACCCCGGGTTTCCGGAGCGACAACTAACACACCACGGAGGCAACTATAGCTACCTGCGTGGAATCACTGGACCCAAGGAAGAATAAAAAATAGGAGATGTTAGTGCGGACCAAAGCTTTATGGCAAACAGGAAAAAATCGTGGGTAAGACCGCAAAGAAAAAGAGCAACCGTGGACACGTGTTTCGGACTCGTTGGTCCTCATCAGCACGGTGTAGCTAAGTTGAAAGGATAGGCACAACTTAGGAATTGACACAAACGGTGACCACTGACAGGCAGCCAGTCGCACATTTGTGGCAAGAGTTAGAAGACCCCGGGTTTCCGGAGCGACAACTAACACACCACGGAGGCAACTATAGCTACCTGCGTGGAATCACTGGACCCAAGGAAGAATAAAAAATAGGAGATGTTAGTGCGGACCAAAGCTTTATGGCAAACAGGAAAAAATCGTGGGTAAGACCGCAAAGAAAAAGAGCAACCGTGGACACGTGTTTCGGACTCGTTGGTCCTCATCAGCACGGTGTAGCTAAGTTGAAAGGATAGGCACAACTTAGGAATTGACACAAACGGTTACCACTGACAGGTAGCCAGTCGCACATTTGTGGCAAGAGTTAGAAGACCCCGGGTTTCCGGAGCGACAACTAACACACCACGGAGGCAACTATAGCTACCTGCGTGGAATCACTGGACCCAAGGAAGAATAAAAAATAGGAGATGTTAGTGCGGACCAAAGCTTTATGGCAAACAGGAAAAAATCGTGGGTAAGACCGCAAAGAAAAAGAGCAACCGTGGACACGTGTTTCGGACTCGTTGGTCCTCATCAGCACGGTGTAGCTAAGTTGAAAGGATAGGCACAACTTAGGAATTGACACAAACGGTGACCACTGACAGGCAGCCAGTCGCACATTTGTGGCAAGAGTTAGAAGACCCCGGGTTTCCGGAGCGACAACTAACACACCACGGAGGCAACTATAGCTACCTGCGTGGAATCACTGGACCCAAGGAAGAATAAAAAATAGGAGATGTTAGTGCGGACCAAAGCTTTATGGCAAACAGGAAAAAATCGTGGGTAAGACCGCAAAGAAAAAGAGCAACCGTGGACACGTGTTTCGGACTCGTTGGTCCTCATCAGCACGGTGTAGCTAAGTTGAAAGGATAGGCACAACTTAGGAATTGACACAAACGGTGACCACTGACAGGCAGCCAGTCGCACATTTGTGGCAAGAGTTAGAAGACCCCGGGTTTCCGGAGCGACAACTAACACACCACGGAGGCAACTATAGCTACCTGCGTGGAATCACTGGACCCAAGGAAGAATAAAAAATAGGAGATGTTAGTGCGGACCAAAGCTTTATGGCAAACAGGAAAAAATCGTGGGTAAGACCGCAAAGAAAAAGAGCAACCGTGGACACGTGTTTCGGACTCGTTGGTCCTCATCAGCACGGTGTAGCTAAGTTGAAAGGATAGGCACAACTTAGGAATTGACACAAACGGTGACCACTGACAGGCAGCCAGTCGCACATTTGTGGCAAGAGTTAGAAGACCCCGGGTTTCCGGAGCGACAACTAACACACCACGGAGGCAACTATAGCTACCTGCGTGGAATCACTGGACCCAAGGAAGAATAAAAAATAGGAGATGTTAGTGCGGACCAAAGCTTTATGGCAAACAGGAAAAAATCGTGGGTAAGACCGCAAAGAAAAAGAGCAACCGTGGACACGTGTTTCGGACTCGTTGGTCCTCATCAGCACGGTGTAGCTAAGTTGAAAGGATAGGCACAACTTAGGAATTGACACAAACGGTGACCACTGACAGGCAGCCAGTCGCACATTTGTGGCAAGAGTTAGAAGACCCCGGGTTTCCGGAGCGACAACTAACACACCACGGAGGCAACTATAGCTACCTGCGTGGAATCACTGGACCCAAGGAAGAATAAAAAATAGGAGATGTTAGTGCGGACCAAAGCTTTATGGCAAACAGGAAAAAATCGTGGGTAAGACCGCAAAGAAAAAGAGCAACCGTGGACACGTGTTTCGGACTCGTTGGTCCTCATCAGCACGGTGTAGCTAAGTTGAAAGGATAGGCACAACTTAGGAATTGACACAAACGGTGACCACTGACAGGCAGCCAGTCGCACATTTGTGGCAAGAGTTAGAAGACCCCGGGTTTCCGGAGCGACAACTAACACACCACGGAGGCAACTATAGCTACCTGCGTGGAATCACTGGACCCAAGGAAGAATAAAAAATAGGAGATGTTAGTGCGGACCAAAGCTTTATGGCAAACAGGAAAAAATCGTGGGTAAGACCGCAAAGAAAAAGAGCAACCGTGGACACGTGTTTCGGACTCGTTGGTCCTCATCAGCACGGTGTAGCTAAGTTGAAAGGATAGGCACAACTTAGGAATTGACACAAACGGTGACCACTGACAGGCAGCCAGTCGCACATTTGTGGCAAGAGTTAGAAGACCCCGGGTTTCCGGAGCGACAACTAACACACCACGGAGGCAACTATAGCTACCTGCGTGGAATCACTGGACCCAAGGAAGAATAAAAAATAGGAGATGTTAGTGCGGACCAAAGCTTTATGGCAAACAGGAAAAAATCGTGGGTAAGACCGCAAAGAAAAAGAGCAACCGTGGACACGTGTTTCGGACTCGTTGGTCCTCATCAGCACGGTGTAGCTAAGTTGAAAGGATAGGCACAACTTAGGAATTGACACAAACGGTGACCACTGACAGGCAGCCAGTCGCACATTTGTGGCAAGAGTTAGAAGACCCCGGGTTTCCGGAGCGACAACTAACACACCACGGAGGCAACTATAGCTACCTGCGTGGAATCACTGGACCCAAGGAAGAATAAAAAATAGGAGATGTTAGTGCGGACCAAAGCTTTATGGCAAACAGGAAAAAATCGTGGGTAAGACCGCAAAGAAAAAGAGCAACCGTGGACACGTGTTTCGGACTCGTTGGTCCTCATCAGCACGGTGTAGCTAAGTTGAAAGGATAGGCACAACTTAGGAATTGACACAAACGGTGACCACTGACAGGCAGCCAGTCGCACATTTGTGGCAAGAGTTAGAAGACCCCGGGTTTCCGGAGCGACAACTAACACACCACGGAGGCAACTATAGCTACCTGCGTGGAATCACTGGACCCAAGGAAGAATAAAAAATAGGAG
The DNA here is from genome assembly GCA_936432065.2 of Rutpela maculata. Taxonomy (NCBI): domain Eukaryota; kingdom Metazoa; phylum Arthropoda; class Insecta; order Coleoptera; family Cerambycidae; genus Rutpela; species Rutpela maculata. The sequence goes on along the minus strand of OW386288.2, from coordinate 92,487,038 downwards.
ATGTTAGTGCGGACCAAAGCTTTATGGCAAACAGGAAAAAATCGTGGGTAAGACCGCAAAGAAAAAGAGCAACCGTGGACACGTGTTTCGGACTCGTTGGTCCTCATCAGCACGGTGTAGCTAAGTTGAAAGGATAGGCACAACTTAGGAATTGACACAAACGGTGACCACTGACAGGCAGCCAGTCGCACATTTGTGGCAAGAGTTAGAAGACCCCGGGTTTCCGGAGCGACAACTAACACACCACGGAGGCAACTATAGCTACCTGCGTGGAATCACTGGACCCAAGGAAGAATAAAAAATAGGAGATGTTAGTGCGGACCAAAGCTTTATGGCAAACAGGAAAAAATCGTGGGTAAGACCGCAAAGAAAAAGAGCAACCGTGGACACGTGTTTCGGACTCGTTGGTCCTCATCAGCACGGTGTAGCTAAGTTGAAAGGATAGGCACAACTTAGGAATTGACACAAACGGTGACCACTGAGAGGCAGCCAGTCGCACATTTGTGGCAAGAGTTAGAAGACCCCGGGTTTCCGGAGCGACAACTAACACACCACGGAGGCAACTATAGCTACCTGCGTGGAATCACTGGACCCAAGGAAGAATAAAAAATAGGAGATGTTAGTGCGGACCAAAGCTTTATGGCAAACAGGAAAAAATCGTGGGTAAGACCGCAAAGAAAAAGAGCAACCGTGGACACGTGTTTCGGACTCGTTGGTCCTCATCAGCACGGTGTAGCTAAGTTGAAAGGATAGGCACAACTTAGGAATTGACACAAACGGTGACCACTGACAGGCAGCCAGTCGCACATTTGTGGCAAGAGTTAGAAGACCCCGGGTTTCCGGAGCGACAACTAACACACCACGGAGGCAACTATAGCTACCTGCGTGGAATCACTGGACCCAAGGAAGAATAAAAAATAGGAGATGTTAGTGCGGACCAAAGCTTTATGACAAACAGGAAAAAATCGTGGGTAAGACCGCAAAGAAAAAGAGCAACCGTGGACACGTGTTTCGGACTCGTTGGTCCTCATCAGCACGGTGTAGCTAAGTTGAAAGGATAGGCACAACTTAGGAATTGACACAAACGGTGACCACTGACAGGCAGCCAGTCGCACATTTGTGGCAAGAGTTAGAAGACCCCGGGTTTCCGGAGCGACAACTAACACACCACGGAGGCAACTATAGCTACCTGCGTGGAATCACTGGACCCAAGGAAGAATAAAAAATAGGAGATGTTAGTGCGGACCAAAGCTTTATGGCAAACAGGAAAAAATCGTGGGTAAGACCGCAAAGAAAAAGAGCAACCGTGGACACGTGTTTCGGACTCGTTGGTCCTCATCAGCACGGTGTAGCTAAGTTGAAAGGATAGGCACAACTTAGGAATTGACACAAACGGTGACCACTGACAGGCAGCCAGTCGCACATTTGTGGCAAGAGTTAGAAGACCCCGGGTTTCCGGAGCGACAACTAACACACCACGGAGGCAACTATAGCTACCTGCGTGGAATCACTGGACCCAAGGAAGAATAAAAAATAGGAGATGTTAGTGCGGACCAAAGCTTTATGGCAAACAGGAAAAAATCGTGGGTAAGACCGCAAAGAAAAAGAGCAACCGTGGACACGTGTTTCGGACTCGTTGGTCCTCATCAGCACGGTGTAGCTAAGTTGAAAGGATAGGCACAACTTAGGAATTGACACAAACGGTGACCACTGACAGGCAGCCAGTCGCACATTTGTGGCAAGAGTTAGAAGACCCCGGGTTTCCGGAGCGACAACTAACACACCACGGAGGCAACTATAGCTACCTGCGTGGAATCACTGGACCCAAGGAAGAATAAAAAATAGGAGATGTTAGTGCGGACCAAAGCTTTATGGCAAACAGGAAAAAATCGTGGGTAAGACCGCAAAGAAAAAGAGCAACCGTGGACACGTGTTTCGGACTCGTTGGTCCTCATCAGCACGGTGTAGCTAAGTTGAAAGGATAGGCACAACTTAGGAATTGACACAAACGGTGACCACTGACAGGCAGCCAGTCGCACATTTGTGGCAAGAGTTAGAAGACCCCGGGTTTCCGGAGCGACAACTAACACACCACGGAGGCAACTATAGCTACCTGCGTGGAATCACTGGACCCAAGGAAGAATAAAAAATAGGAGATGTTAGTGCGGACCAAAGCTTTATGGCAAACAGGAAAAAATCGTGGGTAAGACCGCAAAGAAAAAGAGCAACCGTGGACACGTGTTTCGGACTCGTTGGTCCTCATCAGCACGGTGTAGCTAAGTTGAAAGGATAGGCACAACTTAGGAATTGACACAAACGGTGACCACTGACAGGCAGCCAGTCGCACATTTGTGGCAAGAGTTAGAAGACCCCGGGTTTCCGGAGCGACAACTAACACACCACGGAGGCAACTATAGCTACCTGCGTGGAATCACTGGACCCAAGGAAGAATAAAAAATAGGAGATGTTAGTGCGGACCAAAGCTTTATGGCAAACAGGAAAAAATCGTGGGTAAGACCGCAAAGAAAAAGAGCAACCGTGGACACGTGTTTCGGACTCGTTGGTCCTCATCAGCACGGTGTAGCTAAGTTGAAAGGATAGGCACAACTTAGGAATTGACACAAACGGTGACCACTGACAGGCAGCCAGTCGCACATTTGTGGCAAGAGTTAGAAGACCCCGGGTTTCCGGAGCGACAACTAACACACCACGGAGGCAACTATAGCTACCTGCGTGGAATCACTGGACCCAAGGAAGAATAAAAAATAGGAGATGTTAGTGCGGACCAAAGCTTTATGGCAAACAGGAAAAAATCGTGGGTAAGACCGCAAAGAAAAAGAGCAACCGTGGACACGTGTTTCGGACTCGTTGGTCCTCATCAGCACGGTGTAGCTAAGTTGAAAGGATAGGCACAACTTAGGAATTGACACAAACGGTGACCACTGACAGGCAGCCAGTCGCACATTTGTGGCAAGAGTTAGAAGACCCCGGGTTTCCGGAGCGACAACTAACACACCACGGAGGCAACTATAGCTACCTGCGTGGAATCACTGGACCCAAGGAAGAATAAAAAATAGGAGATGTTAGTGCGGACCAAAGCTTTATGGCAAACAGGAAAAAATCGTGGGTAAGACCGCAAAGAAAAAGAGCAACCGTGGACACGTGTTTCGGACTCGTTGGTCCTCATCAGCACGGTGTAGCTAAGTTGAAAGGATAGGCACAACTTAGGAATTGACACAAACGGTGACCACTGACAGGCAGCCAGTCGCACATTTGTGGCAAGAGTTAGAAGACCCCGGGTTTCCGGAGCGACAACTAACACACCACGGAGGCAACTATAGCTACCTGCGTGGAATCACTGGACCCAAGGAAGAATAAAAAATAGGAGATGTTAGTGCGGACCAAAGCTTTATGGCAAACAGGAAAAAATCGTGGGTAAGACCGCAAAGAAAAAGAGCAACCGTGGACACGTGTTTCGGACTCGTTGGTCCTCATCAGCACGGTGTAGCTAAGTTGAAAGGATAGGCACAACTTAGGAATTGACACAAACGGTGACCACTGACAGGCAGCCAGTCGCACATTTGTGGCAAGAGTTAGAAGACCCGGGTTTCCGGAGCGACAACTAACACACCACGGAGGCAACTATAGCTACCTGCGTGGAATCACTGGACCCAAGGAAGAATAAAAAATAGGAGATGTTAGTGCGGACCAAAGCTTTATGGCAAACAGGAAAAAATCGTGGGTAAGACCGCAAAGAAAAAGAGCAACCGTGGACACGTGTTTCGGACTCGTTGGTCCTCATCAGCACGGTGTAGCTAAGTTGAAAGGATAGGCACAACTTAGGAATTGACACAAACGGTGACCACTGACAGGCAGCCAGTCGCACATTTGTGGCAAGAGTTAGAAGACCCCGGGTTTCCGGAGCGACAACTAACACACCACGGAGGCAACTATAGCTACCTGCGTGGAATCACTGGACCCAAGGAAGAATAAAAAATAGGAGATGTTAGTGCGGACCAAAGCTTTATGGCAAACAGGAAAAAATCGTGGGTAAGACCGCAAAGAAAAAGAGCAACCGTGGACACGTGTTTCGGACTCGTTGGTCCTCATCAGCACGGTGTAGCTAAGTTGAAAGGATAGGCACAACTTAGGAATTGACACAAACGGTGACCACTGACAGGCAGCCAGTCGCACATTTGTGGCAAGAGTTAGAAGACCCCGGGTTTCCGGAGCGACAACTAACACACCACGGAGGCAACTATAGCTACCTGCGTGGAATCACTGGACCCAAGGAAGAATAAAAAATAGGAGATGTTAGTGCGGACCAAAGCTTTATGGCAAACAGGAAAAAATCGTGGGTAAGACCGCAAAGAAAAAGAGCAACCGTGGACACGTGTTTCGGACTCGTTGGTCCTCATCAGCACGGTGTAGCTAAGTTGAAAGGATAGGCACAACTTAGGAATTGACACAAACGGTGACCACTGACAGGCAGCCAGTCGCACATTTGTGGCAAGAGTTAGAAGACCCCGGGTTTCCGGAGCGACAACTAACACACCACGGAGGCAACTATAGCTACCTGCGTGGAATCACTGGACCCAAGGAAGAATAAAAAATAGGAGATGTTAGTGCGGACCAAAGCTTTATGGCAAACAGGAAAAAATCGTGGGTAAGACCGCAAAGAAAAAGAGCAACCGTGGACACGTGTTTCGGACTCGTTGGTCCTCATCAGCACGGTGTAGCTAAGTTGAAAGGATAGGCACAACTTAGGAATTGACACAAACGGTGACCACTGACAGGCAGCCAGTCGCACATTTGTGGCAAGAGTTAGAAGACCCCGGGTTTCCGGAGCGACAACTAACACACCACGGAGGCAACTATAGCTACCTGCGTGGAATCACTGGACCCAAGGAAGAATAAAAAATAGGAGATGTTAGTGCGGACCAAAGCTTTATGGCAAACAGGAAAAAATCGTGGGTAAGACCGCAAAGAAAAAGAGCAACCGTGGACACGTGTTTCGGACTCGTTGGTCCTCATCAGCACGGTGTAGCTAAGTTGAAAGGATAGGCACAACTTAGGAATTGACACAAACGGTGACCACTGACAGGCAGCCAGTCGCACATTTGTGGCAAGAGTTAGAAGACCCCGGGTTTCCGGAGCGACAACTAACACACCACGGAGGCAACTATAGCTACCTGCGTGGAATCACTGGACCCAAGGAAGAATAAAAAATAGGAGATGTTAGTGCGGACCAAAGCTTTATGGCAAACAGGAAAAAATCGTGGGTAAGACCGCAAAGAAAAAGAGCAACCGTGGACACGTGTTTCGGACTCGTTGGTCCTCATCAGCACGGTGTAGCTAAGTTGAAAGGATAGGCACAACTTAGGAATTGACACAAACGGTGACCACTGACAGGCAGCCAGTCGCACATTTGTGGCAAGAGTTAGAAGACCCCGGGTTTCCGGAGCGACAATTAACACACCACGGAGGCAACTATAGCTACCTGCGTGGAATCACTGGACCCAAGGAAGAATAAAAAATAGGAGATGTTAGTGCGGACCAAAGCTTTATGGCAAACAGGAAAAAATCGTGGGTAAGACCGCAAAGAAAAAGAGCAACCGTGGACACGTGTTTCGGACTCGTTGGTCCTCATCAGCACGGTGTAGCTAAGTTGAAAGGATAGGCACAACTTAGGAATTGACACAAACGGTGACCACTGACAGGCAGCCAGTCGCACATTTGTGGCAAGAGTTAGAAGACCCCGGGTTTCCGGAGCGACAACTAACACACCACGGAGGCAACTATAGCTACCTGCGTGGAATCACTGGACCCAAGGAAGAATAAAAAATAGGAGATGTTAGTGCGGACCAAAGCTTTATGGCAAACAGGAAAAAATCGTGGGTAAGACCGCAAAGAAAAAGAGCAACCGTGGACACGTGTTTCGGACTCGTTGGTCCTCATCAGCACGGTGTAGCTTAGTTGAAAGGATAGGCACAACTTAGGAATTGACACAAACGGTGACCACTGACAGGCAGCCAGTCGCACATTTGTGGCAAGAGTTAGAAGACCCCGGGTTTCCGGAGCGACAACTAACACACCACGGAGGCAACTATAGCTACCTGCGTGGAATCACTGGACCCAAGGAAGAATAAAAAATAGGAGATGTTAGTGCGGACCAAAGCTTTATGGCAAACAGGAAAAAATCGTGGGTAAGACCGCAAAGAAAAAGAGCAACCGTGGACACGTGTTTCGGACTCGTTGGTCCTCATCAGCACGGTGTAGCTAAGTTGAAAGGATAGGCACAACTTAGGAATTGACACAAACGGTGACCACTGACAGGCAGCCAGTCGCACATTTGTGGCAAGAGTTAGAAGACCCCGGGTTTCCGGAGCGACAACTAACACACCACGGAGGCAACTATAGCTACCTGCGTGGAATCACTGGACCCAAGGAAGAATAAAAAATAGGAGATGTTAGTGCGGACCAAAGCTTTATGGCAAACAGGAAAAAATCGTGGGTAAGACCGCAAAGAAAAAGAGCAACCGTGGACACGTGTTTCGGACTCGTTGGTCCTCATCAGCACGGTGTAGCTAAGTTGAAAGGATAGGCACAACTTAGGAATTGACACAAACGGTGACCACTGACAGGCAGCCAGTCGCACATTTGTGGCAAGAGTTAGAAGACCCCGGGTTTCCGGAGCGACAACTAACACACCACGGAGGCAACTATAGCTACCTGCGTGGAATCACTGGACCCAAGGAAGAATAAAAAATAGGAGATGTTAGTGCTGACCAAAGCTTTATGGCAAACAGGAAAAAAATCGTGGGTAAGACCGCAAAGAAAAAGAGCAACCGTGGACACGTGTTTCGGACTCGTTGGTCCTCATCAGCACGGTGTAGCTAAGTTGAAAGGATAGGCACAACTTAGGAATTGACACAAACGGTGACCACTGACAGGCAGCCAGTCGCACATTTGTGGCAAGAGTTAGAAGACCCCGGGTTTCCGGAGCGACAACTAACACACCACGGAGGCAACTATAGCTACCTGCGTGGAATCACTGGACCCAAGGAAGAATAAAAAATAGGAGATGTTAGTGCGGACCAAAGCTTTATGGCAAACAGGAAAAAATCGTGGGTAAGACCGCAAAGAAAAAGAGCAACCGTGGACACGTGTTTCGGACTCGTTGGTCCTCATCAGCACGGTGTAGCTAAGTTGAAAGGATAGGCACAACTTAGGAATTGACACAAACGGTGACCACTGACAGGCAGCCAGTCGCACATTTGTGGCAAGAGTTAGAAGACCCCGGGTTTCCGGAGCGACAACTAACACACCACGGAGGCAACTATAGCTACCTGCGTGGAATCACTGGACCCAAGGAAGAATAAAAATAGGAGATGTTAGTGCGGACCAAAGCTTTATGGCAAACAGGAAAAAATCGTGGGTAAGACCGCAAAGAAAAAGAGCAACCGTGGACACGTGTTTCGGACTCGTTGGTCCTCATCAGCACGGTGTAGCTAAGTTGAAAGGATAGGCACAACTTAGGAATTGACACAAACGGTGACCACTGACAGGCAGCCAGTCGCACATTTGTGGCAAGAGTTAGAAGACCCCGGGTTTCCGGAGCGACAACTAACACACCACGGAGGCAACTATAGCTACCTGCGTGGAATCACTGGACCCAAGGAAGAATAAAAAATAGGAGATGTTAGTGCGGACCAAAGCTTTATGGCAAACAGGAAAAAATCGTGGGTAAGACCGCAAAGAAAAAGAGCAACCGTGGACACGTGTTTCGGACTCGTTGGTCCTCATCAGCACGGTGTAGCTAAGTTGAAAGGATAGGCACAACTTAGGAATTGACACAAACGGTGACCACTGACAGGCAGCCAGTCGCACATTTGTGGCAAGAGTTAGAAGACCCCGGGTTTCCGGAGCGACAACTAACACACCACGGAGGCAACTATAGCTACCTGCGTGGAATCACTGGACCCAAGGAAGAATAAAAAAATAGGAGATGTTAGTGCGGACCAAAGCTTTATGGCAAACAGGAAAAAATCGTGGGTAAGACCGCAAAGAAAAAGAGCAACCGTGGACACGTGTTTCGGACTCGTTGGTCCTCATCAGCACGGTGTAGCTAAGTTGAAAGGATAGGCACAACTTAGGAATTGACACAAACGGTGACCACTGACAGGCAGCCAGTCGCACATTTGTGGCAAGAGTTAGAAGACCCCGGGTTTCCGGAGCGACAACTAACACACCACGGAGGCAACTATAGCTACCTGCGTGGAATCACTGGACCCAAGGAAGAATAAAAAATAGGAGATGTTAGTGCGGACCAAAGCTTTATGGCAAACAGGAAAAAAAAATCGTGGGTAAGACCGCAAAGAAAAAGAGCAACCGTGGACACGTGTTTCGGACTCGTTGGTCCTCATCAGCACGGTGTAGCTAAGTTGAAAGGATAGGCACAACTTAGGAATTGACACAAACGGTGACCACTGACAGGCAGCCAGTCGCACATTTGTGGCAAGAGTTAGAAGACCCCGGGTTTCCGGAGCGACAACTAACACACCACGGAGGCAACTATAGCTACCTGCGTGGAATCACTGGACCCAAGGAAGAATAAAAAATAGGAGATGTTAGTGCGGACCAAAGCTTTATGGCAAACAGGAAAAAATCGTGGGTAAGACCGCAAAGAAAAAGAGCAACCGTGGACACGTGTTTCGGACTCGTTGGTCCTCATCAGCACGGTGTAGCTAAGTTGAAAGGATAGGCACAACTTAGGAATTGACACAAACGGTGACCACTGACAGGCAGCCAGTCGCACATTTGTGGCAAGAGTTAGAAGACCCCGGGTTTCCGGAGCGACAACTAACACACCACGGAGGCACGAAACACGTGTCCACGGTTGCTCTTTTTCTTTGCGGTCTTACCCACGATTTTTTCCTGTTTGCCATAAAGCTTTGGTCCGCACTAACATCTCCGATTTTTTATTCTTCCTTGGGTCCAGTGATTCCACGCAGGTAGCTATAGTTGCCTCCGTGGTGTGTTAGTTGTCGCTCCGGAAACCCGGGGTCTTCTAACTCTTGCCACAAATGTGCGACTGGCTGCCTGTCAGTGGTCACCGTTTGTGTCAATTCCTAAGTTGTGCCTATCCTTTCAACTTAGCTACACCGTGCTGATGAGGACCAACGAGTCCGAAACACGTGTCCACGGTTGCTCTTTTTCTTTGCGGTCTTACCCACGATTTTTTCCTGTTTGCCATAAAGCTTTGGTCCGCACTAACATCTCCTATTTTTTATTCTTCCTTGGGTCCAGTGATTCCACGCAGGTAGCTATAGTTGCCTCCGTGGTGTGTTAGTTGTCGCTCCGGAAACCCGGGGTCTTCTAACTCTTGCCACAAATGTGCGACTGGCTGCCTGTCAGTGGTCACCGTTTGTGTCAATTCCTAAGTTGTGCCTATCCTTTCAACTTAGCTACACCGTGCTGATGAGGACCAACGAGTCCGAAACACGTGTCCACGGTTGCTCTTTTTCTTTGCGGTCTTACCCACGATTTTTTCCTGTTTGCCATAAAGCTTTGGTCCGCACTAACATCTCCTATTTTTTATTCTTCCTTGGGTCCAGTGATTCCACGCAGGTAGCTATAGTTGCCTCCGTGGTGTGTTAGTTGTCGCTCCGGAAACCCGGGGTCTTCTAACTCTTGCCACAAATGTGCGACTGGCTGCCTGTCAGTGGTCACCGTTTGTGTCAATTCCTAAGTTGTGCCTATCCTTTCAACTTAGCTACACCGTGCTGATGAGGACCAACGAGTCCGAAACACGTGTCCACGGTTGCTCTTTTTCTTTGCGGTCTTACCCACGATTTTTTCCTGTTTGCCATAAAGCTTTGGTCCGCACTAACATCTCCTATTTTTTATTCTTCCTTGGGTCCAGTGATTCCACGCAGGTAGCTATAGTTGCCTCCGTGGTGTGTTAGTTGTCGCTCCGGAAACCCGGGGTCTTCTAACTCTTGCCACAAATGTGCGACTGGCTGCCTGTCAGTGGTCACCGTTTGTGTCAATTCCTAAGTTGTGCCTATCCTTTCAACTTAGCTACACCGTGCTGATGAGGACCAACGAGTCCGAAACACGTGTCCACGGTTGCTCTTTTTCTTTGCGGTCTTACCCACGATTTTTTCCTGTTTGCCATAAAGCTTTGGTCCGCACTAACATCTCCTATTTTTTATTCTTCCTTGGGTCCAGTGATTCCACGCAGGTAGCTATAGTTGCCTCCGTGGTGTGTTAGTTGTCGCTCCGGAAACCCGGGGTCTTCTAACTCTTGCCACAAATGTGCGACTGGCTGCCTGTCAGTGGTCACCGTTTGTGTCAATTCCTAAGTTGTGCCTATCCTTTCAACTTAGCTACACCGTGCTGATGAGGACCAACGAGTCCGAAACACGTGTCCACGGTTGCTCTTTTTCTTTGCGGTCTTACCCACGATTTTTTCCTGTTTGCCATAAAGCTTTGGTCCGCACTAACATCTCCTATTTTTTATTCTTCCTTGGGTCCAGTGATTCCACGCAGGTAGCTATAGTTGCCTCCGTGGTGTGTTAGTTGTCGCTCCGGAAACCCGGGGTCTTCTAACTCTTGCCACAAATGTGCGACTGGCTGCCTGTCAGTGGTCACCGTTTGTGTCAATTCCTAAGTTGTGCCTATCCTTTCAACTTAGCTACACCGTGCTGATGAGGACCAACGAGTCCGAAACACGTGTCCACGGTTGCTCTTTTTCTTTGCGGTCTTACCCACGATTTTTTCCTGTTTGCCATAAAGCTTTGGTCCGCACTAACATCTCCTATTTTTTATTCTTCCTTGGGTCCAGTGATTCCACGCAGGTAGCTATAGTTGCCTCCGTGGTGTGTTAGTTGTCGCTCCGGAAACCCGGGGTCTTCTAACTCTTGCCACAAATGTGCGACTGGCTGCCTGTCAGTGGTCACCGTTTGTGTCAATTCCTAAGTTGTGCCTATCCTTTCAACTTAGCTACACCGTGCTGATGAGGACCAACGAGTCCGAAACACGTGTCCACGGTTGCTCTTTTTCTTTGCGGTCTTACCCACGATTTTTTCCTGTTTGCCATAAAGCTTTGGTCCGCACTAACATCTCCTATTTTTTATTCTTCCTTGGGTCCAGTGATTCCACGCAGGTAGCTATAGTTGCCTCCGTGGTGTGTTAGTTGTCGCTCCGGAAACCCGGGGTCTTCTAACTCTTGCCACAAATGTGCGACTGGCTGCCTGTCAGTGGTCACCGTTTGTGTCAATTCCTAAGTTGTGCCTATCCTTTCAACTTAGCTACACCGTGCTGATGAGGACCAACGAGTCCGAAACACGTGTCCACGGTTGCTCTTTTTCTTTGCGGTCTTACCCACGATTTTTTCCTGTTTGCCATAAAGCTTTGGTCCGCACTAACATCTCCTATTTTTTATTCTTCCTTGGGTCCAGTGATTCCACGCAGGTAGCTATAGTTGCCTCCGTGGTGTGTTAGTTGTCGCTCCGGAAACCCGGGGTCTTCTAACTCTTGCCACAAATGTGCGACTGGCTGCCTGTCAGTGGTCACCGTTTGTGTCAATTCCTAAGTTGTGCCTATCCTTTCAACTTAGCTACACCGTGCTGATGAGGACCAACGAGTCCGAAACACGTGTCCACGGTTGCTCTTTTTCTTTGCGGTCTTACCCACGATTTTTTCCTGTTTGCCATAAAGCTTTGGTCCGCACTAACATCTCCTATTTTTTATTCTTCCTTGGGTCCAGTGATTCCACGCAGGTAGCTATAGTTGCCTCCGTGGTGTGTTAGTTGTCGCTCCGGAAACCCGGGGTCTTCTAACTCTTGCCACAAATGTGCGACTGGCTGCCTGTCAGTGGTCACCGTTTGTGTCAATTCCTAAGTTGTGCCTATCCTTTCAACTTAGCTACACCGTGCTGATGAGGACCAACGAGTCCGAAACACGTGTCCACGGTTGCTCTTTTTCTTTGCGGTCTTACCCACGATTTTTTCCTGTTTGCCATAAAGCTTTGGTCCGCACTAACATCTCCTATTTTTTATTCTTCCTTGGGTCCAGTGATTCCACGCAGGTAGCTATAGTTGCCTCCGTGGTGTGTTAGTTGTCGCTCCGGAAACCCGGGGTCTTCTAACTCTTGCCACAAATGTGCGACTGGCTGCCTGTCAGTGGTCACCGTTTGTGTCAATTCCTAAGTTGTGCCTATCCTTTCAACTTAGCTACACCGTGCTGATGAGGACCAACGAGTCCGAAACACGTGTCCACGGTTGCTCTTTTTCTTTGCGGTCTTACCCACGATTTTTTCCTGTTTGCCATAAAGCTTTGGTCCGCACTAACATCTCCTATTTTTTATTCTTCCTTGGGTCCAGTGATTCCACGCAGGTAGCTATAGTTGCCTCCGTGGTGTGTTAGTTGTCGCTCCGGAAACCCGGGGTCTTCTAACTCTTGCCACAAATGTGCGACTGGCTGCCTGTCAGTGGTCACCGTTTGTGTCAATTCCTAAGTTGTGCCTATCCTTTCAACTTAGCTACACCGTGCTGATGAGGACCAACGAGTCCGAAACACGTGTCCACGGTTGCTCTTTTTCTTTGCGGTCTTACCCACGATTTTTTCCTGTTTGCCATAAAGCTTTGGTCCGCACTAACATCTCCTATTTTTTATTCTTCCTTGGGTCCAGTGATTCCACGCAGGTAGCTATAGTTGCCTCCGTGGTGTGTTAGTTGTCGCTCCGGAAACCCGGGGTCTTCTAACTCTTGCCACAAATGTGCGACTGGCTGCCTGTCAGTGGTCACCGTTTGTGTCAATTCCTAAGTTGTGCCTATCCTTTCAACTTAGCTACACCGTGCTGATGAGGACCAACGAGTCCGAAACACGTGTCCACGGTTGCTCTTTTTCTTTGCGGTCTTACCCACGATTTTTTCCTGTTTGCCATAAAGCTTTGGTCCGCACTAACATCTCCTATTTTTTATTCTTCCTTGGGTCCAGTGATTCCACGCAGGTAGCTATAGTTGCCTCCGTGGTGTGTTAGTTGTCGCTCCGGAAACCCGGGGTCTTCTAACTCTTGCCACAAATGTGCGACTGGCTGCCTGTCAGTGGTCACCGTTTGTGTCAATTCCTAAGTTGTGCCTATCCTTTCAACTTAGCTACACCGTGCTGATGAGGACCAACGAGTCCGAAACACGTGTCCACGGTTGCTCTTTTTCTTTGCGGTCTTACCCACGATTTTTTCCTGTTTGCCATAAAGCTTTGGTCCGCACTAACATCTCCTATTTTTTATTCTTCCTTGGGTCCAGTGATTCCACGCAGGTAGCTATAGTTGCCTCCGTGGTGTGTTAGTTGTCGCTCCGGAAACCCGGGGTCTTCTAACTCTTGCCACAAATGTGCGACTGGCTGCCTGTCAGTGGTCACCGTTTGTGTCAATTCCTAAGTTGTGCCTATCCTTTCAACTTAGCTACACCGTGCTGATGAGGACCAACGAGTCCGAAACACGTGTCCACGGTTGCTCTTTTTCTTTGCGGTCTTACCCACGATTTTTTCCTGTTTGCCATAAAGCTTTGGTCCGCACTAACATCTCCTATTTTTTATTCTTCCTTGGGTCCAGTGATTCCACGCAGGTAGCTATAGTTGCCTCCGTGGTGTGTTAGTTGTCGCTCCGGAAACCCGGGGTCTTCTAACTCTTGCCACAAATGTGCGACTGGCTGCCTGTCAGTGGTCACCGTTTGTGTCAATTCCTAAGTTGTGCCTATCCTTTCAACTTAGCTACACCGTGCTGATGAGGACCAACGAGTCCGAAACACGTGTCCACGGTTGCTCTTTTTCTTTGCGGTCTTACCCACGATTTTTTCCTGTTTGCCATAAAGCTTTGGTCCGCACTAACATCTCCTATTTTTTATTCTTCCTTGGGTCCAGTGATTCCACGCAGGTAGCTATAGTTGCCTCCGTGGTGTGTTAGTTGTCGCTCCGGAAACCCGGGGTCTTCTAACTCTTGCCACAAATGTGCGACTGGCTGCCTGTCAGTGGTCACCGTTTGTGTCAATTCCTAAGTTGTGCCTATCCTTTCAACTTAGCTACACCGTGCTGATGAGGACCAACGAGTCCGAAACACGTGTCCACGGTTGCTCTTTTTCTTTGCGGTCTTACCCACGATTTTTTCCTGTTTGCCATAAAGCTTTGGTCCGCACTAACATCTCCTATTTTTTATTCTTCCTTGGGTCCAGTGATTCCACGCAGGTAGCTATAGTTGCCTCCGTGGTGTGTTAGTTGTCGCTCCGGAAACCCGGGGTCTTCTAACTCTTGCCACAAATGTGCGACTGGCTGCCTGTCAGTGGTCACCGTTTGTGTCAATTCCTAAGTTGTGCCTATCCTTTCAACTTAGCTACACCGTGCTGATGAGGACCAACGAGTCCGAAACACGTGTCCACGGTTGCTCTTTTTCTTTGCGGTCTTACCCACGATTTTTTCCTGTTTGCCATAAAGCTTTGGTCCGCACTAACATCTCCTATTTTTTATTCTTCCTTGGGTCCAGTGATTCCACGCAGGTAGCTATAGTTGCCTCCGTGGTGTGTTAGTTGTCGCTCCGGAAACCCGGGGTCTTCTAACTCTTGCCACAAATGTGCGACTGGCTGCCTGTCAGTGGTCACCGTTTGTGTCAATTCCTAAGTTGTGCCTATCCTTTCAACTTAGCTACACCGTGCTGATGAGGACCAACGAGTCCGAAACACGTGTCCACGGTTGCTCTTTTTCTTTGCGGTCTTACCCACGATTTTTTCCTGTTTGCCATAAAGCTTTGGTCCGCACTAACATCTCCTATTTTTTATTCTTCCTTGGGTCCAGTGATTCCACGCAGGTAGCTATAGTTGCCTCCGTGGTGTGTTAGTTGTCGCTCCGGAAACCCGGGGTCTTCTAACTCTTGCCACAAATGTGCGACTGGCTGCCTGTCAGTGGTCACCGTTTGTGTCAATTCCTAAGTTGTGCCTATCCTTTCAACTTAGCTACACCGTGCTGATGAGGACCAACGAGTCCGAAACACGTGTCCACGGTTGCTCTTTTTCTTTGCGGTCTTACCCACGATTTTTTCCTGTTTGCCATAAAGCTTTGGTCCGCACTAACATCTCCTATTTTTTATTCTTCCTTGGGTCCAGTGATTCCACGCAGGTAGCTATAGTTGCCTCCGTGGTGTGTTAGTTGTCGCTCCGGAAACCCGGGGTCTTCTAACTCTTGCCACAAATGTGCGACTGGCTGCCTGTCAGTGGTCACCGTTTGTGTCAATTCCTAAGTTGTGCCTATCCTTTCAACTTAGCTACACCGTGCTGATGAGGACCAACGAGTCCGAAACACGTGTCCACGGTTGCTCTTTTTCTTTGCGGTCTTACCCACGATTTTTTCCTGTTTGCCATAAAGCTTTGGTCCGCACTAACATCTCCTATTTTTTATTCTTCCTTGGGTCCAGTGATTCCACGCAGGTAGCTATAGTTGCCTCCGTGGTGTGTTAGTTGTCGCTCCGGAAACCCGGGGTCTTCTAACTCTTGCCACAAATGTGCGACTGGCTGCCTGTCAGTGGTCACCGTTTGTGTCAATTCCTAAGTTGTGCCTATCCTTTCAACTTAGCTACACCGTGCTGATGAGGACCAACGAGTCCGAAACACGTGTCCACGGTTGCTCTTTTTCTTTGCGGTCTTACCCACGATTTTTTCCTGTTTGCCATAAAGCTTTGGTCCGCACTAACATCTCCTATTTTTTATTCTTCCTTGGGTCCAGTGATTCCACGCAGGTAGCTATAGTTGCCTCCGTGGTGTGTTAGTTGTCGCTCCGGAAACCCGGGGTCTTCTAACTCTTGCCACAAATGTGCGACTGGCTGCCTGTCAGTGGTCACCGTTTGTGTCAATTCCTAAGTTGTGCCTATCCTTTCAACTTAGCTACACCGTGCTGATGAGGACCAACGAGTCCGAAACACGTGTCCACGGTTGCTCTTTTTCTTTGCGGTCTTACCCACGATTTTTTCCTGTTTGCCATAAAGCTTTGGTCCGCACTAACATCTCCTATTTTTTATTCTTCCTTGGGTCCAGTGATTCCACGCAGGTAGCTATAGTTGCCTCCGTGGTGTGTTAGTTGTCGCTCCGGAAACCCGGGGTCTTCTAACTCTTGCCACAAATGTGCGACTGGCTGCCTGTCAGTGGTCACCGTTTGTGTCAATTCCTAAGTTGTGCCTATCCTTTCAACTTAGCTACACCGTGCTGATGAGGACCAACGAGTCCGAAACACGTGTCCACGGTTGCTCTTTTTCTTTGCGGTCTTACCCACGATTTTTTCCTGTTTGCCATAAAGCTTTGGTCCGCACTAACATCTCCTATTTTTTATTCTTCCTTGGGTCCAGTGATTCCACGCAGGTAGCTATAGTTGCCTCCGTGGTGTGTTAGTTGTCGCTCCGGAAACCCGGGGTCTTCTAACTCTTGCCACAAATGTGCGACTGGCTGCCTGTCAGTGGTCACCGTTTGTGTCAATTCCTAAGTTGTGCCTATCCTTTCAACTTAGCTACACCGTGCTGATGAGGACCAACGAGTCCGAAACACGTGTCCACGGTTGCTCTTTTTCTTTGCGGTCTTACCCACGATTTTTTCCTGTTTGCCATAAAGCTTTGGTCCGCACTAACATCTCCTATTTTTTATTCTTCCTTGGGTCCAGTGATTCCACGCAGGTAGCTATAGTTGCCTCCGTGGTGTGTTAGTTGTCGCTCCGGAAACCCGGGGTCTTCTAACTCTTGCCACAAATGTGCGACTGGCTGCCTGTCAGTGGTCACCGTTTGTGTCAATTCCTAAGTTGTGCCTATCCTTTCAACTTAGCTACACCGTGCTGATGAGGACCAACGAGTCCGAAACACGTGTCCACGGTTGCTCTTTTTCTTTGCGGTCTTACCCACGATTTTTTCCTGTTTGCCATAAAGCTTTGGTCCGCACTAACATCTCCTATTTTTTATTCTTCCTTGGGTCCAGTGATTCCACGCAGGTAGCTATAGTTGCCTCCGTGGTGTGTTAGTTGTCGCTCCGGAAACCCGGGGTCTTCTAACTCTTGCCACAAATGTGCGACTGGCTGCCTGTCAGTGGTCACCGTTTGTGTCAATTCCTAAGTTGTGCCTATCCTTTCAACTTAGCTACACCGTGCTGATGAGGACCAACGAGTCCGAAACACGTGTCCACGGTTGCTCTTTTTCTTTGCGGTCTTACCCACGATTTTTTCCTGTTTGCCATAAAGCTTTGGTCCGCACTAACATCTCCTATTTTTTATTCTTCCTTGGGTCCAGTGATTCCACGCAGGTAGCTATAGTTGCCTCCGTGGTGTGTTAGTTGTCGCTCCGGAAACCCGGGGTCTTCTAACTCTTGCCACAAATGTGCGACTGGCTGCCTGTCAGTGGTCACCGTTTGTGTCAATTCCTAAGTTGTGCCTATCCTTTCAACTTAGCTACACCGTGCTGATGAGGACCAACGAGTCCGAAACACGTGTCCACGGTTGCTCTTTTTCTTTGCGGTCTTACCCACGATTTTTTCCTGTTTGCCATAAAGCTTTGGTCCGCACTAACATCTCCTATTTTTTATTCTTCCTTGGGTCCAGTGATTCCACGCAGGTAGCTATAGTTGCCTCCGTGGTGTGTTAGTTGTCGCTCCGGAAACCCGGGGTCTTCTAACTCTTGCCACAAATGTGCGACTGGCTGCCTGTCAGTGGTCACCGTTTGTGTCAATTCCTAAGTTGTGCCTATCCTTTCAACTTAGCTACACCGTGCTGATGAGGACCAACGAGTCCGAAACACGTGTCCACGGTTGCTCTTTTTCTTTGCGGTCTTACCCACGATTTTTTCCTGTTTGCCATAAAGCTTTGGTCCGCACTAACATCTCCTATTTTTTATATATATATATATATATATATATATATATATATATATATTTAAAACTGAACGTTCAGGCACCAAATTCACATATATATGGACGGAGAGGCACCTGTATATACGTTCTGGCACCAGATCGAGGTGCCAGAACGTTTTATCGCATATTTGAACGTCTA
Organism: Rutpela maculata; assembly: GCA_936432065.2. Classification (NCBI taxonomy): domain Eukaryota; kingdom Metazoa; phylum Arthropoda; class Insecta; order Coleoptera; family Cerambycidae; genus Rutpela; species Rutpela maculata. Next base: position 92,468,966 of record OW386288.2, on the reverse strand, counting down.
AACATCATAACATCCTTCCCACAAAATTTCAAGATGGAGCTACTTGGTCGATTTTTCTATAAAAACTGGATTTTGGTTCAACCGTATAATCTGCATAGGGCGCGCCAACCACTGATGTCTAACCGTACTTAGTGGCACCATTCATTTGCGCTTGATTCCCAATATTTAAAATGACTTTCTGGCACCTCAGGGTTTCTACGGCTAGTGAATTTTAAATCATATTATAGATGGAAGAAAATCCGATATATAGTATAAAGAAAGTTACGTTTTCGTTACAACTTTGCAACTTTTTTTTTAAACAATAAAACTATCATTAAAATCGGAAAAACGGTTAAGAAATAAATTAACTTCAAAACATGACAAATTGCCCATGCCCTCTAATCATCGTTTTCTTAATGCCTTTGTCGACAAAGTAACCGTAGTTTACATTATTTCTCGTTTTGAAATCTACAAACCCCTTTATCGTATTATAACTCTGTGAACTGCCTATTGAGGTCAAATTCCTGGGCAGGTAAAAAATATGTGATGACTTCTCTTAATTTATATCTAATATTTGCTGATTTATTTACTTATTGTTTTTAATATAATTAAAAATCTTTAGCTGTACTTTCTTCATATTCTATACAGGGTGTCAGAAAATATCGGTAACAAAATTCTGGTACAAATTATATCCGAAAAAATTTGAAAAAAAGTGCCGCAATGCCCGCAAATGCTTCCTAATTGAGCTACAGCACTAATTAAAAATATTAAAAAAGGTCATCTTTCATTTTAATCGCAAAACTAACCGCTTGTGAGAAAAATCGTGTAAATGAGAAAACACGATGTGCTTCAAGTTTTCACGTAACAATTAAGTCAAGTAGAGTAACAATAAGCTCATTGTTAATTAATTTTCATTGCCATTATTTAATTTAAAAAAAAATGAAAATAGCAGAATACCAGTTTTTGGCTTCAATCTTCAAAGGGCTTTGAGTCCACAAGGAAGCATTAGCTGACATATTTATATAAATTTTCTTTCATATTTTTGCATGTAGAATCGGCACCAGACCGGTATTACCGGACACCCTGTATAGCCGAACAACGAGACCACTGAAACTTTTTTATTTTTCAAAATAACTGCATACTGTAACCGAGTATCTATAATGGAATGAGTAAATATTTTATTTGTAGTGTTTTTATATATACTGTGTATAAAATTCGTGTTTTTTCGCAGTTTTTAAACATCTCTAGTCATATAGAATAATAAACTAAAATAAATAAAAACTAGAATGTCCGTTATGAAATTGCGAAGAAAACTCGATGAGCCCGAACTTTTTTGTCAATATGTTAAGTTGCAAAAAATTTAAACAAGATAATTTTTTAACAATTGATTATAACTTACGTAATAATGCATATATTTTTACTCTCTCCTACTCCAATATATTTCTAACCTAAATAAATCATCCTGTCAAAATTTAAGTCCAAAAAATAACACCGGCACACACAAAAAAAGTCGAGTGCGAGAAGGCAGGCCCTATGTAATATGTATTCCCATGAATTTTAACCTGCTGAACACGAATTCGATGTCCGTTTTGCCCGATTGGCTCTTGTATTTTCCTAACCTCAAAAAAACCTTAAAAATGCCCGAAAAATCTCAAACAAGTAAATAAAAGGCTTAAATGAGCTGACCACCATTTCCGTGCATATTATGGGGCACCGAGAGCGAATCTGAGGTCAGAGTTGGCCGATCAGTTAGAAATTTTAACATAATCTCAAAAAAACACCTAAAAAATGCCCGAAAAATTCCAAACAAGTAAATAAAAAGCTTACACGAACTGATCACTATATCTATACGTAATTTGGGGCACTGAAACCGAATCGGTCAGAATTTATGCGCGACGATCGAATATCTTTTGAAATCCTTATTTAGGATGAAAACGTATCCAAAAATGACTGAATCATAGCCCGAAATTGACTTTGCTCTACATAATATCTGAACATATAATTTCCGACGTATTTGCAACGTGCTGAACACAATACAGAAGTCAGAATTAAAGCGCAATCTGCAAACTTCATAGAGAAATATCACTTCAGCATAAACTCTCATCAACCCTAGTGAGCGGAGATGGGTAACTATTAAATTTTCAAGTATCCTAAGGAAAATATTACTGAACAGTGAAATTTTTCAAAGTTTGCTCTATTGAGAGAGGAATATCGTTTGGACTTAACATTTACCTACACCCTCCTTTGATGATTTTCTACTTTTTTTTTCTTAGAGCTGTTCTAAACATATGTATAGTTTTCTTTATTTTGTTTGTTTGTCATATGCCATTTGTTTCTTTTTCTATTCTTGCGACTAGGACATCTCCACGTGGTGACGGCGGGCAAAGATTTATTTCGACTAAGTTCCTAGGTAAAAAAATGCCTTCATGGCAGAAGTAGAGACAGAGTTTACGATGCAGGAGAGGGAAACCTCAGTATCGGCGGCAGGTCAGGTTGAGAAAGCGGGACTGTGGGCGTCATCATGCAACCGCAGCTCTAGTGAAGTAAGAAACTTGCCTTCCTATGAGTATAGGGCTACAAAAAATTTTGCACAACTGTGTAAATAATGTGAATTCCTTCTGTTTTGTTTGTAGTAAAATCGAGGGTCCGAAAAATCGAAAAAAAATCAGCGATAAAATAAAAAATATTTATCTAAAATCTATATATGATAGGTTTAAGTATATTCATCAAGTGTTCTTTTCCTTGTGTAAAATATTTTCCAAAGTCTTTTTCTCTTTTTCTGTATGAGCTAGAACGAACATCACTTGATACTAAATTGTCTTTTTTCATAATCGCCGCAAAATATTCTTCCCTACCATTAGATAGACCAAGATTTCTAACAACATTATTAAGTTTATCATTTCACCAAATATTCATATTCACTGTCATCTTCTTTACTTTCGGAACAATCGGTTTCCATTAACCCTTTTTTAGCATTAATTCCGGAAACATTTGTATTGCTAAAAAATAACACTCTTCGCGGATTTCAGGCTCCTTCGATATCATTGGATTTTTATATTTTACTTTAACGTTCTTTCCATTTGTCTTATAACATATGATGCAAGGTATCATGGAAAACCTTTATCCACTATTTCCATACTATAACATTTTAGATAAATATTTTTTATTTTATCGTCGAATTGACTAAAAACAAGGCAAGAATTTTACACAAAGAACTTTAAACCGAGAACTCTAGATGTAACATATTCTCAGACAGGAACTTTACACAAAGAACTCTGAACCAAGAACTCTAAATCTTAATAGTTCTTGCCTCAGGAACTTAACAGTCTTGTCTTAATTTATAATAGGTTTAAGTTTTTGGTTTAAAGTTCTTGTCTCAGGTTATGTTGGGTTAACAATTCTTAGTTTAAAGCTCTTAGCTCTTGCCTTAGGTTATGTTAGTTTTAAAGTTCTTGGTTTAAGCTTTTAATTTATTTGTTTTGGATTTTTAGGCATTTTTTGAGGTTATGTTAAAATTACCAACTGATCTGCTAATTCCGACCTCATATTCAGTTTCAGTACCCCAAATTACGTATAGATATAGTGATCAGCTCATTTAAACTTTTTATTTACTCGTTTTGAGCATTTTTAAGGTGTTTTTTGAGGTCAGCAAAAATGCAAGAGCCAATCGGGAAAAACGGACATCAGATTCGTATTCAGCGGGTCAAAATGCATGGGAATACATAGGCCTTCTCGCATTCGACTTTTTTTGTGTGTGCCTGTGTAATGAACAAAAGAATAATAAAGTAGTAAATTAAATCGTCAATTGTTCAAGTAGTCCATGTAAAACGCGGGGTTTGACGCTCGGAATGCCCCCATCATCGGGACTACTTTTATTTCATCTTTTTTGGGTCTCTGATCACGAAAATCGGTCCCGCGGCTCTAAAAATAGTGCGTTACCCCTAAAAATGCCAAAAACCACCCCTTTTGGGAATAATACTGTAAAATAATGTTATGAATGTGCTAACTGTAATGACATTTTGCCAGTTCAGTAAGTTCATCTAAAGTAAGGATAAATTTTATGCTGAGGGCTAACCAGAGGGGGTGAAAATACCCCTAAATTGACGTAAAATTAAAAAATGATTGAATATTTTTTATTCACTTTTTGATTTAAATTTAGATAAATGGGGATTGTATAATGAAGAAAATTTTTTTCCAACCCTTCAGGGGTGAAAACTGGAAAAATGATTGAATTCTTTTTATTCACTTTTTGATTTAAATTTAAGTGAATGGGGATTGTATAATGAAGAAAATTTTTTCCAACCCATCAGGGGTGAAAACTACCCCTGTATTACCTTTAAATTGAACTAACGCTTAGACATTAAGTAGATATGTATACTTTTCAGTTTGCTTGTAATTTCTGATAAACTTCCGTCGAAAAAAATATCAAAAAACGTTTTCACCCCTAAGCGTTAGTTCAATTTAAAGGCGATACAGGGGTAGTTTTCACCCCTGACGGGTTGGAAAATTTTCTTCATTATAAAATCCCCATTCATCTAAATTTAAATCAAAAAGTGAATAAAAAAAAATTCAATCATTATTCCATTTTACGACAATTTAGGGGAAGTTTCACCCCCTCTATAAAATTTGTCCTTAATTTAGATGAACATACTGAACTGGCAAAATATCATTACAATTAGCACATTCATAACATTATTTTACAGTATTATTCCCAAAAGGGGTGGTTTTTGGCATTTTTAGAGGTGACGCACTATTTTTAGAGCCACGGGACCCCGATTTTCATGATCAGCGACCCAAAAAACATGGGGTAAAAGTAGTCCCGATGAGGGGGGCATTCCGACCGTCAAACTCCGCGTTTTACATAGACTAAAGTGGACGAGTCGTAGAAAAACAACATATATTTCTTTCAGAATGTAGATTTTTTTCATGTAATTTTCAGTGGTATTGAAAAAACTGTATTTTAAACAAATGCATATTTTCGCGCAAACAAAATCTTTTATCTCTGTTCCCAATGGGCATAGAAAAAAAAACAGATTTTTAATTTATTTTTTTTTGTATATTTTTTATGCATAATAATAAATTTAATTTTCGAATAGAGTTTTGATTTGTTCAAAAAAAGATAATTTAAAGAAAAGTAAGAAATGACTTTAAATATTTCAAAAAACAATGTAGGTTATTAAGCCTAATAAAAAGTACATGAAAAAACCTTTATTGTAACAAAAAAGATGTACGACTTGATGCATTTACAATCGACTATTCAATTTTCGACAGCTATTTTTTTTAGGCGTTCGCCTTAATATTATGCCATGATGATTTAGCTCAACTAGAAGCGTTATTTCCTAAAATTTCGTTGAAATGTATGTATTATTACTTAAGTCACCGTCAATTGTTTAAAGGCTATCGATTTTAATTGTCTTAATTTTTTCGACAAATCGACGAGAAGGGTTCGGCACATCTGGTTTTCATCGCAATTTCATAATAAACACTCTCGTTTGTTGTTTATTGTGATATGACCTATACAACCAGAGGTAGCTAAGAAAAAAGACGAAATACTCTACTTTAAACATTGTTTTGTTTACTCAAATACCGTCCGGAACTTAGATTGAATCAAAAACTTTTTGTGGCACCAAATAAAATCCATAGGTTTTTATGTAGATAAAAGGCGCTTAAATAAAATTAGGTTGTATGGCATCGTTATCGACCTTAATTTAACCTTTTATTACACTGTAATAATTAACTAAGTTTTTAAAGTTATTTGAATGTATTTTAATTTGTATGCATAATTTCACATTCGTCTAATAGTCTCTTTTTTGTATTGTTTTGAGGAAATGCTTGCCCTGTATGACTGATATGCTCTAATTTCTTACAAATATTCGAAATTTGAAATAAAAATTTTCAGTCTAACTACAGTCATCATGTTTAATATGTATTAGCATTCGGTAGCACACGAATGCAACTTTCATTATTAAAAACACCTCAATAGCATTTTGAAGTTAAATTGATAGATCCTTCAATCTACGTAAAAGTACTTTCGAACCTTATAGACACACTATATTATATAGTTTTGATATCCTATATATCTTGATATTTTTGTATAGTAATATTTTGCTCTACAATTATAATAAACACAGTTTATGTAAAACCTGATCATTTATACGCCTCTGGCTATCGCCCTGTATGGCGGATATGGCCCAATTTCAACAGGGAGTATTTTACCACACTATTTTACATACGCGCCAAAGAAATAATTATTTTAAGTCTAATAGAAGTTATCGTGTTTACAAGAAACGATCTACACACACATACATTCGATATGAAACGGATTTCTGTACGATTTTTTTTTCTACTATGATTATTATATTTTTTTTTTTGGTTAAAATATACCTATCTGATTAAATCAAATAGGTAAAATAATAAAGTAATGTGAATAGGTATTTAATAGCAAAATTCATTTCATAAACGAGTTCATAAGATGAGAATTTTAGGGCCAATAAAGCCATAAATTCATTTTCTACGCCATGCTTTAAGCTGTTCAATTGTCAACAGAAAAGGTTAGCAAAGATAATATTTTACAATTACAACAGTATCGAAGTAGAGGGATGCTCTTAAAAATAAAGTTAACCATGAACATGTGTTGCTAGTAAAATCTACCAGAAATTCAAATATTTCTCTCTCGATCCTAGTAATTGCATCTCAAAAATAAAAATACCAAATTGTTCCCAATAAAATTTGAAATAAATCAAACTTCTAAATAAACTTTCTAATAATTTGTTAATTTACAAAAAATATATATTTTTTAAAATTTACTTTTTTGAATAATATAAAGAATATGATGTAATAATAATACACAAATCATTAATAGGAGTATTCCCTTTTATCGAGCTAAACATTGATGTCTAATTTTAATGCAAAATATTTATTTAAACAGCTGAAAATAAAAAAGACTTCGAAATTTCAGTTGATTAATGTTTAAATGCACCGACTCACAGAAGCGCATTTTTTTAAATATAAGTTGTTTCAATGTATTTTGCAGCACAATTAAGAACATGTTTTTTTTTAATTTAAACATTTTTTTGCTTATAATTTTCACAGTTGTAATTATAAACAAATTTTAATAAGTCTGGATTTTTATGAAATCAAAAACAGTCAAGAATTATGAATGTAGATGAATAAACCAACATCTGAAAAACAGAATGTGATTTACTTGAATTTGGGCCCGAGATACGTTAATTTTTGTGTTTTGGTGTCTTATAAATAAAAAAAATTATATTTCTTCTTCTCTAAAGTTAGTCCTCAATGTTTTGGTCTCACTTTCTAAAATTCTAAACTAATTCCAAAAAAATCGTTTAAATGAAGATGAAAAGAGTTTTTCTTATTACCATCATCAAATATTTGTAAAATTGTATATATAAAAAAAAATAATTGCCTTCTTACGAGTCTACGCACTTAAATAATAAATGATTGATATTTCAAAATCTTTTTAGATCTTTAGTCGTTTAAATAAATATGTTGCGCTATTTGGTAAGAAGGTGTTCACCTGCAATTTTTTTTATTTTTTTTATAATTACAATTCACATTTTTTAAAATGTCTCCCCGTAAATTTTAGCAGTTTTGGATAAGGGACAGAAAAATAAAATATTTCTAAGAAACCGATTAGATACCTTTCGATTTATACACAATATTTAAAATACTAGCATCCCAAAAACAACTCAATCTTGGTTTGGACACCTTAAAAAAATGGTCAAGCTTCTCAAGTAAATCTGGAATTAAAAAGTATGTAATGTTCGGTTGATCCATTTAAAAACCGAAAAAGTCGTACTACATATATCTTTCCTCTGCATTTTCAGTAGTAATTAAGTAAAATCAAGCTAGAAAAAAATAAAAAATACAGACGGATAGATCACATATTTATGAACATGTCCTAACAAAATTTATCGTTAAAGCCACGGTTTTCCCGGAAAAAATAGTCAAGTGTAACGTTATAACTCGGAGCGATATCCATGCGTGCACGCGCTTGAATACGCATGACTGTGACACCGACGCACTGAATTACATGTCACTAAATCAGAATTTGTTCAATCTATATGAGTGTTGGCTCATTTAAAAGATGAAAATTGTAGCTTTCTGATGTTTTTTTGTTTCAAACAATACAAGCAAAGGATGGATGGGACAAATATACTTATATATATTCTCACGCCCAAACTTGCAATAAACAATATAGAAAAAAATAGAAGCCCTTCAAAAAAATTCTTTCTTCATTGAGAACTGTTAAAAAGTATGTACACTCCATGATTATTATGGTTTATTAAGTTGTAGTAACGAGGATTAAAAAAAGTACTCTCAAATAATTTTAATTTCCTTGCTTGATGATTTTTTTGATAAATATATATATATTAGAGGCTGTAACTTGTCAAAAAATTGACCCATTGAAAAAAGTAAAATATCGCTATTTCGGAAAAAAATGTATACTTTTCGAATGTTTAAACACAAAATCGTTTATTTGTATGCCTTTTTTCGAAAATATGATCAATCAGATCATGATAACAAATTGCGATTTTCACGATCTTATCCTTATAACTATGAAAATATCTTTGATTGTTTAGAATATAAATTCTGGAACTTTTCCAATACATTAACAAATGTATAAGGAATCCATTGGATATAGCTGAAATGTGGATAAGTGTACCTGTAATAAATACAATGCAGTAAAGGCACGTGAAAATTCATGCGAGCGATTCAGCGGCTATGTGTGGTGTCTGTATATGCGTCCATAATTATATATTTTTACTCTATACTCACTATTTATCCTCCCATTCAATAATAAAAATGTCCAAAACGTGTAATCAGAAAGAGAAAAAAAGCTTTATTTTACTCGATAGAACAGCTAAGAATTTTTAGAAGTTCCATAGTGTACATTTAACCGTGCACTGGCCGCGCAGAGTGACAAAATTACTTCACTATTTTTTTCAGGAATACCGTGGCTTTAGCGATAAATTTTATTAGGACATTTTTTGTTCAGAAACACGTGGTCTATCCATCTGTATTTTTTCCTACCATGACTTAATTTCAAAATTTTGAAAAAATGGTTTTTTTTTCACTTTTTTTTTATGTTCTGCATCCGAGCGAAATGTAAACTTTTCAGGATATTATTTTATACACTTTGTCGAACTCATTAAAAAAAAATTATTCAGTTTGCAAATGTTTGTGGGTTTCACTATAAAATGTTCTGTGTCGTCTGAGCTAAAGGTTACTCTGAATAATCTGTCTGCTTCCTAATAAAACCATAAATCATTGCAACACATAATTTTTATTACTCTTTTAATATCAATGTTACTATATCCACCCGAATAGTTAAAATCTGATAATATATGGTATAACTAATATTAGTCCAATCAATAGGTACATCCTGAGTATTCTATCAAGTGGTGAGGGTGGCGGGGGTGTGAGTTAGCTGCTATATCTCTTCAAAGTTCAACGTATATATCTCGCGAACCGTTGCTGCTATGACAAAAATGGTAAGAACCCACTACAAATTGATTTACATGCTTATTTTCGTAGAACTAACCGTTTAAGAGCTACAGCTCAAATATTGCGGCTAACGCATACCCCCCGCCGCCCCTGCCAACTTTTCAAAATACTCAGGAGGTAACCTCGAACAATTAAAGAAAATAAAATAACGTACCTAACACTGTTGTTTCAAGAAAAAAGTATCTATGATTGGACTCTATAACAAGTTGGGGGGGTAAAAGTGGGATATACAGAAAAAGGATTAATGTAACCGTAACGTATCTATTAATTCTTTGTTTATACATTCATTATATCCTTTGCACTAAAAAATACGCTATCAATATCGATTATCTTGTTCAGGTCGTAAATAACGCATAGCAACTATTATGAAAATGAAGGATCATATGGGGTGGCATCGTACGCTTTGCCCAGGGAAAGACAGTTAAAGATTTAATTAATATTGTTACATATCTAATATGCAAAAAGGACGAGTCATTAGATAACTTTAAAAGTATAGTGGAGGAATTAAAACTTTTGCGAAAAATGAATGAAATTGGGAAGTTTAGTTGGTAGTCTTGCTCTCAAAGAGCTGAATAGAAACAAATCGATAAACCATTCAAAAGAACTACTTTCGTTTACCGAAGACGTTATGACACTAAGAACATTTTGTATAGAAAAAGCTATAAATACTGTAGAAATTTTAAAAAAGAAACAAATATATTGCAATAAAGAATTCTTGTTAAGGTAACATTTATGTTACTTCTCCTGCATAACAGGAAGAGAGTTGGAGATATTCAGTTTATTGAATTGACTAAACAGGACAAAACAGACCAAGCACGTGAAGTTTTCGAAGCGCTAAGTCCAACCCAAAATTTCCCCTTAACTTTTCTCTCTAGCACACAGCCTTATCAAAATGCACAGTTTGCATACTTTAGTCATTAATTACTTTCTCTGTTAGATGACGACCCCGTATATTATTATTAACTAAAAACTATGGTTATTTTCCTAAGATTTGTGTAATTTTTCTCCATCGCATTATTTTTTTTTGCATATTTTTCATATTTTTCTCCACGGCACTTGTGTTAACTACATGCCAAATATTATCGTTCACCGTCATATATTTTCTTTGTGTTTAGGGTGACCACCTTGTATGTTTTTTCAAATGTTTCTTTGACGGTTATGTTAGCTGCATGCGAAATATTATCGTCCTGCGTCACATTTTTTAATTTTTTTTGGTAACCACACCATATTTTTTCAAATTTGTTTAGAGTGACTACCCTGTATATTTTTATTTTTAAAAACACAAAACTTATGGGTTATTATAAATGTTACAAACCTTTTATATCACTCGGTATGTCATATACACAAATGCACAGTGTATTTTACAATAACTAAAATTGATATTTTAATAAAATGTTTTCGTAAATGATTCATCACCACTGAATAATAAATAATGAATTTGTTATTTTTTTAATCAATCTGCATCATCTTGATTTTTTTTTCCAATAATTTTTTTAGACCTCAATTGAAACTAAACTCAATAACAATTTATTTAGCTCACTCTTTGAGAATTATTTCTCCTCCTATTTTCTTCATTTATAAAATTACACTACATAATAATAGCGCAATAAGTACATATTTACTTGTCTCAATGTTCCACGGGACAAGTTTCTAGACGACTTTTTCGAATTCTGTACCTCTACTATTACACCGTTTAATTATTTTTTGTGGGATTATTTGAAGTCGTATGTCTATAAAAGTCTATGTCAACACATCTCGAAATCTAGAGGATGTATATATCGAATTGGGGTGAAATAAGAAGCGACTCACGAGGTTCTAGAGTAAAGCCGGAAGTTGCAATTTTTTACATTTTTAAGTGAAAACCATTTTTATTTCAGCAGAAAGAAAGCCATAGGAAAAATTGTCAAGCAATAAAATCCAGCTGGCCACGGAGTCTTCGTAGAACAGCGCATAGAAAATTTTCAACACCTCTGCATTTTATTTATTAGTATGCCAATTTTAAATTTTTATAAAAAATTCTAAATCTTAAAAAAACCATTGAAAAGAAGTGTCTTAAAAATATATTTTCTAAATGAAGAGTGCGCAAAAAAAATTGGAAAATGATATCACTGCATTTTCTTTAAATTAATATGTAAATTTTAAATATTAAAACACAAAATTAAATTATAAATAATTTTTGTATCTGTGAATCAACTGTTTGAAAATTACACGCTTGTCGAAACTGCAGTAACGTTTGGTTATAATAAATTAATGATAAAAAACAAAGAAAGGTGTTTTCATCTGTTTCATTATGATTAATTATCACAATGTAATGGCTTCCACTATTTAATTTGTTTAATAATTGTTGAAAATAAATCATTTTAAAACATTTTTTGAATGGGGGAACTCTCCATATTTTTCTATTATTTGAATCTCCGAATATCTACCTTTTTGCAGAAAATATAAACTTAGGTTTTACTAAAAGAAAACTAAGGAAGTAATAAAGTTGTAAACATGCACAATGCAATTTACAGGAAATTTTAATAACCGGTAAATCGGTAAATAAAAACCGCTGCCCAAGGAATCACGACTTCCACATCCAGATTCTCTATCCAAGTCACTCACAACAAAAAACTTTGTATGTTAAAATAATTGTTTATGGAACTTTAATAATATAATATTTGAAATCCTCTACCCCAAAAACCCATAAAATGATACCCCACATCGGTAGTGGGGTGGGGGTGGTGATAGGGGCGTGGTAATGGGGGGATGGATGAAGTAAAAAAATATTTTGAGGTTTCTGGTTCCTGTACATACACTAAATCACATTTTTTTTTCATCCCCTTTAATGGGGGGTGGGGGTGGTAATGGGGGTGGCTAATGCCAAATTTTTTTTGAGACCTTGTATATACTAAATACCAATTTCGTGGACTCTTACCTGCTCGATTTATCCATTTACCCCAAATTTACCCCAATTTTCACCCCAACTCTTCGACGGAACAAGATGAAAATATAATCTAGTTCTAGATCTCGTTAAAGTACATATGTGTACCAAATTTCAAGTCAATATCTTAAACGGTTCCAGAGTAAACGTGCGCACAAAAAAAAGTTACAGACAGACAGACCGACAGACAGAAAATTTTTTTTTCGCTCAAACTTAAAATCTCGACGTTTCATGACATTTTAAGCCTATTTGGACAATAAAATTTTTTTTTAATTTTTTTGTTACTATACTTCCACTGGACGTGGAAGTAAAATGAACATAACCGGTTAACCGGTATTTAAATATGTACCGAAATATGTGAAAAAATTATGTAATGAAGGGTAGGTTAGAGGCAACTTTTTGATGTGCTACAAAATGTTTTTACCGTAATGTGCTTGAATTAGAAATTTTATTTCTACCGTGTGGTCCACGGTACACAATGATTCTTTTCTCCATAATTCCCGCCAACTAATTAGTTTAAAATGTGTCATATATTCCTTAAAATGAGCAGTGGTCTATTTACTTTAAAATTCAGTCAAAGTAAGTTCTAGTATCTTCGTTTGTGTCTTATTATTAACACGTGTTTGTTACCTCTCTGTCCCTTTTCAACATTACATTGAACCTTTCTGGAATCTTATTCATTTTAAACATTTATGTTGCAGGTACTTTTTCTAAGAAACTATTCAGTTTTCATTAATATTATATAATTCTCTGTTACTTAAATAAAATTAAATGGAAAACACATATTACAAACAAATAATAGAAAAGAAAATGGGACTTCTATTAAAAAAAATGTTTAAAAAGATTTATTTTCAATAATTTTTGAAAATTTTAATTCTTATACAAGTTTAAAATTGACATATTGAATTAAGGAAGGTGGTTTTATGTTTTTTTGTACACTCCATGGTAAGCTTGTTAAAATTTTGCAGCTTATATATTTTTTCCATGGTATTCTTTCTACTGAGATGTTAAATTTTATTTTTACTCAGCCATTCTTAAATTCGAAAAAAGGAGTATAAAGAAAATTGAACTTCGGATTACGAAACAAAGTTACTATTAAAAATAAAAAAGTTGCAAACTTCGGCTAAATTGGAAGTAACCCAAAAAAAAAAATATGTGCCGGTGACTTCAAGTAACCAAAAACATTTTATAATACTTTACTTCCTACTAAAAAATGCCTAACGCGCCCATAGAAGTTTCACGGTAAAAACTTGTCCCCATCCTTTATCTAGAAAGATAAAAGTTTCTCGCTGTATTAATGAATGCAATTTTTCACTATCGACATGGTAATAAAAATCCATATTTTCTACACTTATTAAAATTTGACCTTCATATTAACAGTTATTGTTAACAAATATGTAAATATGCTAATATAGTCTAGTCAATGAAAGAGTTGTAGAGAACATTTTGGAGGGGAGAATTTTTCTCTTTAGGAATGTGTTGGGGGTAGTCAGGAGGTAAACATACTAAAAGTCCCCGCCCCTAGCCCCGCCGCTTCAGTAGGAGAGGGTGGTGGAAAGGTTCCTTTTTTCGATTCTTCGCTTATAACTCGGAGACGATGCGTCGTACGAAAAAAGGTAATCTATGCAAAATTAAACGTAATTAAATTTCCCACAAGAATGTTTATATTCATTTTCTTCCTATGTGTTATATTTTACGAGATATTCGCCAGCGAAAATTGATAATTAATAAAAAAAAAATCAATTGTGTACCTTGAATATTTCTATCAAAGCGGTTTACCGTGATCTGCTAATAAATCACAGTCACAAAACAATCTTTATTTTACAACACTCGACGTATTTACTAACATAATATTTTGTCGAAGTCTAGACATTTCCTTAAATATACAGTGTGACTCACTTAAAATGAAGATACCCTTATAACTTTTTCATTTTGTTTCCGATTTGAATCAAATTTTACTCAAGTATAGAACAAATTAGGATCTACTTATGACCAGAAAATCATTCACCTGCTATAAAAGCAAAGCTACCTGCGGTTCCAAAATATGAGGAAAAAGATTAAAAATCATATTGATTTGTAATCTTTCGAACGATGAATTTTACGTAGCCACCACAAATTGCGGAAGCTGAGGACCCCCTTTGCCAAATGAGCTTATGTATGAAATATCCCCCATCAATAATCAAATCAAATTTTGGTGTATGTACGTTTGTGGCGCCGATTGGATGCATTTTTTAGAATTTCTAACATTCAAAATGTTTTATTTTTTTCAGCATATTTTGGTACCGCAGGTGGCTTTGCCTTTATAGCAGGTGAATGATTTTCTGGTCATAAGTAGATCCTAATTTGTTCTATACTTAAGTAAAATTTGATTCAAATCGGAAGCAAAATGAAAAAGTTATAAGTGTATCTTCATTTTAAGTGAGTCACACTGTACATTTAAGGAAATGTCTAGACTTCGACAAAATATTACGTTAGTAAATACGTCGAGTGTTGTAAAATAAAGATTGTTTTGTGACTGTGATTTATTAGCAGACCACGGTAAACCGCTTTGATAGAGATATTCAAGGTACACAATTGATTTTTTTTTTATTAATTATCGATTTTCGCTGGCGAATATCTCGTAAAATATAACACATAGGAAGAAAATGAATATAAACATTCTTGTGGGAAATTTAATTACGTTTAATTTTGCATAGATTACCTTTTTTCGTACGACGCATCGTTTCCGAGTTATAAGCGAAGAATCGAAAAGAGGAACATTTCCACCCCCCTCCCCCCTAAAGCGGCGGGGCTAGAGGTGGGGACTTTTAGTATGTTTACCTTCTGACTACCCCCAACACATCCCTGAAGAGAAAAATTCTCCCCTCCAAAATGTTCTCTACAATCCCTTTTTGGGCATTCATTGATTGGATTAATATACTAGCTAGGTAAATACTTTAAAACACTCATTATTGGAGAACCAATCAAAACAACTATCTTCTAGCTAATACTGACGAAGTATTGAATTACTAGTATATTAGCGTGCCCAGATTAGGGCAACAATATACAGAAAGTAGGTATTTTCATAATAAATAAGAAAGTGTGTAAGTTGTGATTTGCATAATACCTAAATAATATTCTCTAATCATGATAAAAGCAAATAAATAAAAATAATCGATTGTAAATATGTAAAATATAAAAAAAGGTGAAAACTTGAGGCAAACTGATTGATCATTTTTGAAAAATAATTAACGTAATCTAAACGTTGCCTATACTTTCGTAACTACTTTCGTTAACATAACCTGTTTGTTATGAATAGCTCCCTACTGAGAAGTGCCTAATCTTTGTTAATTACATTTCTTTTCAGAGTTTTTCAACTGATACGTGATATATACAATGAGTGTCAATATCACATACAATTATTTAGCTTACTTTTTCAGAATTTTACTTGACTATTTCCTGTATTCCTACAATTACTCTACCTATATTGCCGCATTGTCATACGTATATTATAATGACAATGCATAGTCATTGTTCATCCCTGAACTAGCTTCATCTGATAATGTAATAAAATTGTAGTATCTGTCTGTATTATGTTCTTTCAGGCAGGAGGAGTCTGGCCTATCTACAAATTGTTGTTTACATTATTTCTCACTTTAAACTATACTTTATAATCAGGGCCCCAACAAGGGAGGGGGGGGGGGTAGGTCCAGTAGGTACCGTGGTACCAGGGCCCGACCACTTAGAGGTCCGAATAAACTAGGAAACGCAAAACAAAAATATTAAACTAATTAAAATTTGGGTACAGGTAGTGCAGTTATAATGAAAGGGGCCGGGGCCTATGATTTGATGTGAGTGCCTGTTAATAAAATAAGTCTATGAACTGAAAATTGACAAAACTTTGATGCACCGACCATTTGAACCGTAACTAAGATAATATATAAACATATATAAATATTTATTTATTACGGCACTTGTCCCTTTTATAGACAAGAGAATGGGATAACTCTGAAAACAACCTATTTAGCAGCGTTAACAAATTTAAGAGCTAAAGCTCCATATACTTTATAACTTTCACCCAAACTAAATCTAAGAGCATATTATATATGTATAATTTTCTGAAAAGGCATAAATAAAATCAAGAGTATCGAAATCAACCGCAGTTTAATCTTTTATTGCAATTAAGCCGCGAACGTAATTCGACAATTTCTCCTACATTCCTAAACCGATTAAAATAATTTTTTGATAGGCTTTTATAGGCAACTTTATAGAATGGTACTAGCTTATTGAAAACTAAAGAAAGAAAAACATTTTTTTCTTGTGTGAAAAACAAAAAAAAATATTTTTTTTGTTGACTTCAATATCCCAGTATCATTCTATCAAGTATTTTCTAAAAGCCTGTCAAAGTATTTTCTCAATCGGTTCATAGGAGAACTTGTCGAATTACGAAATCATTTTTTTAAGCCACACCGCCACCCTTAAAGCAATTGTACAAATTCAACAAAATATATTAACGTTGAGATCCAACGTTGTTACCGTATGTAACAGTTCATACAAAATAAGGTAATAAATTATATTTTTAAATCATACTACCTATTACACTATTTCATAATATAATATTTAGAATCAAAAGATTGTAAATAAATTGACATTTTTATTATATGAAATTAATATTTTACTCGCTTATTGTTTTGTAATATACATTTTTGTGATTTTAAGAATTTTTGAGGGAAACGATTATTATATTATTTACCTACGATCACTACTGTAACTAGTCAAAAACACACTACCTGACATCTATGTAAGTTGAACTTTACATATTGTAAACAAATCGCACTGTAAACAAACCGCACGGTAAACAAAACGCACGGGACACGCAATTATAGGTGGCTTATATCGCTGACGCGGGGTTTAAAAAAACAAATGCGCCTACGTAATTTTCAAACGCTGTCAAAACTGACATAATATTTGTTGAATAATATTGTTGACAACTAAATCAGGATTTTACTAAATAAATAAATAAATATGATCGTAGGTAAAGTATAGTACATAATTCGAGTTGTAAAGCAATTGCGCACTCATGAAAATACGCACTCATGAAAATACGCACTCGCCGCTACGCGGCATCGTGCGTAACTTTTCCATTAGTGCGTAATATGCTTCTTACAACACTCATTACGTAATATACTATTTTGTACGACATGCTTTGAAATTAGCCGAACTGTCAATAATAAATATCAGTTACTATTGGTATGTCATATACACAAATTCACACTGTATTTTACAATAACTAAAATTGATATTCTAATTACATGTTTTCATAAGTGATTTATCACCACTGAATAATAAATAATTAATTTGTTTCTTTTTTAATCAACCTCATCTACTTGTCTTTTTTTTTTTAAATAATTTTCTAGACCTCAATTGAAACTAAATATAGAATATGATGAGTCAACATCAATAACAATTTTTAGTTCACTCTGAGAATTATTTCTCATCTTATTTCCTCTATTTCTGCAATTACACCACGGATATCGCACGTATGTGATACGTTTCAAAAAGACAAGCAACACAATGGCCTATTTTTACAGAGTGCGTTAGCAATCCTAAATGTATTAACAACACAGTGAGTATCTAAAGAAAAAGTGTCTTCTCCATATATACGGTGCCAGAACGCATATACATATCGGGAATATATAGGGAGCCACTTGCTCACATTAAATGCGGAAAATATTGGGTGCGAGAACGTCAATTTAGTTTTGGTGCCACTTGGTGATTTTACGCGTATATATATATATATATATATATATATATATATATATATATATATATATATATATATATATCCCGCTATTAATGCTGCGTCCTTTCACAAGCCAACCTTACTGCTTCTCCCAGAAATACGCTGGTTAGCTCAAATCTAATGAAGTATATTGGGTCTACTAACCAAATTCAGTTAATATCTGGTTTTAGAATTGTAATAACTCAAGAAATAAAAAAGTTTAATATACAGGACAATACTGCGTCCTTTCAAAAACAGCACGTTATTGCGTCCGTGAATAATTTCATTCTTCTTCAATACAATGCTGCGTCCGAGATGACTACTTTTTGTGAAACTTAGCATATTACTGCGTCCGGCGCGGTTGTCATATTTACCCTAATAATTTTATTGCACTTGTAGTAGAACAAATCGATAGCCGTCAGTTATTTCTAAATGTCAGTAAAATTTGAAATATGATTTTTCTGTCGATTATTATTTTAGGATCAGTTTTTCAATTGTGCACTAAAAGTAACCTCAAATTTGCAATATAAAATGCTGAATTTAGGAGATCAATGGAATTTTGGATAGATGTTCATTTTTATTTACGCCTTCACTAAGCGATGAGTTCACCTTAGGGAGAGCATATGCTTCTTGCTTTTGCTTTTTGCACATATCTCGAATGATAAGCGTTTTAGTCTTGAAAGTTGAAAAACACATTTCTTGAAGTACAAATGTGTTTGATAATAAATGCCTTTGGATTTACTATTTTGTAAAGAACAATGTTAAAAAAGGGCTTTTTTGGCCCATCCGTGGTAAAGTGTTTAAGCTATCTTTTTTTTTTTACTAATTTTGGGCTGCTGAAAACGAATCCTCACCCGTTTTAACGAAAAGTCTCGGGAAGACATTAAAAAACAACCCCCATTTGGGTGCCATAAAGTGAAGATTCTCATTTTCCAAACCAAAAGTCATTTAAATAATTAAAGAATTTTTAATATAAAAAACAATATTTTCTGGATAGTGATATGCACACCGTATACCCCAACCCCAAGAGTGTGAGAAATATTCAGGGATGAAAAATATTCATCTGAATTGATTAAATCACCTTAGTATGATAAAAAGACAAAAGACTTGGTGATTAGGGATTTCTTTTGCAATTAATATCAATAAAAAAAGACAAAATCCACCACTTTAATTGGTGGGGATGGGTGTAAGAGTATTCAGAAGTAAGTACATTATAACCTGATAATAGCCTTTTAATAAGGAATTTTGTTTTTTTTTAATAAATAAATAATCGTATATTATATATTGTAACTTACACCGTTCTTATGGGTGGTGAAAGGTGAGGGGAACGCGAGGGCTTTTCACGGTAAAGTGTGGAAACTGTCTTTTTACTGGTTTTGGGGTGCTGAATATGAATCTGTCATCCGATTTAGCTAAAAACATCGGGAAGACATTAAAAAATAACTCTTATTTGGGGGGGTGGCATTGAAATTGATATTAGGTAAGTAATGAAAGAAGCAAAAATTCTAAATTCACCATTCCTCCCCCTCGTTTCCCATACCCTTCACCACCCTAAGAACGGTGTATAGTTACAATATTACTCCTTGTTAAATGGCTATTATCAGGTTATTATTACTTCTGAATACTCTTACACCCATCCCCACCAATCAAGGTGGTGGATTTTATCTTTTAACAGTTTTTATTGGTTTTAATTGCAAAAGAAATCCCTAATCACCCAATTTGATGTTTTTCTATCATAATGAGGTGATTTAGTCAATTCAGATGAATATTTCTCACCTCTGAATATTTCTCATATTTTTGGGGTTGGGGTGTAAGGTGTGCGTATCACTATTCAGAAAATATTACTTGTTTTTAAATTAAAAAATTCTTTAATTATTTAAATGGCTTTGGGTTGAGAACATGAGAACCTTCACTTTATGGCGCCCAAATAAGGGTCGTCTTTTAATGTGCTCCCTAGACTTGCAAAACTGGCAACGGATTCGTTTTCCCAAAATTAGTAAAAAAACACTTTACCGCATTAGAATTTTTAAAAACTGTTTTTATGAAGATAAAAGTTTTTGTACTCATATTTAATATCAATTTAATTAATTAATTTAATTTAATTCTTTTCTAAACCAGAAACCAAATATTATTGGAAAAAGAGTGTATTTATTTTCTATATATCTACAGTTTCAACTAAGGATGTTGAACTTCTTGTAAATAAATTGAAGTCTTCAAACTCTAGTGGTCATGATATTTCTAATAATTTGGATAAAAAATGCAAATATGCGATAAGCGGTCCATTTCTATAGAGAAAGGTATATTTTCCAGTAAATTTAAAAGAGCCATAGTCTCTTCATTATACCAGAAGGGAGATCCAAATGACTATAATAATAATAAAGCCACTAGTCTACTATGTAGATTTTCTAAAATTTTAGAACTTCATCTCAAGGAGCAATTATCAGATTTTTTACATCGGAATATGTTACTGTCTCCTGCTGAACATGGTTTCACTACAAACAAAAGCAACAAGTCTGCGTTGTGTGATTTTCATCACAAAATCATTAAAGTTTTAGACAACAAGAAATCAGTTGTGGGTCTTTTTTAAGATTTCTCACAAGCTTTTGATTTGGTAGACCATCAGCTGCTTAAGACCAAACTAGCACTATACGGTATTCGACTAACTGATTTACAAATATTTTCCTCCTACACAAATTGTAAAAATGGTCGGTGGAGTTGAAAGTAATATTTATCATATTACACAAGGAGTTCCACAGGGGTCAATTTTGGGATCACCTTTATATATAATATTTACTAACTATGTGGTCAGCCATCAACAAAAGATATCAAATGTTCATGTGATCTGTTATGCTGATGATACAATCATTCTAGTTACCGGCAACAACCTAATTGAAGAAAAAAAAAACACTGAAGATTTTATCAAGAAATCATACATTGGTCTCAAAATAATAACCTAATTCTAAATAAAACAAAGACAGTTTCAATACAATTTTCATTGAATAATAATTCCGAGAGCTTAACACTTTATAGTGGTAATGACTGGGAAATAAAAACTTGTTGAAAATTTTTAGCTCAAATAGAAATTCAATTCGCCAATTTCTAATCACGTGTGCTGAAACAACCAATCAGAAAAAATTACACTAATAAGATCCCTTAGGGATGTTTTCACTTATATTTTCCAGTTTGACAGTTCAATAACACAGGTCATGAATGTTGTTGTGCAGCTAAGGTCATTTCCGAATTAATTTTTCGCGCTGAATCCGAATCTGGCCTCAGAATTGGCCCATCACGTCAGGATTTTGAAATATTTGAGGGTAAGTACTTAAAAAATGACTTTTTTAGCAAGTTTTGAAGTGGTGTCTAGAACCCAAAAAATTTTTCAGCTTATTTCTAATAAATATATCATTTAATAACATCTTTCCTCTTTAAAATAAGCTTTCGAATGGTCATCTATGATGTTTCCTCGCAAAGTTATAGCCATTTTAAGGTGACATGAATTTGAAACCGTGTTCGCTACAACCCAATACTCTTAACCAAACGACTCTAAACGAATCAAAATTTAACACAACAATAGGAATAACCCAACATTCTTAAATCAAAGTTTGGTTAAAATTGAGGATCATGGTACGCATGGTACTCGAGGAAACCCACTGCGCATCTATAGTACTCGGGGAAACCTACTGCACATCGCAATTTGATAACAATCCATTATTCTTTTTTGTGTTAGAGCGAGTTAAACGAAAAAATATTATTTTAATCCACAATAGAACACATGGGCGGGTATGTGTCAAATTTCATGCTTAAAACATCCCTCTCCCTGTTCACTCGTTCGCGGTGTCTCTTTTTAAAAACCGTCGAATACGTGTCTCCTTATTACCTCAGGAAAGCCTATCGCTGGAATATCGCGTTTCTGACTTACGCGATTTCAGAGATACGGGTACTCTTCCCAGCAAACACTGAGACATCGCATTAATGCCCATTGAGTAACACATTTTGATTTACATTTGTTAAGTCAAAGAGATGCCAATTGAATAAATGTATTACCCAACGAAGTCGCATTATATGATTTTATTGGTATCATTTCAAATTATTATTTAACTCACATGAAATAGAGCAAAAGCTTCACGGGAGGGATAAAAATGTGATTATAAATGTAACTCGCATTTCCCTCAAAATAACTCTCATTATTTTTCTACCAAAGGAATAATATGTGCTTTACATGTGTGAAGCTAAAGAGACATCATTTCAAGAAACTAATGGCTTCAGAGCAGATCACAAAGTACAATTGCAATTGCAAATTAAAAAACGGTAAAGGAGTAATGAAAGTAGATTAAAAAAGCCAACTTAAAAAAAATTATTACTCTACTTGCATTTGGAGTTGAGATAAATTAATTTTTATGTTTAGGTCACTTGTAAATAAACAAATTGATATTTCTTATTGACTGGTAATTCTTCAATGTCTATTATTTTGTCTTTGCTACTTGAAAATAATCCAAAGTTATAATTGTTAAAAAATACTGTATAGAGGCCCGAAAGTGGGGTCTTTAGTGATTTTGTTACATAAGGGTAGTTGTTCAAGTTAGGTCGGTTTACCATTTCCGTGGCAAAAATTAAAAAAGATGTAAAAAAATTGAAAATGTGCATTATGTTCTCAAAGCCGCTTTATTCGATGTTATTTTAACATTTGTAGCTTTGGATTGTCTTCAAATAGCAGAAACAAGATAATAAGCATTGGAGAATAACCAGCCCAAATTTCAAGAAGAAATATCGCTTTTTTTATTTTTAAGTGACCTAAACGTGAAAACTAACATATCTCAGCTCCAAATGCAAGTAGAGCATTAATTTTTTTTTAATTGTCTTTTTTAATCTACTTTCATTACTATTTTACCGTTTATGATTTTATAAAAAAATCAGAGTTACTTGAATTTGTTTATAATTAAAATTTCGAAAACTATAAGCAACCGCAATAAAACGGGTAACAATTGTATATTTGAACTGTTTTAGTAATCATTTCGATTTGAAATTTTAAGTGGTGACTGTACTTCATAAGAGCTAAAATTTCATTAAATATTATCCATTATTTTTGAAAGAACAGTGATCAGTTTAAAAATGCATAATTTTGTAATGTTCAATTTTTTTAAAAATAATAATAAAAATTGGAATGAAAGTTTATGTACTTTTATTATACAACTCAAAATGAACATTTTCCTTCTTTTTATTGTTTTCCATAAGACAGATTTCGAGATATTCAAAGAAAATCGATGGAAAACACAGAAAAACTATCCTGACCAGACAATTCACATTAAAATCCTAATTTCACTCCACTATAATAATTATAAATAAATATAAATGCTAACAGGAAAAATTTAGGTTTAGGAACACAAATAGAAAATATAAAAAAGAACTTGAACGATTAATACACATAATATTTTAAATAAGGTTGTTTGTCAAAAGTTCTATTAGAAATTCAATTTCACCTAATTAAAGACTTATTATTCCTGACCTCATTAAATGCATTTCCCACATATTACTATACCACTCTTAGCATCCAAAATAACGGAAACCTAGATAGCTCAATGGGTATGAGAGTCAGAATTGTTATAGAGACAACGCAAGCGTTGAAGGTTCGACCCCTACCGACCGCAATTGGTAAAAAGGTAAGTAAAAATGAATTTTAATAATTTAATAAACATTATAATTTGCAGGCAACCCTTGTGATAGTAAATTGAAGTGTGGTAAACAATATTAGATATGTTAATGTAAATAATATACATATGGAACTACCATATAAGTATTCCTTTATTTTTCTTCCATCCGAAAGGAGAGACGACATAGTTAACACGCATAAAAGTTCAATTGATGTCGAATATATAAAAAATGTAGGTCGCAATGTCAGTACTGCGAGTCTCTTATTATCTCACAAAGTGATGCTGTTGTGACTTACATCTAACAACAAACGAGATTTAGCATATAAACTTTCATGTGATGCCAATGTGAGTTAATTTATAATTCACAGTGCGGTGTTTCCAATGTGGACATTTGGAACTGTTTGAGCTATCTCAAATGCAGATATGTGATTTGCAATGTAATTCTCAAGTGTGACGCGGTACCTAGATGTGACTCTGGTTTATGTATCAGAGAGGTATTTGTGTTTGCTGGGTTTAGACCATCTACCACCCCCGTTTTCACCACTTTAAAAAGTGAAAATCGAAATTTCGTCCTACTCGTGTCTAATAGATTCTAATAAAAAGTATGTATGTCAAATTTCATTATTCTGGATTTAACCGTTTCCGGAAGGCTTAAAAAACCTCCCCCTACCCGTTCACACGTTCGGAGGTCTCTTTTTAAAAACCGTCAAATACGTGCGTGTCTTCTTATTTCCTCAGAAGTGTCCATCGCTCGAATAATCACGTTTCTGACTTACGCGATTTCAAAAATACAGGTGCGCTTTAAACCATCTACCACCCCCGTTTTGACCTCTTCAAAAAGTGAAAATCGAAATTTCGTCTTAACACGATCTAATAGATTTCAACAAAAAATATTTATGCCAAATTGCATGCATCATGCATCTAACCGTTTCTGGAAAGACCTAAAATTTCAACCTCCCTTTTTATCAAACAAAAAGGTATAATAATGGTTCTATTTATAGTTATTAGACTTATAATAAACCACACTATTTGATGAACTTGTAGTATATTATTCAACGAGCGGTAATGTAGGTAATAACTCACGCAAATTAAGTTTACAGCATGAGCCGCAGACAAGTGCTGTAATTCATCAAGTGGGTTATTACCATTACCGCAAGTTGAATACTATACTTTATCTACGATTATAACAATAAATATTAAATTGAGAAAATTTTGTTTTAATTAGGTACTCAATTTGTTTATTAATAAAATTAACTGTAAAATTTAACTTAATTTAAGGATTTCTCTCGGACAGAGCCACACCTTCGTGAAGCGCGTTACGTCGATTGGATAGGGTAGGCATGAAGATACAGGTGATTGGCACTATCACCTAGTGATTTATAATAACTCACTCATTATAACTCACGCTATTTGTTTATGGGTACTATTAATTGTTCAAAAGCAGTTCATTAATTAGTATATAACCTAATAAGAGTAAATAAAATAACCAAAAGTAGTTTATATTAGTCATAGATTTTTGTTGCTCCCAACTTAGCATACCTAGAATATTACCTACAATATCTTATTAATATTTCTAATCCTGTTTACATTCACAATATTGTCTGTAATTCTCCTATTTCCTTATTCAAAACAATAACCATAAAATTAGCATAATGTCCTGTAGACTGACTGCCTTTGTATGTTCATTCACTTTAATCATCTGAAAATGTCACGTTGAGTGCCGAACTGCAGTAAGGTGCAAGTTACAATAATTTGGCGATAAGAAATAAAGTAAATGTTGGTGTTTCATTATTATATCATCATGATTAATTACCACAAAGTAAGGGCTTAATAGTTTAATTTCGGAGGAGGTATTGTTTTTATGATTATATATAACTAAATATTTGTAAATTATTTTCCGTTGAAATTAATTTCATTTCCTGAAAATAAATTTCTGTGATAAAAACATTCAGATTATAAGTAAGAAGATAACTGTTTAAATATGAAACACACACACAAACACACATACAAATGTTCACAAGAATTTTACACTCGTCCGAACTCCGGCTTTCCAAGTAAGCATGAAAGAATGACTGGATATTTAATAGTGCCGGTCTCGGACGCAGCATTATACGATTTTTGAATAGAGAATATTTGAAGAATATTTCTGTTCACAAATCTATGCGCCCCCAAACATAATTTGATGAAACTAAAAATATACTTTTAGTTTTACGGAACATATGATACTGCGTCCGAATTCAAAAAAAACTTGGGTCGATATTTTGCTTAATTGAAACGAAACAGAACTCATTTCTATGTTTACATATAACCCAGGAGACGAAGAACATTCTGAGGTGCTGAAAATCGATCATATCAGAGATTTGTTGAAGATAACACGGGAAAACAATACTGCGTCCGGTATACAGACGCAGTATTGTACAGGACGCAGCAGTGTATGGTATCGTGCACATGTACGGACGCAGCATTATTTGCAGGACAAATATATATATATATATATATTTATATATATATATATATATATATACCCAGTGAACACGGATACATACCTGGTATGTTTCTCTTACGTAATCTATTCAACATGTTATATCCAAGGATATTGGATGTATGGTAAATGTAAGGTGCATGGACCTTAAAATTTCAGCCACAAAAAAAGTTATAGCCATGTAACGGCAACATAACTTGTAACATACTCGTATGTGGCAAATATATAACATACATGTAAAAGACATATATTGTATTTCAAAATATTTACCTTAAAATATGTTCTGATGTTACATGTGTGCTATATAACATGCAATTTCCGTGGTATATGCCACAAGTGGACCTAAATTTTAGTTTTTCGACAGTCACTATAAGAAATTTTTCTTCTTAAAGAAATACGATGTGTTAAGAAAATGTACTTTTTTATGCAGGGCGCCCAAAAATTTCAAAAACATGAATTTTACCCAAGAGCAAACTACCTTTATTTTTCTCATTTTTAAGGAAAATGCAATTTGAAAAAATTGTTTATTAAATCTTGTTTAATAGGGTACGTCTTTTTCCCCAATGCCTCACCTCAGTTTTCGTATTTTTCCGTAACGGATATTAAAAAATTTAGGATTATGAAAGAAAAGTATTTCAAATGGCTTTTTTATTAAAAATGAAAAACAAAGGTAGTTTACTCTTAGGCAAAATTCATATTCTTGGAATTTTTAAGCGCCCTGCTCCTTCATAAAAAAAATATTTTTTTTAACATAAATCGTATTTTTTTAAAAATGCGGAAATTTTTATAGTGACTTTTTGTCCAAAAATTAAAATTTAGGTCATTTGTTGTATAGCTAATCCCATCCGGGGACATTGTACTACTGTTACAATATGGCTCAAGTAAGGAAAAAACTAGATGTAAAAAAAGGCCAATCTAAAATAAATAATTTTTATATTCATAAAATACATATATCATAATAATATATTAATCAAAGTCATACAAGAATTGCACATTCTCTAAACTATATAGTTTGGTTTATTACAAGCAAACTTTTGGTTAACAGAAAACATAGAAGATAAAATAGCTGAAGAAAAATAACATATACAGAAAAAGTTAGCTGATTGCAAGCTATGTAATAAGGTAAAAAAAAATAAAGAAAAGCCTGACAGTATACATGAATCATTTTCATTCCGCTGTAAATTACGAAGAAATAAACATTAGCATGATTACTATAGAGACAAGAAAAGTGTATAAGTTTTTGGTAAAACAGAACAGCTTTATCTTACATTGAAAGAAGTTTCAGGAAAATTAAAAGCTTAATGAAGTTTGTTCCAAATGATGCTCGGGCTTTTACAACATTTAGAAACTGTGGATTTTGAGGGTGACGTTGAACGCTACAGTAACACTACTGATTTTGATGTAGACGTAAACGAACAGTAGAAACGAAAATCGCAGGCATATTAATGAGAAGTACGACACTTTGCATTTTCTAAGTGTCTATACACCTACAAAATATACTATTTTTGACAGTCGAGTTATTATTATATTATCTATATATTAAACACAGGTAATTTTTAGTTTTATTACTTATTATTCTCTAGTGACTGAATAAATGCTTTTTTGAACTATATATTTAACATCCGAATAAAGTTTGGTTTAATGTATGGTTATCCAAGTTTAATTGTACCAAATATCAACTAAAATTCTGAACGAAAATAGTTAATGAAAAAACAAGAATTCTTCATTTATTCAAAAAGGAGCTAAAAATTTATTAGAAACAAGAAAAATTCAACAAACGTGACAATAATACTCAGATAATGACGAAAACAAATTTCCTATATATAAAAGAGACAAACCTGTCAGCATGAATTTGCAAGCAGACTAATACTTAAAACTTAATTATCTTAAAACTAGTTTTTGGCGCCTGGTTTCCTTTTTTCATACATATCTCAATAAATTATGGTACAATAACTGCTCCAGCTTCTTGTTTTCTCTCTGTAGCCTTTGCTTTGACAGTCTGAACCACTCACTAGCGATGTTCTCAAATTCTTTTTCACAATGTGGGAACGTTTCGTTAACAGCAGCTAGAACAATAGTTTATGACAAAATTTTATAATTTTTTTCTGTATTATTTACTTAAAAGCAATTTCTAACTTTTTTAGAAATTCTTTGTCTTTACCTTTACGAGATATTATTTTTAATTAGCAATTACACAAAATTAGACACAGACATATATGATGACATAAATAGGTTAAATCCCTATAGCAGCAGCAGGTTATAGCAAGAGTGATAAAATATGACCAGTTTTTCAATATTTATATTAAGTTTAATGCTGGTTATAAAAGACTTAAGCTACAATAAAGCACCTATAATTTTTCTGTGGCTTGAGCTTAGTTAAATTTCATTAAATTTCAATCTCAAGATTGGGCAACATGTCAATAAAACTCCAACAAATAAGTAGGTACCTAATAAGCGACTTAACACTGCACCGAAGTGCTAATGATTTACACTTCTACGTACTTACCTACAATAGTTTTGATCTCTGAACTTGAGTCCCCACAAAAACAAAGACGATATTTAACATGTTAAAACGCACGCTAGAAGTCACATTGCACCTCCTTCAGGGTCACTTGTGTTAGGTTAGAATATTAGGATTAGGTTATTTTGTTAGGTATAGTTAGGGATATTTGAGTTAATTTGGTATCCTTTTCTAGCACGAACTATGTAATACAGAGTGCGAAAGAGATGTCCTATAATAATTTTATAACCAGATTTACCGGGAAATTTAAAACATCACAATATTAAAACGTTATCCAACTATATGAAGATACGGGATTATCAAACTAGTTTTTGATCGGCGAGTTTTATTTTTTGTTATTAGATACATAAATAAAAATAAAACGGCCGGTAACACTAATCACTATTTTAATAAATTTATAGAGTATTTAAACGAATAAGTCATCAAGTATTATATAGGCACAATTACATTTTCATTACCACTTAATGACAATTGAAGACACTTTTGTTAAATATCACAAGCAATTGGTAAAAGAGCTTCTTATTTTCATTGGGCATGCTATTATTATGTTGATTAAACTACACTGGTCACTGATGTTACAACCTACTATAGCAGCACACTCACTACTACACCAAAACAATATACATAATATATATACCTAACCAAACTTTTTTGACATTCCATATGTAAGCTAGCTTGTTTCACGTTTGTAGTTTACCAAATTACATGATTAAATATATATGTGTAATGTAATTGTAGAAAAACTTAAAATGTCCATGACGATCACAAAATATATAAATGTTATATCTGGTGTAAACATATAAGATGGGTTGATGTGTAATATGTAGCAATTATCTAAATATCACATATTTTAATGTTATTAGTTAACACACAAGCAATATAACTTTAAACGTACATACTGATTACAGAAATACATAAATGTTATATAGCTGATAAATACACATAATACTTGTTATTGTAATGTAGCAGTTACGTAAAAATCACATATTTTAATGTTATTATTTAACAAACAGGCAATATAACTTAAAATCTACATGGTGATAACAGACATACATAAATATTATATGGCATGTAAATATACAAAATACTTGTTATTGTAATGCAGCAGTTATGTAAAAATCACATATTATAATGTTTGTATTTAACAAACAGGCATGTTTGTTAATAACTTAAATGTATATAGCATTTGAAGATGGTTTATATAATGGAGATATATTTGGTAATATGGTGTGTGTTACCTTGACAATCTCTCTTTGGTACGTAACAGCCATATGTGTGTTCACATATATATATATATATATATATATATATATATATATATATATATATATATATATATATATATATATATATATATATATATATATATATATATATATATATATATATATATATATATATATATATATATATATATATATATATATATATATATATATATATACGTGCCTAGCTATCATCTTATATATATATATATATATATATATATATATATATATATATATATATATATATATATATATATATATATATATATATATATATATATATATATATATATATATATATATATATTTTTGTTGTGATCTTATTGAAAAAGACGGCCTAAACCAATTTTTGTTGTGATAAGATAGAAGAAGAATATAATTTTGTTGAGCGCCAGATGGCCTAAACCATCGGATGCGACAGTCGAGAGATAACTCGATACTGCCACACCTCAGAGCATGAGGGTACCGCGACTGTGCAGTACAACTCCCTCTCAGATAGCCGGTTCCTGAAATGCAATGTATTCTCTAGCAACTGAAATAATACACCATTATTTCAAACAAAGATTAACAAATTTTAATGATCTGGACGAGGTAAATTTATGAATTTAACAAATACACAGTTTACATAAATAAAATTTAAGATGAATGGATAATTATGCGTTTTATTTATTGGCCTTTGCAAATATATTCAAAAATTTTATCATCTGATCAGTGAAAATATAACCGATAGGGTACCTTTATACTTTACCGCTCTCGTAACGCCGCTGAGCTCAATCGCGCACAACTGCTGTGAGTACGCCTCTGGATTCTCGTTCAAAGCTGGTTACTGATGTTACCAACCGCAGGTGCTTGAAGATTACTAGAAGTTCAGATGATTGTATAAAGCTGATTTGTTTATTTTCCCTTATTTTCTTCCTTCGGGACACTTTATTTTAAGGAAATCACTTTCGAAGCACGGGTTTTTATAAGAATTAACTTTTACTTTAAGGTAAGTACCTTAGATATTTAAAATGGATAAATATGCGAGTCGGCTTTGGAAACTTTGAGTCTAGTTTACAACATTTTCATAACATTTATATTTTAAGCATAGAATACTTATTAAAATTATCATTCCTAACTCCTTTCAAAATTTCATATATGATTACTTCCGTAAACACACGGTTTCAAACAATAGGGTAACTTTTCATTCAATAAATTCTAGGTTAGGGCTTTTCAGGAGTAATTTTATAACATGTTGCCTCTACGACCGCGTTTACTAGACTGTTTTTGCCACTTCTCGCGTTTTTATTCGCTGAGATTGACAGGAATACAAAAATCAGATAGTATGATTTTAATAAAGAATTTTGATTTTTATAAACATGTATTTTTTTATGCCTTTTACTTATCATATGCACATTTTAACATTGGAATGAGCTTTACTATGCACTCCCAATCCTTTTGGTACCCCATTTGTACCCCCATAATGATTTTTAAGACACTTTGATAAATATTCTATATTGCTATTTTCTGACCTTATTACTACATAAAACTACTTAAAATTCGACCAGATCTTACTTAACACACTAATTATTAATTATCTACAAACATTTATTACCTAGATAGGTTTAAAACATAATTATATGTGAACAAACATTTTAGGTACCCACCTCCAAGTTCATCGGTGAGCAGTGCCTAAACTAATACATAGTGTCCTATCAAAAGTTACCCAAAACAACACTGGTGTCCTGAATTCACACCAGGATAAGAAATATTATATCTAAAGGAGTTTTAAGAAAAGTTGCAGTTCATTTTATGTGAAGGTATCTAGAATACACAAAGATTTATTAAGAAATACCTCCCAACGTGTCACAGTTCAGAGATTTTACGCTGCACTTCACTAGCAGGTACTAGTCTTTGTTTTCTGTGAGTTTCATCTCATTACGATGTGTCCTTTTTGTAAAACCTTCTTATATGTATGTTTGCCGAGAGAGATTTTTTTAAATTTTCGTATAACTAAATTTTATGTTAATTTTGCTCATTATTAGCGTTCATATACGTATTCTAGTACTTAATACGTCATCATTGTCCACTATTATTGTCCTTTAGTCTAATTTGTAGCACTATTTTAATAAAATGTTTTAATTTTTTAGTTTGACGAGTCCACTACGGGAGTGTTCAGAGAGTTTATGGTTTCTACAAGAACAAAGCTTGATTCTACACATTTGAGCCCTTGCTGTGGTCTCTCTAATTAGTTATTTTAACATATTATAAGGTTTGTCCACTTTTTACATATGGTTTACCCTACTGGGTGTATCCTTTTATATTTAATTATCATAAATTATACTAAACATAATGCATGTGAGCTTTTTCAAATAGAGGTGTTTTACTTAAGTTGCCATATCACATTTTAAGTCTTACTTGAGGTCATTGACCTCCCCTAGCTTCGTCGAAGGGTTGTAAGTGCAGTTCCTCATACACGAAGGTAACAATATCGTGCAATGAGTTATGTACCTCTGTCTGTTGCTACGATGGCTTATTTTCTCTGGCTTTTGCCCTAAAATATATACTTTTGCAAATGTCACAACATTTTACCTCCCCAAAATGTCAAAGTTTTATTGCTAAAAGAAAATTTTGATATTTTTTCCAAAACAATTAGTGGCGTTTGCAAAATAATAAACACTGTAAATCATTTGTTTTAATCTGTATCATAAGGGTATATCATTTCTATATGAAATCTTCCCCTGACATGATCACTATTAAGAAATTTTAACTCATAGGTATTATCGTTTAATACCCTGTGTACAACGTAAGGTCCTTCATATGGCAAAAGGAGTTTTCCGCATATATTTCTTCTCAAGTCAGAGACACGTAATCGCTTTACTACTACATAATCCCCTACTTCAAACTTAATCTTGTTTTTGATTCTTTTGTTGGCCCTAGCTAAATATTTTTTTGTGTTACGCTCTTGTCTCATCTTTATAATTTTATGAATCTCTCCTAAATTTAATATGTCTCTGTCTGTCCATGGTCTTGTGGGCGCGTATCCCATCATGGCGGTAACTGGTGAAATACGAGTTACTGTATGTGGCACATTGTTCATATACTCTTCTACTTCGGCTACGGCTAAAGGCCATTCAGTATGATCATGCTGAACGATGAATCTTAAAAATTTTACACATTCTTGGACGTACCTCTCAGAGATGTTACCTTGTGGATGTCGTATAGATGTGAATGCTACACGAATATTACTTTTCTCTAATAATTTTACAAACCGTTCATTATTAAAATATGTTGCATTGTCTGCTAGTACTTTCTTTGGCTTTCCTACCGTTTCAAAATAAAGTTTGAGCTTGGCAATTGTGATTCTAGTGTTACAGGCTTTTGTCGGGTACAATTTAACAAATTTGGTAAAAACATCTACCACAATCAAAATATGTTTATATCCATGTTCGTCTTCTATCAAATTACTTATATAATCAATTGCGATTAACTCTAATGGTGATTTCGTCACGAAGCTACACACTGTGTTCCTGTTAACGTAATTTTTGGTCTTGCCAAGTATGCACAGATGGCATTCTGAAATTGATTCCTTCGCTAAAATAAGGTCTTTTTCCGCATAAAACGTTTCTCGAAATATCATCCACGTTTTCCGTATCCCGATATGCCCAAATCGTTCGTGTAAATCCCAAATAATTTCCTTGGTATAATTTTCATCTATGACATATTTTTGTTCATTTCCAATTGTTTTTATAATAAAATTACCTTCAATGGAGTATCCTCTGAATGGTTGTTGTGTAATTTTGTCTCTGAGTGTGTGTAAATATGTTTGACTGCGTAGTATGCGTTTGTTTGAGTATAAGTTATCCTCATATTCGAAGGTGTTGAGTGCTATCATGTAAGTGTTTGCATTTTCTGTGTTTATTTGACGATTTCTAGTTAGCGCATCAGCAGTTACATTATCTTTACCTGGCCTATGTTTGATCGTGAATGAGTATTCCTGTATCAGGAGTGACCAACGATATATCCGATTGTTTGCGAATCTGTTCTTCATCAAAAAACAAAGTGCCGAGTGATCGGTTTCAAGTGTAAAGTGGTTAGATGTCAAGAAAAAAGTCAATTTAGTGATCCCAAAAATGACTGCTGTCATTTCTTTTTCAGAAATTGAATACCTCTGTTCGAAAGGTTTTAAAATTCTCGAAACAAAACAAATTGGAGTTTCAGTCCCCCTTTGAATCTGCGTTAGCTCGGCTGCTACGATATAGTCAGACGCATCTGTGCGTAGAATGAAAGGTATGGAGAAATCCGGACTGTATAACAGTAAATTGTCATGAAAGTTTGTTTTTAGTTCTATGAATGCCTTTTCTCTCCTTTCATCCCACTCCCATTTTACGTTTTTTCGTAATAGTTCTATAAGCGGAACTTCGAGTTCTGATAGCCTTGGAATGAATTTTTTGTAATAGTTTAGAACTCCTAGGAAACCTCTCAACATTTTTAGATTAATAGGACGTGGATAGTCCTTGATTTCTTTTATCCTTTCTTGTCCAATGCTAATTCCCTCTTGCCTTATTTGGTATCCCAAGTATTTTACATAGGTTTTATAAAATTCACATTTTTCGATATTAAGTTTCAAACCCGCTTCGTTTAACGCATTTAATATGATGTTCAAATGTTCACGATGTTCTCTTTCTGTTGCAGAAAATATCAAAATATCATCGATATAGTGCAGACAGAAAGAATCGTACTTGTCGAGGATACTCTGCATCGCCCGAACCAGAGCTGATGAAGCACTTTGAAGACCGAAAGGAACCACCTTGAACTGGTATATATGTCCGTCCACGCTGAATCCAGTGAATTTACGCGACTCAGGATGTAGCGGAATCAACCAAAAAGAGTTTTTTAAATCTAACTTAGAGAAAATAGTGTTTTTACCTATTCTAAACAATAAAGTATCGATCGTTTGTGGCGCGTCGAACTGAGATGTAGTAATAGAGTTTAAGTTTCTAGCATCTAAGCATAGCCTTATTGAGTTGTCTTTCTTTTTCACCACAACTAGTGGATTAATGTAGTTTGTCTTTGCCGTTTCTATGATTCCCGAACTTATCATATTCTGCAATTCAATTTGTACTGATTCTCTTTGTTTATGGGGAATTGGGTATGTTTTACATTTGAATGATTTAGTCTCGTTTACTTGTAACTTATGTACGTAGCCTACCGCTACACGTGCTTCAAAATTAATTAGCGCCCTATATTTCTGTAAAATTTCAATTATTATTTTAACAAACTTTTCCGGACAGTTTAATGTTACATCTCCAAATACATTTATATTATTTACTTGTTTCATTTTGACCTTTATCTTTTGTTTATCTTTAAGCTCTTGTGTGTTTAACTTTTCAGTTTTATACCTATTTTGCTCTGTATAATTTTTAATCACTTTTGTTTCAGGTTCATAATTTAGATTGTTTATTTTTGATGTTTTAATTTTAAGTACCTTTTGTATCTTTTGAACATACTGTATCTTACTCTCGTTCCTTTTTAATTTATGCATACCAACATTTAACATTTTATTAATTATATTTGCTTGCTCATCTACCGCTAGTTTATCTTTATATATTTTAAAAGTTTTAGGCTTTGATACATGTCCTATTCGACGCTTTATTATTTTATGTACTTTTCTTTTCATCTTTACTTTATTTACCCTATTAAATTTGCCAATGTAACCATTTTTAACTTTATTAGATTCTTTTTCAGTTTTATATTCAATCAACCAATCATGTACGATTGCATCTTTTTTGTCAAAGTTTTCCATCCACAACTCTACATAGTACCAATACATATTTTTTTTCTCGACTTCCTTGTCGATTTCTACCTTATTTTTATACACGACTTCCTCGTCGTCCGCAATTATTTTCATATCATTGGCCTTTTCGCCATTACACCATTTAAACTTTTCGACCTGTATGTCGACCGCAATATTATTATTAACATATTCATTTTTATTATCAATACAATTTCCTACCTCCCCGGTGGAATACATCGGTATGGTACTACCTTGTAAATTTACTACCCTCTTTTCAAGGTCAATTTTTGCCCTGAGTTGTGTTAGGATGTCTTCTCCCAAAATGATATCAAACTTCATGTCATCTATTATTATAAAACTTCCCTCAAATTCATAATTCTCTACCGTAAACTTCGTGTTTAAAACCTGATTACATTGAGCAATTTTTTTCCCCCTTGGGTCTACTAAATTTATTTTACTTATTTTAATGCAATCTTTACTTTTATTACCATCATAACAATCATTAATAATTCTTTCTTTGATTAAACTTAATTCAGCACCTGTATCAAGGAGCGCCTTATATGTATTTGTTTTTAATTTAACGTCTACCATTGGTAGATTGCTGGTTTTAATGTTAATTGATCCGTCATCCATGTCATTACCGATAAACTCTTTCATATGTTGGTATGAAACATTGTTCAAAATTAAAACATCGCTTGCCGAAAAACCTGGTTTCGAGGCGGATCATTTACCTGTGCCACGGTTTCAATCCTATCGAAATCAGCTTGTGTGTTTGCCCTGTCTCTTTTTTCCCTTTGAACGTTTACATTACTGATTTGTGCGTATGTTCGTCTGTCTGTTTCCCTTTCTGAATCTTGAGCCTTTTTGTCCCCCCAACTAACATGTCTCCTATCATCTCTTTGATTATTATTGTATGGCCGATTTTCGTTATACATATTATTTTCCCTTTGATTGTAATTTCCTCTATATCTATCTTTTTCCCAATAGTTACTATTAGTTTGCCTCCTGTAATTATTGTAGCCATATTGGTCCCTATTTTGCCGATTATTATTGTCATAATTTCTTCTGTTATCATAGTTATAATTTCTATTATTTTCCCTATATTTATCCCTGTTATTTTCAAAATTTTTATACCTATCATTTTGCCTATCTACCCTGTCTTTATTTCCATGTTTCCACCCTATACGGTGATCATCAATGCCACGTAAATATTCGATCAAGCTGTCTATTGTCGTTATTCTCTGAGTAATAATGACATTATGTATATCATCAGAGAAATGTCTCGCTAAGTAAGTTATTATTTCTCCCTCAGTAAAAGCTGGTTCTAGATGTTTAATATTGCCTATCTTTCGTAATACATAATTCTCCCTATTTACACCGGAGTTCTCATTGTATTTCCCATTAAACAGGTTGAAACGTACTTTTTGTTGAGCGTATTTTCCCCAGTACTGTTTCAACAAAAGTTCCTCAAATTCAGGTAGCGTTTCAAAATTATCACATATCACATTATACCACTCCTCAGCAAAACCTCTTACCATATTTTGTATATTTTGTTTTAAGTTGGCGTCTGGGTGTATCGTGTTCATATACTGTTTTAAACGTGTGATGAATGTCTTGGGATGCGTACGGTTGTCCCCATAAAAATAGAATTGGTTCTTGGTACATGTGTGTGCATATGGTGTGTTGGTGATGGTTGTGTGTCCTTCTTTTAACAACTGCGTGTTCAATTGGTTATACATACATTCCTGCTCTTTTAACTTCTTGTTTAGTGTGTCATCTTGCTTCTTCAGTTTGCTGTCTACTTCGCTTACCACGTCGACTATTAATCCTTCTACGTTACGTGCGATGGACTCCTCCATTTTCTTCGTGGCGGACTTGACTTTGGTGTTGATGTCCTCAATGACATCGTCTGTCATAGAGTCGAGCCTGTTCTCTACCCTTTCTACTCTCCCTTGTATTCCTTCTATTCGTTCTTCAAATTTTTTATTGTCTTCGGCAATTTGTCGTACAGTTGCTTGTATCTCCATGACGTTTATATTTGTTTGTTTCATTTCTGCTTGTGTTGCAATGACGTTTAAATTTGTTTGTTTCATTTCTGCTTGTGTTGCGATGACGTTTATATTTGTTTGTTTCATTTCTGCATTTGTTTGCTCCATATTCGAGCTGATACTTGCCACCATTTGCATTAGTTGATGCAACATGTTTGTGTCTGTGTGTGTTTGTGTAAGTGCTGTATCACCAGATTGTTGTGATGTGGATGGTGTTTGCTCTTGTGTAGTGTTATTTTGTTCGATTTGTTCTGGTGTAGTGTTTGTTTGGTCAGCCATGACTATTGTTTTTCCAGATCTTAGATCCATATACTTATGAAATTGAATATAATTCTTACAGTTTTAAAACAAATGATCAGTATTTTTGCTGGTTATTTTATAAAATATCAAACTTAATCTTTTCACTTTGCTAGAGTACACTGTTGTCAATATTCTGCGTTGTTAAGCGTCAAAATGCCGTTTAACAACGTCGCCTACCACGTTGGGCGCCAATTTTTGTTGTGAAGATATTGAAAAAGACGGCCTAAACCAATTTTTGTTGTGATAAGATAGAAGAAGAATATAATTTTGTTGAGCGCCAGATGGCCTAAACCATCGGATGCGACAGTCGAGAGATAACTCGATACTGCCACACCTCAGAGCATGAGGGTACCGCGACTGTGCAGTACAACTCCCTCTCAGATAGCCGGTTCCTGAAATGCAATGTATTCTCTAGCAACTGAAATAATACACCAATATTTCAAACAAAGATTAACAAATTTTAATGATCTGGACGAGGTAAATTTATGAATTTAACAAATACACAGTTTACATAAATAAAATTTAAGATGAATGGATAATTATGCGTTTTATTTATTGGCCTTTGCAAATATATTCAAAAATTTTATCATCTGATCAGTGAAAATATAACCGATAGGGTACCTTTATACTTTACCGCTCTCGTAACGCCGCTGAGCTCAATCGCGCACAACTGCTGTGAGTACGCCTCTGGATTCTCGTTCAAAGCTGGTTACTGATGTTACCAACCGCAGGTGCTTAAAGATTACTAGAAGTTCAGATGATTGTATAAAGCTGATTTGTTTATTTTCCCTTATTTTCTTCCTTCGGGACACTTTATTTTAAGGAAATCACTTTCGAAGCACGGGTTTTTATAAGAATTAACTTTTACTTTAAGGTAAGTACCTTAGATATTTAAAATGGATAAATATGCGAGTCGGCTTTGGAAACTTTGAGTCTAGTTTACAACATTTTCATAACATTTATATTTTAAGCATAGAATACTTATTAAAATTATCATTCCTAACTCCTTTCAAAATTTCATATATGATTACTTCCGTAAACACACGGTTTCAAACAATAGGGTAACTTTTCATTCAATAAATTCTAGGTTAGGGCTTTTCAGGAGTAATTTTATAACATGTTGCCTCTACGACCGCGTTTACTAGACTGTTTTTGCCACTTCTCGCGTTTTTATTCGCTGAGATTGACAGGAATACAAAAATCAGATAGTATGATTTTAATAAAGAATTTTGATTTTTATAAACATGTATTTTTTTATGCCTTTTACTTATCATATGCACATTTTAACATTGGAATGAGCTTTACTATGCACTCCCAATCCTTTTGGTACCCCATTTGTACCCCCATAATGATTTTTAAGACACTTTGATAAATATTCTATATTGCTATTTTCTGACCTTATTACTACATAAAACTACTTAAAATTCGACCAGATCTTACTTAACACACTAATTATTAATTATCTACAAACATTTATTACCTAGATAGGTTTAAAACATAATTATATGTGAACAAACATTTTAGGTACCCACCTCCAAGTTCATCGGTGAGCAGTGCCTAAACTAATACATAGTGTCCTATCAAAAGTTACCCAAAACAACACTGGTGTCCTGAATTCACACCAGGATAAGAAATATTATATCTAAAGGAGTTTTAAGAAAAGTTGCAGTTCATTTTATGTGAAGGTATCTAGAATACACAAAGATTTATTAAGAAATACCTCCCAACGTGTCACAGTTCAGAGATTTTACGCTGCACTTCACTAACAGGTACTAGTCTTTGTTTTCTGTGAGTTTCATCTCATTACGATGTGTCCTTTTTGTAAAACCTTCTTATATGTATGTTTGCCGAGAGAGATTTTTTTAAATTTTCTTATAACTAAATTTTATGTTAATTTTGCTCATTATTAGCGTTCATATACGTATTCTAGTACTTAATACGTCATCATTGTCCACTATTATTGTCCTTTAGTCTAATTTGTAGCACTATTTTAATAAAATGTTTTAATTTTTTAGTTTGACGAGTCCACTACGGGAGTGTTCAGAGAGTTTATGGTTTCTACAAGAACAAAGCTTGATTCTACACATTTGAGCCCTTGCTGTGGTCTCTCTAATTAGTTATTTTAACATATTATAAGGTTTGTCCACTTTTTACATATGGTTTACCCTACTGGGTGTATCCTTTTATATTTAATTATCATAAATTATACTAAACATAATGCATGTGAGCTTTTTCAAATAGAGGTGTTTTACTTAAGTTGCCATATCACATTTTAAGTCTTACTTGAGGTCATTGACCTCCCCTAGCTTCGTCGAAGGGTTGTAAGTGCAGTTCCTCATACACGAAGGTAACAATATCGTGCAATGAGTTATGTACCTCTGTCTGTTGCTACGATGGCTTATTTTCTCTGGCTTTTGCCCTAAAATATATACTTTTGCAAATGTCACAACAATATATATATATATATATATATATATATATATATATATATATATATATATTGCTATGACAAAATGCACCCTTTGTAAGGAAATGTTTGATAATGAAAAGTTAGTTTAAATCTAAAACAAATCGATAAAATATTTATTATACTTTAAGCACACCGATGAGGCTTACTGTGAGTCTGAAAACTTCGCAAGGCTAGTCGACTATGCTCAGCCGAGGAGGAAGTTTCAGAAAGTATTAAATCATAAGCTAGGTGCAAAAGCACATTTCGTAGTTGTAAAATTGTTAAAAGGACACATTTTGTAAATCCATTTATTATAATTTGTTAATATACCTTTAAGAGTGAAACACTCCGTAGTAAGTAAGTAAAATAATGTGCTTCGAGTTCACCCGACGACACAAAAGGACCACAGTGCGGCAATGTTGTCTGGAGTGACCAAAAAACCTTCATAGGTACGCCAATGGACTAAGGGCATCAAAAATAAATTAAAACAATTGGTCAATAAAAATTGAGTATCTAGGAAAAAAAAAAAGAACAAAAAAAAAAAAATTTTCTACCCGAATGGGAATGTACTGTCACTTTCTGAAAAACTAAAATTGTTGATTTATACGTGGGTATTAATATATTTCAATTACTATGATGTTATATATGGTTCTTGTGTGGCTGAAATGGATAATAACAGCATTAAGAAATTTTAAATAGGACCTTTAAGACATATGTTTGCAGTAGGTGTCGAAAGTAGTTAAACATAGATACAAGACGAAGGATTGAACGTGCTACATCATTCATGGCACAATACTGAGTATCCATTCCCATAGTTGTACAATAAAATTAAAACTGTAAAGATGCCTATACAATTTTATATACAAGAAGCGAATATCGTCATTTATAAGTATTTATCTTCGAAAAATTTAAATCAAATTAAAACTGTGCAACGAAAGTAAGGTAATTTACTTAACTTTTAAAATAAAGTGTTCCCAACGTGCATCGGAGATATAATCCAGAAAATTTAGCATCGGCAATCCAGTTTATGCTGAGGAGAAACTAAAATAAACAGAAGACTCCATTGTCATAATCGAAAACGTCACTGTCA
The DNA here is from genome assembly GCA_936432065.2 of Rutpela maculata. Taxonomy (NCBI): domain Eukaryota; kingdom Metazoa; phylum Arthropoda; class Insecta; order Coleoptera; family Cerambycidae; genus Rutpela; species Rutpela maculata. The sequence continues at coordinate 92,427,193 of OW386288.2, read as the reverse complement.
CTAATCAACCTGAAGTTGCAGAGGAAGGACAAATTCTAATAAACAAACCGGTCGCGTTTGGTTGCAACCATTCGGTGAGGTATTTACGGACTTGCAAGGTAAAAACTTTTAAATATTAAAATAAAGAAAACCTCGGACACAAAAGGTGTCACAATATTTATTTTGTCGTCGTATTTAACTTTGCAATTTAAGCAACAAAATTAAAGGCCTATTAGATTTATTTAATTTAAGAGTTTATTGTTCAATGTTCTTTACATAAAAAAAAACATATTCCAGGTATTTAAAATAAATACAAATTCTCTTTTCTTTGTAAAACTGTGTCTCTTTTAACTACTTCCTGTAATTGAGCAATTTTGAACCTGCCTTCACCCTGAAAAGAGTCGACTCATGCTGAAAATTTGCTAAGCGTTGCTAGGTAAGATTATTTAAAATAAACAAATTTTGATAGTGTTGTCTATACATTATCTGGCGCCCATAGCAATATATATATATATATATATATATATATATATATATATATATATATATATATATATATATATATATATATATATATATATATATATATATATATATATATATATATATATATATATATATATATATATATATATATATATATATATATATATATATATACCCACTAAACAAAACATATATCCGTAATATTACGCAATATTAAACTGAAGTAACATATTAAATGTTTTCTTGCAATATGATATTTATATTAAAATAACCTAACTTTGGTATAGCTGAGAAATGTTAAATTGCAAAATATTGAAGAAACATTTAGTTAATATTAGCTCGAAAATATTTCCGTAATATAAAAAATTATATTTAACAAATGTATGTCACATATTATAATCAATGTATCTTTAATATTGCCATTAAAATAAGCATATTATATTACAAGAATGTAACTTGTAATATTACACGAAAATATTTCACATATATAACTGTAAATGTGTTACGAATGAATCTCATACATTATGAATAATATGCATTTGATCATACATTAACATTATTTGCAACGTTTATTCTATGTAACTACCATGAACTTCTATGAAAACTCGCCTATTAACAGAACGCGTCGTTTCTACATAACCTTAAAACCTTCGATATTTTGTGAGTAAGTGTGTTGCGCCTTAATGCCTTTAATTTCAGAAATGGGTGATAAAGCGAGAATAAGGTGAGTAGATAATTACAGTAATGTAGAAATTCGTGGAAACTTTTAGCAACAAAATAAAAATAAATTTTATTTATTTAGTTACCTTACCCTGTGTTAAGGCGAATTTATAAAAAAAGTCCCAGTCCTAACTTAGCCTATCTTAGTCTTAATTTTTTCCCTAAAAAGTTAAATGTACAGGTTACCCGTATGCCGTTTATAAAAGTCGCAATCCTGTCTTGTCCTAACTTAACCTAAAATTTTTAGATTAATTTTTCCTAGGGGCTAACTAATACCACTGAATAGATCAGAAATCAATTGCAATTGGCATGAAAAGTTCGCGTATCTATTTTACGATCAACTTAAGACAAAGGCCAGTTTTTATAAACCCGTCTTAAAACATCAGATATATTTTAGGGAAAAATTAAGACTAAGACAGGCTAAGTTAGGACTGGGACTTTTTTTATAAACTCGCCTTTTATTTGTCGAAGCACACTAATTGCATTTTATTGATAAACATATAACATTAAAATATTATTCTTGTTTCAACCTGCTTATTTTAGGTCAGTTATTTATTGCTTTACTCGTCGGAGGCTAGGGGTTTATCCCCAGATCCGTTGCATATGTGGTCCTAATCACGGGGATAAAAAAAAATAAAAATTTGATATTAGGCCACCGATCAATTGTCCCTGTTTTAAGTTGGCTGCTCGACCAACGTAATAGCTAGGGAGTTGGTGGCAGAATTTTTTATATGATTTTATCATGTGACTGAAGTCGAAAAGTGTAAAGATCTCATAATAACAAGCCGGAAAAACCATTTCAGTCATTACGGCATTGCTGATTTTTTAATTAACAGTTATTTAAAAGTGCAAAAAAAACAAACGCTCCTATATAATTTTATTGTGTCAGTAATTTGTTTTAAATGTTGCCTGTCAGTGTCAATATGACATTGATATAAATGCAGTCGTCTGAAATCTATGTGTCTGCGTTTTCTTGTAATTTAATCTTTTTTATTAATTTATGATATACTAAAAATTAAGTGATTTTATTGGCGCTGTACCATATATCAAAAGTTTCGCAAAGCGGTAAGAAACAATAAAACAAACTTCAGTTACCCGCACTGCTGAGTTTAAAGAGGGTGAATTTTCAAAAATGCGAAAAAAAAAACGCTTCTATATTATTTTATTATTTCAGCCACTTTGCAGGAAGCTTTGTTTGTTTGTAAAGAACATAAAAAAAATAATGACTGAAATCTACAATGCTGATTTCTCATTGGCTGACGTTTCTTATTAATAATTGAAAAGTGAAACATGTTTTTTCAAAATAATTCGGCAACGCTCGATCCTACGAGAAGAATGTTCAAGACAAAGTTGAATAGGACAAAATTTCCTACATTTTTTGTATATACATTTTTATTGTAAGTCTAATACGTAAGAAGATACAGCGGTGGAAATATGTTTGATTTTTTTTTTTTCAAAAAATGCTCTCGAACTCCTTTGTTGCGCGGACGGTCCTTTAATACGTACAGGCTTAGAGAGCAGTGTTTTTGATTTGATAATAATTACTTACACTTTTGGTATATTGAATGTTTCTAAGCAATTGTAAGGATTAAATGTGTGTAAGGATTTTGTAAGGGATTTAAAATTTTGTAGCCAATAGTCAGGACATAAAATTTTATAATTTGAAATTTCTTTAAAAAATGTTGGATTATCTAGAAATTATAAAAAGAGTATAAGAGCAAGTGCCGACTCTTGAGGTATTCCATTTTTATTGCCAATTCTTCTGAATACCTGTCATTAAATTTAATAACTTTTGTTTCCTATTTTCGAGAAATGATGTAAGCCACTGTAATACTATTCCGTCAATTTAATATTTTTTTTAGTTTCAATACAAGTATTATTATAATATATCTTTATTATAATAATATAAAATTTGTTATGTTGTGAACATGCATTATATAATAAAAAAAAAATTTTCTTAAACCCATTTGTCTGACGCTGTATCTCTTTAAACATTAGACTTACAATAAAAATGTATATACAAAAAATGTAGGAAATTTTGTCCTCTTCAACTTTGTCTTCAGGATTTTTCTCGTAGGATTGAGCGTTGCCGAATTATTTTGAAAAACAATTTTTTGCACCTTTAATTCAAGATGGCGGTTCGCGCCTCCTCCCCACCCCCAAGGTTGAAAACTTGTGTTTTTTATCATGGCCTCGACTTAAACAACATATGTCAAAATCATTAATACTCCACATTTTGCAGGGCAAAATTCCCGACTGATTGTCTTACTTTGACATTTTTTGGAGTAAATTGAGAATATTTCTGAAAATCAGCAACGTACACGTCAGCCAATGTTTTTCTCTGCTAATGGATATAAAAACTAACAAATTACCAAACACCATTCGAGGTTTCTATTTTGAATAGCCTACATTTTTATTTGCACTTAAGCTTGGTTGCCATTTTGATAATATAACTCGATAACTGAAAGACACTCGACCTATGGTCTCGTGTTTTTATACCATAATAAAGATAATGATTAACTATGTTATGTCAGTAACTATGATACTTCTATACTGTATTCTCGATCAGATATTAATATATTCCATTTTTTAACAGAGGCTGTCAAAATTACCCTCGCAGCCACCACAGCAAAACAATTCGAAGATGTGGTAGCTGAATGGCAGCGCTTCGCCAAACAAAGGAAACAGCGAGAGAGGCAATGAATAATATGGATTTTTTTTATAACACTAGTTTTTTTGTTGTTGGGAATTTGCATTGTTATTTTTATTTATTTTTATACATTGTATATTTTTATGTATATTTTTAACAAAATATATTTTTAATTAAATGTTTTCTTTTTATTTTAAGTTTAGGTGATTATTTATTAAATACTATAGATGCCTCAACTGATGCAAGTTAGTGCTGAAGGATTATGGACAGGTGCCTGTCGAATAATGTGTCCCCCACTAATTTGTACAGTACATCTTACAATTTCCTATGAGTAGAAACACATAATTTGACACAATATTTCTGTCCGTAATCCTCTAATACTAACCGGCACTGGAACAACTATAGTATTCAACCAAGGTTATTGTTACTTTGGGGCAATATTAATTCAGAACTAAATTAATGTTACCTTAATATTTACATTTATCTTGATACTACATTGCCTTACTAGTATTCGAATCAAGTGCGGATCTAGAAATTTCAATAATTCTTTTCTCGTCTGTGGCGCATGGGACCCATACGAAATATGGGAAATAACATATCGAGAAAGCACTTCTAAAAAATTTTGAAAAAGCAGTTTGTGGATTTTTTTTTCAAAATTCGGTTACCGGGGGGGGGCGAGGTCTAGGGACTCCTGTTTAATTTTTTTTTGTCATATGCATTTTACTTTTCATAAAAATACAACAATATGTTTTGAAGTTTATGAAAATATTTTCATTACTAACTGAAATACAACGAATTGAAATTTTGTGATTTACAATTTAACAAATCACAAAATTTCAATTCGTTGTATCTCAGTTAGTAATGAAACGTATTGATGTATTTTTGTGAAAAGTAAAATTCATATAACAAAAAAAAATTATTTTAAACAGGAGTGTCTAGACCGAACCGAATTTTGAAAAAAATTTTCGCAAACTGCTTTTTCAAAATTTTTTAGGGGTCGTTAGAGAAGTGCTTCTCGAGATGTTATTTCCCATATTTCGTATGGGTCCCATGCGCCACAGACGAGAAAAAAATTATTGAAATTTCTAGATCTGCGCTTGATTCGAATATTAAGCATACATTGCAGCAATGATATTCATGGTGAGATATAAATAAGTATGTAATGTAACACGTTAAATAAGTATGTAATGTGGCAAGTTATATTGATAAATTATTACGTCAATATGTTATGAACATTAAGTAATATTTTCACAATGTTACCTTTTTAACAATGTAACAGAGTAACATTTAATAGTATGACAAATTACTTTGTAGCAACATTACGACACTATTCATGATCTGTTTTACATAACATTACATGTAACTTTGTAATATTGAGGTTCTATTAAAGTAATAATGCATTGTTTAGTGGGTATATATATATATATACGTATACCTACGGCATACTGATGAGAACATAATAAGTTCGAAACCGGTCTATGTGTGGTTAGGAACGGACAAATGATAGTTGGTTACTGATCACGATTTGAAGGTGTAATTCAATGCAGGTCGGGGTATTTGCCCGCTGAGTAGTTGTTTCCTTCAAATCCGATTTCATAAAAAACAGTGAGTATAGCCCACTAAGGCTAGAGGTCGCTGCTCTTGGTACTTGCAAAAATGCAAGTCGCTATACGTCAGTGACATTTGTCCGACGTATAGTAGCATCTGACCATATGAGAGTTTACCTCTCACCGTCACTTCATTTGATTCAGTTTGTATAAGACTAGCAAGTTGACCACTATAATTTGTCTGTTCCAGGACATAAAATTTTATAATTTGAAATTTCTTTAAAAAATGTTGGATTATCTAGAAATTATAAAAAGAGTATAAGAGCAAGTGCCGACTCTTGAGGTATTCCATTTTTATTGCCAATTCTTCTGAATACCTGTCATTAAATTTAATAACTTTTGTTTCCTATTTTCGAGAAATGATGTAAGCCACTGTAATACTATTCCGTCAATTTAATATTTTTTTTAGTTTCAATACAAGTATTATTATAATATATCTTTATTATAATAATATAAAATTTGTTATGTTGTGAACATGCATTATATAATAAAAAAAAAATTTTCTTAAACCCATTTGTCTGACGCTGTATCTCTTTAAACATTAGACTTACAATAAAAATGTATATACAAAAAATGTAGGAAATTTTGTCCTCTTCAACTTTGTCTTCAGGATTTTTCTCGTAGGATTGAGCGTTGCCGAATTATTTTGAAAAACAATTTTTTGCACCTTTAATTCAAGATGGCGGTTCGCGCCTCCTCCCCACCCCCAAGGTTGAAAACTTGTGTTTTTTATCATGGCCTCGACTTAAACAACATATGTCAAAATCATTAATACTCCACATTTTGCAGGGCAAAATTCCCGACTGATTGTCTTACTTTGACATTTTTTGGAGTAAATTGAGAATATTTCTGAAAATCAGCAACGTACACGTCAGCCAATGTTTTTCTCTGCTAATGGATATAAAAACTAACAAATTACCAAACACCATTCGAGGTTTCTATTTTGAATAGCCTACATTTTTATTTGCACTTAAGCTTGGTTGCCATTTTGATAATATAACTCGATAACTGAAAGACACTCGACCTATGGTCTCGTGTTTTTGTACCATAATAAAGATAATGATTAACTATGTTATGTCAGTAACTATGATACTTCTATACTGTATTCTCGATCAGATATTAATATATTCCATTTTTTAACAGAGGCTGTCAAAATTACCCTCGCAGCCACCACAGCAAAACAATTCGAAGATGTGGTAGCTGAATGGCAGCGCTTCGCCAAACAAAGGAAACAGCGAGAGAGGCAATGAATAATATGGATTTTTTTTATAACACTAGTTTTTTTGTTGTTGGGAATTTGCATTGTTATTTTTATTTATTTTTATACATTGTATATTTTTATGTATATTTTTAACAAAATATATTTTTAATTAAATGTTTTCTTTTTATTTTAAGTTTAGGTGATTATTTATTAAATACTATAGATGCCTCAACTGATGCAAGTTAGTGCTGAAGGATTATGGACAGGTGCCTGTCGAATAATGTGTCCCCCACTAATTTGTACAGTACATCTTACAATTTCCTATGAGTAGAAACACATAATTTGACACAATATTTCTGTCCGTAATCCTCTAATACTAACCGGCACTGGAACAACTATAGTATTCAACCAAGGTTATTGTTACTTTGGGGCAATATTAATTCAGAACTAAATTAATGTTACCTTAATATTTACATTTATCTTGATACTACATTGCCTTACTAGTATTCGAATCAAGTGCGGATCTAGAAATTTCAATAATTCTTTTCTCGTCTGTGGCGCATGGGACCCATACGAAATATGGGAAATAACATATCGAGAAAGCACTTCTAAAAAATTTTGAAAAAGCAGTTTGTGGATTTTTTTTTCAAAATTCGGTTACCGGGGGGGGGCGAGGTCTAGGGACTCCTGTTTAATTTTTTTTTGTCATATGCATTTTACTTTTCATAAAAATACAACAATATGTTTTGAAGTTTATGAAAATATTTTCATTACTAACTGAAATACAACGAATTGAAATTTTGTGATTTACAATTTAACAAATCACAAAATTTCAATTCGTTGTATCTCAGTTAGTAATGAAACGTATTGATGTATTTTTGTGAAAAGTAAAATTCATATAACAAAAAAAAATTATTTTAAACAGGAGTGTCTAGACCGAACCGAATTTTGAAAAAAATTTTCGCAAACTGCTTTTTCAAAATTTTTTAGGGGTCGTTAGAGAAGTGCTTCTCGAGATGTTATTTCCCATATTTCGTATGGGTCCCATGCGCCACAGACGAGAAAAAAATTATTGAAATTTCTAGATCTGCGCTTGATTCGAATATTAAGCATACATTGCAGCAATGATATTCATGGTGAGATATAAATAAGTATGTAATGTAACACGTTAAATAAGTATGTAATGTGGCAAGTTATATTGATAAATTATTACGTCAATATGTTATGAACATTAAGTAATATTTTCACAATGTTACCTTTTTAACAATGTAACAGAGTAACATTTAATAGTATGACAAATTACTTTGTAGCAACATTACGACACTATTCATGATCTGTTTTACATAACATTACATGTAACTTTGTAATATTGAGGTTCTATTAAAGTAATAATGCATTGTTTAGTGGGTATATATATATATATACGTATACCTACGGCATACTGATGAGAACATAATAAGTTCGAAACCGGTCTATGTGTGGTTAGGAACGGACAAATGATAGTTGGTTACTGATCACGATTTGAAGGTGTAATTCAATGCAGGTCGGGGTATTTGCCCGCTGAGTAGTTGTTTCCTTCAAATCCGATTTCATAAAAAACAGTGAGTATAGCCCACTAAGGCTAGAGGTCGCTGCTCTTGGTACTTGCAAAAATGCAAGTCGCTATACGTCAGTGACATTTGTCCGACGTATAGTAGCATCTGACCATATGAGAGTTTACCTCTCACCGTCACTTCATTTGATTCAGTTTGTATAAGACTAGCAAGTTGACCACTATAATTTGTCTGTTCCATGACCTATGGCATACTGATGAGAACATAATAAGTTCGAAACCGGTATATGTCTGGTTAGGAACAGACAAATGATAGTTGGTTACTGATCACGATTTGAAGGTGTAATTCAATGCAGGTTGGGGTACTTGCCCGCTGAGTAGTTGTTTCCTTCAAATCCGATTTCAAAAAAACAGTGAGTATAGCCCACTAAGGCTAGAGGTCGCTGCTCTTGGTACTTGCAAAAAAGCAAGTCGCTATACGTCAGTGACATTTGTCCGACGTATAGTAGCATCTGACCACATGAGAGTTTACCTCTCACCGTCACTTCATATATATATATATATATATATATATATATATATATATATATATATATATATATATATATATATATATATATATATATATATATATATATATATATATATATATATATATGTATATATATGCCGATAATGCAGATACCCTTCTTCAACTAAAACTTAACAACATTCACAAATAAATACAATCATATAACGAAACTACTTAATGAGTAGTAACATTTATAGAAAAACACTCATTAGTTTTGTTAGAAGTAATTAGTAAAAGTAGAAAAATGGGTATTTGCAATCTACTTGGCTTAAAAGTGCTGTAAAATCAATATGGCGATTGTCGACTAACATAACTATTGTAATGTGTTACAACCCCTAGAATGATGTATTTGCACCTACTCGAAAAAGAACCTACCAGAAGATTCCAAAGTGACATCTGGAATTATCAAGAGAATGGTGGCGTCATCACAGAACAATCGAGATCTGTCATTTTTAGGTATAAAAGACAGACCGCATTCTCAGCGAGTAGTTCAGAAGTTCAGAAAGTATAGAAAGTGAGGTTAAGAGTTCAAAGATAAACAAAGTAATAAACATTGTGATTTTTAGTCAGTAAAGTGTATTTAAATTAATAATAGTATTGTGAAGTATCCAGTAAATATTTAATAAAGTGTGTTAGTGGACATCTCTTGTTATAATTTTTGGAACCCACGGATTTTGCGAGGGTGGTTTCCTAAGGGTGGAAACACGTTACACTATTCTATATGCATACCTATGTTTACTTACATTTTACCACATCTGTAATTTCATCTACATAACAAGCACTCTAAGTATAATAACAAAATATTAAATAATTGGCACACACCGCAACAAGCGGACGAATTTACAACGTGATCTACCAGGACATGCGGAAGATTTAACAGTAGGCGCCGCCAATGACTTCAACTAATCTAACGTAACGCGGTACAACCATATCACTTTATCAGACTTGCGATTGACACTACTGACAGCAAAGCTGGATAATAAGATAGAAGTGACTTTTTGGTTTTAATCAAATCACACTACAAAAATACCGAAATAAATCGAAATAAATCGAAGACATTGATCTCATGCTGAAATGACAAGCAGATATACGAGATATTTAGTTAAACCGGTCAATGACACGGCCGTGTAACTATTGTTCGACCGGAAGCAAAAAACGCTGCTCTCTAGGGTTCTACACACGATCCAGCGGCATGCTTTGAACTCATTCGTAAAAGTGAATCGGTCCTCTGGAATTCCAATTATCTTCAAAGCGTACCAACAATGTTGACTACCTGCCGCTGGATCGTGTGTAGACCTCTTTTTTTGATCTCGCCGGCCGGCTTCACTTTTTATGCCAATTAAGGAAATGTAAACAACTCGAATACGTTCTTTCACCAGTAAGTTCGTCGACCTCTTCAGAATTAGGTCAGGACTTACACAACATCAGTAGTGTATCTTCGCAAATTAACTAATAATTTAATATACTAAATTACCTCAGAACCCTCTAAAATTTTGCAGGGGCTTTCCCACATTGAAGACTAGCACACCATTTTATTTTCCGCATTTCTTGGTAGATCACGTTGTATAACACGACACAACAAACTAAACAGAACGCGAACTGATTGTTGATGGTGTCGCCTGTGGCGTGGTGGTTGCAATCACAGAACACAGAACGTGAACTTAAGAAAGCTCGAACGCCTGTGCATTAAAACCAAATCCTTGCGGAAATATTTAAAATTGCCAGGTGATTTGAGCATATTACTTGTTTATATTATTTATCATTTATAATTAATAGCGTATTAGTCATTATTCTTTTCGCAGTTACGTAGAAGTTTTTTATTACAAAAAAAAGACATATAAATTAAGATATCATTATTTCTGAGAAACAAATAGGTACTTAAATAAATATTTGTATGAAAGTATACCAAAATAATTAAAATAATAGTTAAAAATAATAACCACTGTTATATATATGTATCGCATCAAAATTTTGCAGTACAATATTTTTTGTGGAACGTACCACGAACGTTCTTTTAAAATATTACAGAAATATTTGATCAAAAATGTTTCATGAATATTCTAAACTAGATAAAAATATTTATGGGAGGTTCTAGGAATATTTCAGGTAAATATTCTGTTTACAGAATATTATCACTTAATGAGAATATTCTGAAAATACTAGAACGGGCTGAAGCCCGTGCTAGCTCCTAGCGGAGAGCTTGAGTGCATCGCACTCAATTGAGCGCTTCGCGCTCAACTTTCTTTTTTTAATTTGACATGTGAATCGATAGATGGCGTTGTGAAGCTTGCTTGTGTGTGTTGAACGTCTGTACAATTTCCGTGATTTGAAAGTAACCCTCATTTATATATTTCATTAGATAAATAAGCATTTGGTGTAATGATTTGGGGTACATTGCTGATTTAATACACTATAAATTTAGTGAAAGTGTAAATATGTCTTCACAAATTATAATAGTAAAAACATATGTAATAAGAAACACGTTATACTTGTATATACAATTTTACGTATGAAAGACTCAGCTATAAATGTTACGTATAAGTGACTCTCGTGAACGTGAAGTATGAATTAATTAGTGTGACATTAGCTGTGTTTGTTTCGTCCAGAATGAACTGACTGCAATTACCAAAGAACCAATCAAATTGATTTTTTTTGAAATAATGAATCTCTATTGCACAGGTGTCAGGAATGCCAAGAAAGTTCTGGTACGATAACGACGCAAGGGGAACGTGGAGAATGGTGAGTCTGATGGTCAGAAACCTGAAAATTTTTCTCCCCAAATCATAGCTGTTCGTCCAAATAAATGGTTCACGAATCTTGAGTTTTTTCCATTTCATAAGCGTAAAATTTGCTGTCGTGCTGTGCATTACGTGGGGAAGGTCATTTATATTGTATATATAGGTATATACATACATATATATAATGGATGAATATGTATATACATCAGTGGCGGCTCGTCAGAGAAGGCAGGAGAGGCTGAGGCTGGTGAGGAAATGTACAAATTGTAATCATATTGCCTCCTCTGCACAAAACACCACGAGCCGCCACTGATATACAACCATACATATATATAGATACCATGAATGAACTGGAATTTCCGGGATAATAATGAAGAAAAATTTTGTCTTTTAGACCGGCACGATTTTCTTTATTTTCTCAGTACATTATCAGTTTTCACAACGAAGCAAAGGAATCAGCTTCTTAATGAACATCATACGTATTTAGAAGAGAAATCGACGACAGCTTCCTTCAGCTTTATAGAGTAGTTTGGATCTTCCATGTTGTTCATTTTCCCAAAACTTCAGAAACTCTTCCCCAGCTTACTCGGACCACAAACCGAAACCTTCCTCTTCATCCAGAAATTCAAGTGATTCTTGGATATGACTCAATATAATGTGTATTTTCAGAGTCTCGGTTACATCGATAGCAAGAAGAGCTTTCCCTTAAATCACTTATATGCTTAATCTACATCCGACTGAATCCTCTTTACTGCAAAACAGGAATGTACTATTTTATCCATGGCTTTGAATGCTGCGACGAATGGTAGAAAAGTGACTGGCTCCCCTACGTGCTATTGCTTTGGCCTCACGGTTTGAATTTGGTCTCAAAAAATTAACACGGGGAGGCGTTTGAAGGAAATGCGTGCAGAAAATCAATGAAATCGTCAGATAAATTATTAGATTGTGAAGTCTGCCAGCACGTAGGGGGGCCAGTCACTCTTCTACCATTCGTCGCAGCATTCAAGGCCATGGATAAAATAGCATGTTCCGGTTTTGCAGTAAAGAGGATTCAGTCGGATGTAGATAAGCATATAAGTGATTTAATGAAAGCTATTCTTGCTATCGATGTGACCGAGACTCTGAAAATACACATTATATTGAATCATATCCAAGAATCACTTGAATTTCTGGACGAAAAGGAAGATTTTATTTAAATAGTAGGTGTACTTTTGATTCTCTCGAATTTCGTTTTTTCTTCAATAGTGTTATCTACTTTTCAAATATGAAGTCATTATCTCTATCCGTTCGTGCGTAGTAAGAAATTTTATTTTTTGTGACGTAGGCGTATTTTTGATTTACTCGGATTTCGTTTTATCTTCAATAGTGTTACCTATACTTCAAATATGAAGTCATTATCTTTATCCATTCGTGAGTAGTAAGAGATTTTCTTTTTTGTGACGTAGGTGTATTTTTGATTCACTCCGATTTCATGTTTTCTTCAATAGTGCCAAATACATTTCAAATATGAAATCAATATCTCGATCCGTTCGTGCGTAGTATGGGTTTTTCTTTTTTATGACGTAGGTGTATTTTTCATTCATTTAAATTTCGTTTTTTCTTCAATAGTTTTCTTTCAAATATGAAGTCATTATCTCTATCCGTTCGTGCGTAGTAACAGATTTTCTTTTTTGTGACGTAGGTATATTCTTGGTTCACTCGAATTTCGTTTTTTATTCAATAGCGTTATCCATATTTCAAATATGAAGTCATTATCTCTATCCGTTCGTGCGTAGTAACAGATTTTCTTTTTTGTGACGTAGGTGTATTCTTGGTTCACTCGAATTTCGTTTTTTCTTCAATAGTGTTACCTATATTTCAAATGTGAAGTCATTATCTCTATTCGTTCGTGCGTGGTAAGAGATTCTCTTTTTTGTGACGTAGGTGTATTATTGATCCAATCGGATTTCGTTTTCTTCAATAGTATTACCAACATTTTAAATATGAAGTCATTATCTCTATTCGTTCGTGCGTGGTAAGATATTGTCTTTTTTGTGACGTGGGTGTATCCTTGATTCACTCGGATTTCGTTTTTTCTTCAAATATGAAGTCATTATCTCTATTCATACGTGCGTGGTAAGAGATTGTCTTTTTTATGACGTAGGTGTATTCCTGATTCACTCGGATTTCGGTTTTTCTTCAATAGTGTTATCAACGTTTTAAATATGAAGTCATTATCTCTATTCGTTCGTGCGTGGTAAGATATTGTCTTTTTTGTGACGTGGGTGTATTCTTGATTCACTCGGATTTCGTTTTTTCTTCAATAGTGTTACCTATATTTCAAATATGAAGTCATAATTTTTATCCGTTCGTGCATAGTAACAAATGTTCTTTTTCGTGACGTAGGTGTATTATTGATCCACTCGGATTTCGTTTTTTCTTCATAGTGTTACCAACATTTTAAATATGAAGTCATTATCTCTATTCGTTCGTGCGTGGTAAGATATTGTCTTTTTTGTGACGTGGGTGCATTCTTGATTCACTCGGATTTCGTTTTTTCTTCAATAGTGTTACCTATATTTCAAATATGAAGTCATAATTTTTATCCGTACGTGTATAGTAACAAATGTTCTTTTTCATGACGTAGGCGTATTCCTGATTCACTCGGATTTCGTTTTTCCTTCAATAGTGTTACCCATATTTCAAATATGAAGTCATTATCTCTATTCATACGTGCGTGATAAGAGATTGACTTTTTTGTGACGTAGGTGTATTCCGGATTCACTCGGATTTCGGTTTTTCTTCAATAGTGTTACCAACGCTTTAAATATGAAGTCATTATCTCTATTCGTTCGTGCGTGGTAAGAGATTGTCTTTTTGTGACGTAGGTGTATTCTTGATTCACTCGAATTTAGTTTTTTCTTCAATAGTGTTACCCATATATCAAATTTAAAGTCATTATCTCTATTCATACGTGCGTGGTAAGAGATTGTCTTTTTTGTGACGTAGGTGTATTCTTGATTCACTCGGATTTCGTTTTTTCATCAATAGTGTTACCCATATTTCAAATATGAAGTCATTATCTCTATTCGTTCGTGCGTGGTAAGAGATTGTTTTTTTCGTGACGTAGGTGTATTCTTGATTCACTCGGATTTCGTTTTTTCTTCAATAGTGTTACCCATACTTCAAATATGAAGTCATTATCTCTATTCGTTCGTGCGTGGTAAGAGATTGTTTTTTTCGTGACGTAGGTGTATTCTTGATTCACTCGGATTTCGTTTTTTCTTCAATAGTGTTACCCATACTTCAAATATGAAGTCATTATCTCTATTCGTTCGTGCGTGGTAAGAGATTGTCTTTTTCGTGACGTAGGTGTATTCTTGATTCACTCGGATTTCGTTTTTTCATCAATAGTGTTACCCATATTTCAAATTTGAAGTCATTATCTCTATTCGTTCGTGCGTGGTAAGATATTGTCTTTTTCGTGACGTAGGTGTATTCTTGATTCACTCGGATTTCGGTTTTTCTTCAATAGTGTTACCAACATTTCAAATATGAAGTCATTATCTCTATTCGTTCGTGCGTGGTAAGAGATTGTCTTCTTTGTGACGTAGGTGTATTCCTGATTCACTCGGATTTCGGTTTTTCTTCAATAGTGTTACCAACATTTCAAATATGAAGTCATTATCTCTATTCGTTCGTGCGTGGTAAGAGATTGTCTTCTTTGTGACGTAGGTGTATTCCAGATTCACTCGGATTTCGGTTTTTCTTCAATAGTGTTACCCATAAGTGCATAAACATGCAATCTTAAAATGTTCAAATATGAAGTCATTATCTC
The DNA here is from genome assembly GCA_936432065.2 of Rutpela maculata. Taxonomy (NCBI): domain Eukaryota; kingdom Metazoa; phylum Arthropoda; class Insecta; order Coleoptera; family Cerambycidae; genus Rutpela; species Rutpela maculata. The sequence continues at coordinate 92,411,872 of OW386288.2, read as the reverse complement.
CATCCGTTCGTGTGTAGTAAGAGATTTTCTTTTTTGTGACGTAGTTGTATTTTTGATTCTCTCGAATTTCGTTTTTCTTCAATAGTTCCACCTACGTTTCAAATATGAAGTCGATATCTCTAAAACTGAGGGCGCTTATGCAGATCGACGGTTTATAAAATTGTCCTTGGTTTCAATCTGCATCGCACAAAAACACGAAACAAATGTCAATGTAGACAAATCGCCCTGTATATGACTTTTTATCGCCTCGCAGATTGACAGCAGTGGACGAATCTGATTGGACGTTTCGATATTTAGCTATGACGTAGGCACGGTCGGGACGAAAAAAAATTAAAAGGAGCCTCCACTTTGGCCGTCCGCAGTTAATTAATTCTTGAAGCAGGACAATTAAAAAAAAAATACTTTTAGATAATTTAATTCTGTGCAAATTCGTTAGGGCGAAGTTTTTTGGCCTAGGAGCCACCGTTTAGAGTTATGGAGGTTTTAAGTGAAAAATGTACCATTTTGAGTCGTGCATCGCCGTACATTTGGGTCGATTTCTCCGAAACGAAAGTATTTAGGACAATTCTGATGGAACTGGGCGATTTCCCAAGAAATTATCTGGACCCTTGAGAAAATTTATTTTTGAGCTAGCTGCAGCCGAAAAAAGTGCATAAACATGCAATCTTAAAATGTTCATAGGGCAAATAGAAAATTCGGCCCGGTACGAACGTATGAAAAGTGACATTTTTTGACATTTCAACAAAATTGCAAAATGCAACGACACGACAAAGGGAGCATCGTGAATAAAAATTGAGGGTTTCAAAAATTCGTCCAGAAAGAGACGGACCAATTTAATCAGTTAATTAAGAAGTTAATCGTTAAATGGATTCGACGAAATATATCCTAATCCAGTAAGCATTTTATTGTGTGTCCGTCAATACCGTTTCGCGCCCAGAGAATTGAGCGCGAAAAAAGCCTTTGCTGCAGTAAATTTGGAAAGAGTAAGGGGTACAGCCCTCTCAGATTTTAATATATTGTAATTCTGTGCTGTGTGGGTGTATGATTGATTGATTGATTTACCAGCGTGCTTTAGGCATTGCTGCCACTCCCAGGGATATACAGCTGGGCCTGCTACGTCCATGCTGGGTTGGACTAAGGTCATGCTTGTTGCCAGCAGCGAGAGCCACATGGCGCATGGTAAAGGAACATGGGATGGGAGGTGTAGGTATTTATGAGATGCGTTACCGCATTGTGTCATGAGGGAGCGTTTAAGCTCCCTTTTTTGTGTTTTTGGTTCTGGGCATCTGCCTCTTCTGAATCTTCGTGTGAAATATGTGCTGTGTCTTGATATGGAATGTTTATGCTCCTCTTTTTGTGTTTCTGCTTCTTCAAATCCTCTTTTGCTGAGTCTTCTGATTCCTCGGTTTCCGATGCTGGGTTGGATTTGGGTCGTGCTTGTTGTCAGCAGCGAGAGCCACATGACGCATGTTTATTCCTCGCTTTTTTTTCCTAGTTTTTTTTATCCTCTCGATTGTTGTTTTTCACGTGTAACATGGTCTCCCTATTTTTAGTTTGCTGCTGTTCAGTGTTAGCGCTTTCTTCTGCTGTCCTTTTTGCTTTAACCTTCTTGATCCTTGCCCTTATCTCTCTGCTTACCAGGGTATGGTCTGTTTGTGTGACTGAGCTTCCATTACTCCAGGTGTCAATGCAGGTTTGACTTTTGCTCCATGTATTTTTTATTGTTAAGTCAAACATGTGTGCTAGGTTTTTCAGCGCGTTTCCATTTTCGTTAGGCCATATGTGGAGTATATGTGCATTGAAGTGTCCTAATAGTATAATGGACATTTTTCTTGATTTTTCATAGCGTTAGTGTGTGCCAGTTTTCTTTTTCTAATTGATGGCTTAGTGCACCATATACAGTCCTCTCTTCGGTTATTACTAATTTCTTTCTCCTCTTTGCCGCCTGGCACGATTTCACTGCACTATGTACCATTATTTACTGCGTTAGAGGGGAAGCACTGTGTAAAGTTTTGGTTTGTATACCCCATTAAACACTAACTAATATTTCTTATCAATTACTGAAAATGTTCCGAGATACGTATTATTTTACAAACACATCCACTTATACTTTTTTTAACTATATTTTTACACGTTGTCACTATTTAACTTTTATAAACTTTTATGGGCATCCATTGGTGACAGAGCAATTATAAAGCAGGTCTGGTCGCCTCGACAGCAAGATGACAAGTCCAATGTGTTGTCGCATTGTGTTCGTTATTTAATGTTTATGCTCCTCTTTTTTGTGTTTCTGTTTCTACAAATTTTCTTCTTCTCCTTTTGAGATTTCTGATGCCTCGGTTTCTGGTTCTGGTAGGGTATATCGCTGCGATTTCTTTGTGGAGTTCATTTTTTCCACTCGCTTTCTTTTCCAGTATGTTTGGTCGCTTCTCAGTTTGTTCATGATCCTCTTAGTTGTTGTTTTCCACGTGTAACCCGGTTTCCCCATTTTTTTCTTTTTTCATTTCTTCTGGTTTCTTGACTCAGTTGCATGAATACCCTTCCTGCTGTCTTGTCTGAATGATCAATGATCAATGATCTTGATCATTTTGTATGATTGCCGTGGCTATGTTTTCATTTATATTTTCCGTCCTTATTTCGATGGAGTTCTCTCGTCTGGTTACCTATGCAACTCCTCTACTGGTCTTTTCATAGTGTTGGCGTGTGCCGGGGTTGTTATGTTTTCTCCTTCTAACTGTTGGCTTAGTGCTCGATTTTTGTACCAGTAGCTGATGTGTCTTCGTTGTTACGTTTTGTGGTGGATACATTATTTTTGTGTTCTCTGCAGAGTTATTATTTCTTGCTTACTTTTTGCGTATTCTTACGGACCTAAACGTTTTTAATAAAATTCCTTAACCTTACCAGAGCCGTACCAGATGTGAAGTGTAGACAGTCAGTATGTTCTTATAGCATGCATGAGATTTTTTAAATTTTAATGGCACTGAAACCAAGCTAATAATGGGCAACAATTTTATCCAAGTTTTTGTTATTTTTGAATTGATTTAATTTGGCGCTGTGTACTGTTACTCTAATGGTACGCCCCTGGTAGTATTTGCTGAAAGAGAATTGTTTATTAACTTATTTCTAGTTTATTGCATTCAGGTCTGTTTATGAAATTCTTTAAGTTGCCTATGAGTACTTAAGACATAAATATTTTAAGGGTAAAGTGGACTTATCTTGATTGATTTATGGCCTTTCCTTCCTTCGGGTCGGTTACCTACTCGATATTTGTCGACTGTTTTCACTTTCTTACGCTGCACTGAAAGATTTAATCACTCGTATTAATTAAATATTAGCACTTATCACTTAATTGTTGCTATTCGGACACTACCACCGCATGCACAATTTTTAACTTCACAACGAATGTACTTTTGACCTATTGGGGCCAGCTTATTCCCGGTTTTTCTTTCGATTTAAAAGGAACGTTATCTAATAGGCGTCTATTCACCGTAATGTCTCTTAGAGGGACTCCTTCTGTGCTGTGCGGGTGTATGACATATTTAAATTTATGTTAAGAAATTATTTTTATATAGGGCGCTCAAGAATTTCTTAAATAATATTTTCATGAAAATTCTATATGAAAAAGTTACTTATAATTAGTTTCTTAGTCATAATCCAGAGTTTTAGAAAACAAATATATTTTTTAAAAACAAACAATTCTAAATATTTAAACAAAGAATATTTTATTAACAACTAAACGTTCCAATTGGCAAAGTTTTTATTTGACTTAAAAACCACCAACCTTCACGCACTTTTGCAACCACTTTTTAAATTCATCGCAAACATATCAAATTATCTCTTCATGTACTTCTGCGAAAGCTTCAATTATTCTTCGTCTTATAATTTCAGTATCATGGGCTGAATGATCTTTATAGACTTTTTCTTTTTAACATTCTCAAAGAAAATAATCGCATGCCGTTAGATCAGGGTACCGGACCGGCCAGCGACCAAATCTACCTACCCATTTTTGAGAAAAGTGCCTATGACGTCGATTTAGAACCTGCAGTAACGAATGCGCGGAACATCCGTCTCATTTAAAAGAAACCATGCGTCTGTATTCTAAATTTTCTTCTGAAAATTCTGACTAAAAGTAAATATCCGATATTTCTAAGTATGTTTTTGATCAAGATTTTCTTGATAGAAGTTCTATTTCTCTCAAAAAAATAAAATTTAAGTCCATCTGTGTTGCATAGGTAACCGCATGTAGGAAAACCTTGTATATTGTCAATAAGAACGATCGAAGTAGAAACTTAATCTGATTTGCTTGTTTTTGTTGGATTTCTGAACACAGTCAATTACCAGATTTTAACCGACAGATATCCCAGACAGCACCGTATATTCTAAGAATATTCTGTAATTATGCAAAAAAGAATGAATATATTCTGATTAATTCTGGAATAATCCTGGAATATATATATATGTTCCGTCCTCAGTCACTATTTAGCAAAGTGTTAATTATTTACTATAACTATAACTCTAACTATTTACCGCTTACTTTAAGTAAAAATAAAATACACTCCGATGTCGTTCATTTTGGCTCACCCTGTAGCTTTCAGCGCTAACAAAAAGAGATTTTTTGTGATACCTAACATTTAATTCACTGTTCAACCTCGTGTCACCGCAGACAAGTGTCTTGTATCGCAAAAAGAATAATTATTAACTACCCGCTTTGTGTTTCATTTTCTTGGAAGTGAACATTTGATCCTAGAATACTACATTGATTGCTGGATTCCCTATCTGGAGGCCTCCGGAAGCTGGTGACTGGTATCGGAGAGGATTTAAGGTAGGATCCATACAAATCTCTTTTTCTATACCGCGACAGTCCACTATCTCTCTCGCTCTCATCATTATTATAATTTTTTTTTTAATAAACATAAACTTTTTTACTACCGCCCAAGTTAGCGGATTGATCTCAGTTCGCTAACATTATCTGGTCCTTCGAGCCGGATTACGTTTTTTTGGCTCATCTAGCATTTTCATTCCAGGCATATATTGTTTTTTGCATTATTAAACTAATAGTCCAAAATCCCAGAGCTACCAGACCTACGTCATTTTAGCAAAGCTAATATTTTGACAACAAATAGTGTAATATCTAGTTAAGAACGTATGCGTATTTGCTAGTTTGAAAGTGGGGCCCTTTTGCAGAAAACAGGTACAAAAGGAACATAAGAATTTTACTCAGTACGTTAAATTATGATGGCTGGATTATTTTACAAGTGACACGCTAACTACATGATGTAAGCGTCAGCCTCCAAATCCGAAGGTCCGAGGTTCGATCCTGAGCGTTCTCAGCTTTTTTTTTCAACAAATATTAACTTAAAGTGGCGATTACCAAGAAAGAGACAACCGAAAGGGAAATATTTATTATTTTCGGCCATAACTTTTTTTCTTATTACGTATATTTGAGAAAAAAAACTGAGAACGCTCAGGGATCGAACTTCGGACCTTCAAATTTAGAGACTGACAACAACAACAACAACAAGCATTTATTAATGTTTCACAAGGTACAATAATGCGCCATTCCGGAGTCCGGCCCGGAGCCAGCCAGACAACCACGGCGAGCATCGCCGAGGTGGGTGTGAGACTGGGCGGGGAGGGTTCGGTTTGGTGGTGACGAAAATTATTTGCTGAGTTAAAACTCCTGCCTAATGGAAAAAGACTTAAATTTAACGGTATCGTATAACGTAGTACACAAGGGTACTTAAAAATAATTAAAATTAAAACTGTAAAAAACTATCGATTTCGCGCACACGCGAACACTTAAAAATTTTGATTGCTGGCACGGGAAAACAAAACTCAACGAAAAAATCCGTTTGAGACAATATGTGGCTGAAGACAGAAACGAAATCAGAAATAAGAAACGATTATTTAGAGTCGACCAACGAAATAATGCACATGAAGTTAAAATCTTCGTAATTACAGAATTGAAAAGTATTTTCCTATAAAACCAAACATGTATGTTGACAATGGTTGAACAGCTAAAGTTATCTAAAGCAAAACACGGATTTTAAGAGGGCGAAACACCCCAAAAAGTGTAAACTGTAAAAATAAGATAACTATAAGATAACTATTGTAAAAAAGTTTTTAAGGCTTTCATATTTTAGGGTGTGATAGAAAAGAGCATTTCCAATATTGCATAATTTTGATTTAATAAAAAACAGAGTTCAAGAGGGTAAAACACCCCACAAACTATCTAAAAATAATGTAACTATTGCAAAAAAGTTTCTAACACTTTCTTATTTTAAGGTATGTTAGAAAAGAGCATTTCCAATATTGCATAATTTTTATTTAACAAAAAACAGATGATACACCCCAAAAACTATATAAAAGTTGTAAAATTTTTTAGCGCTTTCAGATTTTGGAGGGCGATAGAAAAGACTTTCCAAGATAGCATAATTGGAATTTAATAAAAAACAGAGTTTAAGAGGGTAAAACACCCCAAAAACTATCTATAAATAATGTAACTATTGCAAACAAGTTTCTTACACTTTCCTATTTTAGGGTATGTTAGAAAAGAGCATTTCCAATATTGGATAATTTTTATTTAACAAAAACAGGGGATAAGGGGGTGGTATACCCCAAAACACTTTAAAAATAATATAAAAATAGTAAAACTTTTTCACGCTTTTAGACATTGGAGGGTGATAGAAAAGACTATTTCCAAGATAGCATAATTGGGATTTAATAAAAAACAAGAGTTTAACAGGGTAAAACACCCCAAAAGCTATCTAAAAATAATGTAACTTTTGCAAAAAAGTTTTCAACACTCTCCCATTTTAGGGTAGGTTAGAAAAAAGCATTTCCAATATTGCATAATTTTTATTTAACGAAAAACAGGGGATAAGGAGGTGATACACCCCTTAACTATTTAAAAATTGTAAAAATTAGCATAATTGGGATTTAATAAAAAACAAGAGTTTAAGAGGGTAAAACACCCCAAAAACTATCTATAAATAATGTAACTATTGCAAAAAAGTTTCTTACACTTTCCTATTTTAGGGTATGTTAGAAAAGAGCATTTCCAAAATTGGATAATTTTTATTTCCAAGATAGCATAATTGGGATTTAATAAAAAAAACTATCTATAAATAATGTAACTATTGCAAAAAAGTTTCCTACACTTTCCTATTTTAGGGTATGTTAGAAAAGAGCATTTCCAATATTGGATAATTTTTATTTAACAAACAACAGGGGATAAGGGGGTGGTATACCCCAAAACTCTTTAAAAATAATATAAAAATTGTAAAATTTTTTCACGCTTTTAGACATTGGAGAGTGATAGAAAAGACTATTTCCAAGATAGCATAATTGGGATTTAATAAAAAACAAGAGTTTAAGAGGGCAAAACACCCCAAAAATTATCTATAAATAATGTAACTATTGCAAAAAAGTTTCTTACACTTTCCTATTTTAGGGTATGTTAGAAAAGAGCATTTCCAATATTGCAAAATTTTTATTTAACAAAAAACAGGGGATAAGGGGGTGGTATACCCCAAAACCCTTTAAAATAATATAAAAATTGTAAAATTTTTTCACGCTTTTAGACATTGGAGGGTGATAGAAAAGACTATTTCCAAGGTAGCATAATTGGGATTTAATAAAAAACAAGAGTTTAAGAGGGTAAAACACCCCAAAAGCTATCTAAAAATAATGTAACTTTTGCAAAAAAGTTTTCAACACCCTCCCATTTTAGGGTAGGTTAGAAAAAAGCATTTCCAATATTGCGTAATTTTTATTGAACGAAAAACAGGGGATAAGGGGGTGATACACCTCTAAAACTATTTAAAAATTGTAAAAATTTTTAGCGCTTTCAGATTTTGGAGGGTGATAGAAAAGACTATTTTCAAGATAGCATAATTGGAATTTAATAAAAAACAGAATTTAAGAGGGTAAAACACCCCAAAAACTATCTATAAATAATGCAACTATTGCAAAAAAGTTTCTTACACTTTCCTATTTTAGGGTATATTAGAAAAGGGCATTTCCAATATTGGATAATTTTTATTTAACAAAAAACAGGGGATAAGGGGTGGTATACCCCAAAACTCTTTAAAAATAATATAAAAATTGTAAAATTTTTTCACGCTTTTAGACATTGGAGGGTGATAGAAAAGACTATTTCCAAGATAGCATAATTGGGATTTAATAAAAAACAAGAGTTTAAGAGGGTAAAACACCCCAAAAACTATCTGTAAATAATGTAACTATTGCAAAAAATTTTCTTACACTTTCCTATTTTAGGGTGTGTCAGAAAAGAGCATTTCCAATATTGGATAGTTTTTATTTAACAAACAACAGGGGATAAGGGGGTGGTATACCCCAAAACTCTTTAAAAATAATATAAAAATTGTAAAATTTTTTCACGCTTTTAGACATTGGAGGGTGATAGAAAAGACTATTTCCAAGATAGCATAAGTGGGATTTAATAAAAAACAAGAGTTTAAGAGGGTAAAGCACCCCAAAAGCTATATTAAAATAATGTAACTTTTGCAAAAAAGTTTTCAACACTCTCCCATTTTAGGGTAGGTTAGAAAAAAGCATTTCCAATATTGCATAATTTTTATTTAACGAAGAAATAATATAAAAATTGTAAAATTTCTTCACGCTTTTAGATGTTGAAAGGTGATAGAAAAGACTATTTCCAAGATAGCATAATTTAATAAGAAACAGAGTTTAAGAGGGTAAAACACCCCAAAACTATCTAAAAATAATGTAACTCTTGCAAAAAAGTTTTCAACACTCTCCCATTTTAGGGTAGGTTAGAAAAAAGCATTTCCAATATAGCATAATTTTTATTTAACGAAAGACAGGGGGATAAAAGTGTGATACACCTCAAGAAATCGTTAAATAAAAATTATGCTTTTTTCTAATATACCCTAAAATGGGAAAGCGTTAGAAACTTTTTTGCAATAGTTACATTACTTTTAGTTAGTTTTTGGGGTGTTTTACCTTCCTAAACTCTATTTTTTATTAAATCCAAATTATGCTATCTTGGAAATAGTATTTTCTATAACCATCGCGTGAAAAAATTTTACAATTTTTATATTACTTTTAAATAGTTTTTGGGGTGTATCACCCCCTTATCCCCTGTTTCTCGTTAAATAAAATTTATGCAATATTGAAAATGCACTTTTCTAACATACCCTAAAATAGGAAAGTGTTAGAAACTTGTTTGCAATAGTTACACTATTTTTAGATAGTTTTTGGGGTGTTTTACCCTCTTAAACTCTATTTTTTTTTTTATCCAAATTACGCTATCTTGGAAATAGTCTTTTCTATCACCCTTTAACATCTAAAAGCGTGAAAAAATTTTACAATTTTTATATTATTTTTAAATAGTTTTGGGGTGTATCACCCCCTTATCCCCTGTTTTTCGTTAAATAAAAATAATGCAACATTGGAAATGCTTTTTTCTAACCTACCCTAAAATGGGAGAGTGTTGAAAATTTTTTGCAAAAGTTACATCATTTTTAGATAGCTTTTGGTGTGTTTTACCCTCTTAAACTCTTGTTTTTTATTAAATCCCAATTACGCTATCTTGAAAATAGTCTTTTCTATCACCCTCCAATGTCTAAAAGCGTGAAAAAATTTTACAATTTTTATATTATTTTTAAAGTGTTTTGGGGTATACCACCCCCTTATCCCCTGTTCTTTGTTAAATAAAAATTATCCAATATTGGAAATGCTCTTTTCTAACATACCCTAAAATAGAAAAGTGTAAGAAACTTTTTTGCAATAGTTACATTATTTATAGAGAGTTTTTGGGGTGTTTTACCCCCTTAAACTTTGTTTTTTATTAAATCCCAATTATGCTATCTTGGAAATAGTCTTTTCTATCGCCCTCTAAAATCTGAAAGCGCTAAAAAAATTTTACAACTTTTATATAGTTTTTGGGGTGTATCACCCCCTTATCCCCTGTTTTTTGTTAAATAAAAATTATCCAATATTGGAAATGCTCTTTTCTAACATACCCTAAAATAGGAAAGTGTAAGAAATTTTTTGCAATAGTTACATTATTTATAGATAGTTTTTGGGGTGTTTTACCCTCTTAGACTCTTGTTTTTTATTAAATCCCAATTATGCTATCTTGGAAATAGTCTTTTCTATCACCCTCCAATGTCTAAAAGCGTGAAAAAATTTTTAAAGTGTTTTTGGGGTATACCACCCCATTATCCCCTGTTTATTGTTAAATAAAAATTATGCAATATTGGAAATGCTCTTTTCTAACATACCTTAAAATAAGAAAGTGTTAGAAACTTTTTTGCAATAGTTACATTATTTTTAGATAGTTTTTGGAGTGTTTTACCCTCTTAAACTCTGTTTTTTATTAAATCAAAATTATGCAATATTGGAAATGCTTTTTTCTATCACACCCTAAAATATGAAAGTCTTAAAAACTTTTTTACAATAGTTATCTTATAGTTATCTTATTTTTACAGTTTACACTTTTTGGGGTGTTTCGCCCTCTTAAAATCCGTGTTTTGCTTTAGATAACTTTAGCTGCTCAACCCTTGTCAACATACATGTTTGGTTTTATAGGAAAATACTTTTCAATTCTGTAATTACGAAGATTTTAACTTCATGTGCATTATTTCGTTGGTCGACTCTAAATAATCGTTTCTCATTTCTGATTTCGTTTCTGTCTTCAGCCACATTGAGACAAATTCACCCTGGTAGTCTTCCTGACGCCAGGAAGAGTAAAATTCTTATGTACTTTTGTACCTGTTTTCTGCAAAAGGGCCCCACTTTCAAACTAGCAAATACGCATACGTTCTAACTAGATATTACACTATTTGTTGTCAGAATATTAGCTTTGCTAAAATGACGTAGGTCTGGCGGCTCTGGGATCTCACTCTATAACGTCAAATGTGGCTGAAGACAGAAACGAAATCAGAAATGAGAAACGATTATTTAGAGTCGACCAACGAAATAATGCACATGAAGTTAAAATCTTCGTAATTACAGAATTGAAAAGTATTTTCCTATAAAACCAAACATGTATGCTGACAAGGGTTGAGCAGCTAAAGTTATCTAAAGCAAAACACGGATTTTAAGAGGGCGAAACACCCCAAAAAGTGTAAACTGTAAAAATAAGATAACTATTGTAAAAAATTTTTTTTAAGACTCATATTTTAGGGTGTGATAGAAAAGAGCATTCCTAATATTGCATAATTTTGATTTAATAAAAAACAGAGTTTAAGAGGGTAAAACACGAAAAACAAGAGCATTTTCAATATTGCATAATTTTTATTTAACAAAAAACAGGGGATAAGGGGGTGATACACCCCAAAAACTATATAAAAGTTGTAAAATTTTTTAGCGCTTTCAGATTTTGGAGGGCGATAGAAAAGACTATTTCCAAGATAGCATAATTGAGATTTAATAAAAAACAGAGTTTAAGGGGGTAAAACACCCCAAAAACTATCTATAAATAATGTAACTATTGCAAAAAAGTCTCTTACACTTTCCTATTTTAGGGTATGTTAGAAAAGAGCATTTCCAATATTGGATAATTTTTATTTAACAAAAAAACGGGATAAGGGGGTGGTATACCCCAAAAACTATATAAAAGTTGTAACATTTTTTAGCGCTTTCAGATTTTGGAGGGCGATAGAAAAGACTATTTCCAAGATAGTATAATTGAGATTTAATAAAAAACAAGAGTTTAAGAGGGTAAAACACCTCAAAAACTATCTATAAATAATGTAACTATTGCCAAAAAGTGTCTTACACATTCCTATTTTAGGGTATGTTAGAAAAGAGCATTTCCAATATTGGATAATTTTTATTTAACAAAAAACAACAACAACAAAATTTGTAAAATTTTTTAGCGCTTTCATATTTTGGAGGGTGATAGAAAAGACTATTTCCAAGATAGCATAATTGGGATTTAATAATAAACAAAGTTTAAGGGGGTAAAACACCCCAAAAACTATCTATAAATAATGTAACTATTGCAAAAAAGTTTCTTACACTTTCCGATTTTAGGGTATGTTAGAAAAGAGCATTTTCAATATTGGATAATTTTTATTTAACAAAAAACAGGGGATAAGGGGGTGGTATACCCCAAAACTCTTTAAAATAATATAAAAATTGTAAAATTTTTCCACGCTTTTAGACATTGGAGGGTGATAGAAAAGATTATTTCCAAGATAGCATAATTGGGATTTAATAAAAAACAAGAGTTTAAGAGGGTAAAACACCCCAAAAGCTATCTAAAAATAATGTAACTATTGCAAAAAAGTTTCTTACACTTTCTTATTTTAGGGTATGTTAGAAAAAAGCATTTCCAATATTCGATAATTTTTATTTAACAAAAAACAGGGGATAAGGGGTGGTATACCCCAAAACTCTTTAAAAATAATATAAAAATTGTAAAATTTTTCCACGCTTTTAGACATTGGAGGGTGATAGAAAAGATTATTTCCAAGATAGCATAATTGGGATTTAATAAAAAACAAGAGTTTAAGAGGGTAAAACACCCCAAAAGCTATCTAAAAATAATGTAACTTTTGCAAAAAAGTTTTCGACACTCTCCCATTTTAGGGTAGGTTAGAAAAAGCATTTCCAATATTGCGTAATTTTTATTTAACAAAAATCAGGGGATAAAGGGGTGGTATACACCAAAACTCTTTAAAAATGATATAAAAATTGTAAAATTTTTTCACGCTTTTAGACATTGGAGAGTGATAGAAAAGACTATTTCCAAGATAGCATAATTGGAATTTAATAAAAAACGGAGTTTAAGAGGGTAAAACACCCCAAAAACTATCTATAAATAATGTAACCATTGCAAAAAAGTTTCTTACACTTTCCTATTTTAGGGTATGTTAGAAAAGAGTATTTCCAATATTGGATAATTTTTTTTAACAAAAAACAGGGGATAAGGGGGTGGTATACCCCAAAAACTCTTTAAAATTTATATAAAAATTGTAAAATTTTTTCACGCTTTTAGACATTGGAGGGTGATAGAAAAGACTATTTCCAAGATAGCATAATTGGGATTTAATAAAAAACAAGAGTTTAAGAGGGTAAAACACCCCAAAAGCTATATTAAAATAATGTAACTTTTGCAAAAAAGTTTTCAACACTCTCCCATTTTAGGGTAGGTTAGAAAAAAGCATTTCCAATATTGCATAATTTTTATTTAACGAAGAAATAATATAAAAATTGTAAAATTTCTTCACGCTTTTAGATGTTGAAAGGTGATAGAAAAGACTATTTCCAAGATAGCATAATTTAATAAGAAACAGAGTTTAAGAGGGTAAAACACCCCAAAACTATCTAAAAATAATGTAACTCTTGCAAAAAAGTTTTCAACACTCTCCCATTTTAGGGTAGGTTAGAAAAAAGCGTTTCCAATATTGCATAATTTTTATTTAACGAAAGACAGTGTGATACACCTCAAGAAATCGTTAAATAAAAATTATGCTTTTTTCTAATATACCCTAAAATGGGAAAGCGTTAGAAACTTTTTTGCAATAGTTACATTATTTTTAGTTAGTTTTTGGGGTGTTTTACCTTCCTAAACTCTATTTTTTATTAAATCCAAATTATGCTATCTTGGAAATAGTATTTTCTATAACCCTCCAACATCTAAAGGCGTGAAAAAATTTTACAATTTTTATATTACTTTTAAATAGTTTTTGGGGTGTATCACCCCCTTATCCCCTGTTTCTCGTTAAATAAAATTTATGCAATATTGGAAATGCACTTTTCTAACATACCTTAAAATAGGAAAGTGTTAGAAACTTGTTTGCAATAGTTACACTATTTTTAGATAGTTTTTGGGGTGTTTTACCCTCTTAAACTCTATTTTTTTTTTTTTATCCAAATTACGCTATCTTGGAAATAGTCTTTTCTATCACCCTTTAACATCTAAAAGCGTGAAAAAATTTTACAATTTTTATATTATTTTTAAATATTTTGGGGTGTATCACCCCCTTATCCCCTGTTTTTCGTTAAATAAAAATAATGCAATATTGGAAATGCTTTTTTCTAACCTACCCTAAAATGGGAGAGTGTTGAAAACTTTTTTGCAAAAGTGACATCATTTTTAGATAGCTTTTGGTGTGTTTTACCCTCTTAAACTCTTGTTTTTTATTAAATCCCAATTATGCTATCTTGAAAATAGTCTTTTCTATCACCCTTCAATGTCTAAAAGCGTGAAAAAATTTTACAATTTTTATATTATTTTTAAAGTGTTTTGGGGTATACCACCCCCTTATCCCCTGTTTTTTGTTAAATAAAAATTATCCAATATTGGAAATGCTCTTTTCTAACATACCCTAAAATAGAAAAGTGTAAGAAACTTTTTTGCAATAGTTACATTATTTATAGATAGTTTTTGGGGTGTTTTACCCCCTTAAACTTTGTTTTTTATTAAATCCCAATTATGCTATCTTGGAAATAGTCTTTTCTATCGCCCTCCAAAATCTGAAAGCGCTAAAAAATTTTACAACTTTTATATAGTTTTTGGGGTGTATCACCCCCTTATCCCCTGTTTTTTGTTAAATAAAAATTATCCAATATTGGAAATGCTCTTTTCTAACATACCCTAAAATAGGAAAGTGTAAGAAATTTTTTGCAATAGTTACATTATTTATAGATAGTTTTTGGGGTGTTTTACCCTCTTAGACTCTTGTTTTTTATTAAATCCCAATTATGCTATCTTGGAAATAGTCTTTTCTATCACCCTCCAATGTCTAAAAGCGTGAAAAAATTTTACAATTTTTATATTATTTTTTAAAGTATTTTTGGGGTATACCACCCCCTTATCCCCTGTTTATTGTTAAATAAAAATTGTGCAATATTGGAAATGCTCTTTTCTAACATACCTTAAAATAAGAAAGTGTTAGAAACTTTTTTGCAATAGTTACATTATTTTTAGATAGTTTTTGGGGTGTTTTACCCTCTTAAATCAAAATTATGCAATATTGGAAATGCTTTTTTCTATCACACCCTAAAATATGAAAGACTTAAAAACTTTTTTACAATAGTTATCTTATAGTTATCTTATTTTTACAGTTTACACTTTTTGGGGTGTTTCGCCCTCTTAAAATCCGTGTTTTGCTTTAGATAACTTTAGCTGCTCAACCCTTGTCAACATACATGTTTGGTTTTATAGGAAAATACTTTTCAATTCTGTAATTACGAAGATTTTAACTTCATGTGCATTATTTCGTTGGTCGACTCTAAATAATCGTTTCTCATTTCTGATTTCGTTTCTGTCTTCAGCCACATTGAGACAATTTCACCCTGGTAGTCTTCCTGACGCCAGGAAGAGTAAAATTCTTATGTACCTGTTGTACCTGTTTTCTGCAAAAGGGCCCCACTTTCAAACTAGCAAATACGCATACGTTCTAACTAGATATTACACTATTTGTTGTCAAAATATTAGCTTTGCTAAAATGACGTAGGTCTGGCGGCTCTGGGATCTCACTCTATAACGTCAAATGTGGCTGAAGACAGAAACGAAATCAGAAATGAGAAACGATTATTTAGAGTCGACCAACGAAATAATGCACATGAAGTTAAAATCTTCGTAATTACAGAATTGAAAAGTATTTTCCTATAAAACCAAACATGTATGTTGACAAGGGTTGAGCAGCTAAAGTTATCTAAAGCAAAACACGGATTTTAAGAGAGCGAAACACCCCAAAAAAGTGTAAACTGTAAAAATAAGATAACTATAAGATAACTATTGTAAAAAATTTTTTTTAAGACTTTCATATTTTAGGGTGTGATAGAAAAGAGCATTCCTAATATTGCATAATTTTGATTTAATAAAAAACAGAGTTTAAGAGGGTAAAACACCCCAAAAACTATCTAAAATAATGTAACTATTGCAAAAAAGTTTCTAACACTTTCTTATTTTAAGGTATGTTAGAAAAGAGCATTTCCAATATTGCATAATTTTTATTTAACAAAAAACAGGGGATAAGGGGGTGATACACCCCAAAAACTATATAAAAGTTGTAAAATTTTTTAGCGCTTTCAGATTTTGGAGGGCGATAGAAAAGACTATTTCCAAGATAGCATAATTGAGATTTAATAAAAAACAGAGTTTAAGGGGGTAAAATACCCCAAAAACTATCTATAAATAATGTAACTATTGCAAAAAAGTTTCTTACACTTTCCTATTTTAGGGTATGTTAGAAAAGAGCATTTCCAATATTTTATAATTTTTATTTAACAAAAAAACGGGACAAGGGGGTGGTATACCCCAAAAACTATATAAAAGTTGTAAAATTTTTTAGCGCTTTCAGATTTTGGAGGGCGATAGAAAAGACTATTTCCAAGATAGCATAATTGGGATTTAATAAAAAACAAGAGTTTAAGAGGGTAAAACACCTCAAAAACTATCTATAAATAATGTAACTATTGCCAAAAAGTGTCTTACACATTCCTATTTTAGGGTATGTTAGAAAAGAGCATTTCCAATATTGGATTATTTTTATTTAACAAAAAACAGGGGATAAGGGGGTGATACACCCCAAAAACTATATAAAATTTGTAAAATTTTTTAGCGCTTTCATATTTTGGAGGGTGATAGAAAAGACTATTTCCAAGATAGCACAATTGGGATTTAATAAAAAACAAAGTTTAAGGGGGTAAAACACCCCAAAAACTATCTATAAATAATGTAACTATTGCAAAAAAGTTTCTTACACTTTCCTATTTTAGGGTATGTTAGAAAAGAGCATTTTCAATATTGGATAATTTTTATTTAACAAAAAACAGGGGATAAGGGGGTGGTATACCCCAAAACTCTTTAAAAATAATATAAAAATTGTAAAATTTTTCCACGCTTTTAGACATTGGAGGGTGATAGAAAAGATTATTTCCAAGATAGCATAATTGGGATTTAATAAAAAACAAGAGTTTAAGAGGGTAAAACACCCCAAAAGCTATCTAAAAATAATGTAACTTTTGCAAAAAAGTTTTCAACACTCTCCCATTTTAGGGTAGCTTAGAAAAAAGCATTTCCAATATTGCATAATTTTTATTTAACAAAAAACAGGGGATAAGGGGGTGGTATACCCCAAAACTCTTTAAAAATGATATAAAAATTGTAAAATTTTTTCACGCTTTTAGACATTGGAGAGTGATAGAAAAGACTATTTCTAAGATAGCATAATTGGAATTTAATAAAAAACGGAGTTTAAGAGGGTAAAAACACCCCAAAAACTATCTATAAATAATGTAACTATTGCAAAAAAGTTTCTCAGACTTTCCTATTTTAGGGTATGTTAGAAAAGAGCATTTCCAATATTGGATAATTTTTATTTAACAAAAAACAGGGGATAAGGGGGTGGTATACCCCAAAACTCTTTAAAAATAATATAAAAATTGTAAAAATTTTTCACGCTTTTAGACATTGGAGGGTGATAGAAAAGACTATTTCCAAGATAGCATAATTGGGATTTAATAAAAACAAGAGTTTAAGAGGGTAAAACACCCCAAAAGCTATCTAAAAATAATGTAACTATTGCAAAAAAGTTTCTTACACTTTCCTATTTTAGGGTATGTTAGAAAAGAGCATTTCCAATATTGGATAATTTTTATTTAAAAAAAACAGAGGATGAGGGGTGGTATACCCCAAAACTCTTTAAAAATAATATAAAAATTGTAAAATTTTTCCACGCTTTTAGACATTGGATGGTGATAGAAAAGATTATTTCCAAGATAGCATAATTGGAATTTAATAAAAAACAAGAGTTTAAGAGGGTAAAACACCCCAAAAGCTATCTAAAAATAATGTAACTATTGCAAAAAAGTTTCTCACACTTTCCTATTTTAGGGTATGTTAGAAAAGAGCATTTCCAATATTGGATAATTTTTATTTAACAAAAAACAGGGGATAAGGGGGTGGTATACCCCAAAACTCTTTAAAAATAATATAAAAATTGTAAAAATTTTTCACGCTTTTAGACATTATAGGGTGATAGAAAAGACTATTTCCAAGATAGCATAATTGGGATTTAATAAAAAACAAGAGTTTAAGAATGTAAAACACCCCAAAAGCTATCTAAAAATAATGTAACTATTGCAAAAAAGTTTCTTACACTTTCCTATTTTAGGGTATGTTAGAAAAGAGCATTTTCAATATTGGATAATTTTTATTTAACAAAAAACAGGGGATAAGGGGGTGGTATACCCCAAAACTCTTTAAAAATAATATAAAAATTGTAAAATTTTTCCACGCTTTTAGACATTGGAGGGTGATAGAAAAGATTATTTCCAAGATAGCATAATTGGGATTTAATAAAAAACAAGAGTTTAAGAGGGTAAAACACCCCAAAAGCTATCTAAAAATAATGTAACTTTTGCAAAAAATTTTCAACACTCTCCCATTTTAGGGTAGCTTAGAAAAAAGCATTTCCAATATTGCATAATTTTTATTTAACAAAAAACAGGGGATAAGGGGGTGGTATACCCCAAAACTCTTTAAAAATGATATAAAAATTGTAAAATTTTTTCACGCTTTTAGACATTGGAGAGTGATAGAAAAGACTATTTCTAAGATAGCATAATTGGAATTTAATAAAAAACGGAGTTTAAGAGGGTAAAACACCCCAAAAACTATCTATAAATAATGTAACTATTGCAAAAAAGTTTCTCAGACTTTTCCTATTTTAGGGTATGTTAGAAAAGAGCATTTCCAATATTGGATAATTTTTATTTAACAAAAAACAGGGGATAAGGGGGTGGTATACCCCAAAACTCTTTAAAAATAATATAAAAATTGTAAAAATTTTTCACGCTTTTAGACATTGGAGGGTGATAGAAAAGACTATTTCCAAGATAGCATAATTGGGATTTAATAAAAACAAGAGTTTAAGAGGGTAAAACACCCCAAAAGCTATCTAAAAATAATGTAACTATTGCAAAAAAGTTTCTTACACTTTCCTATTTTAGGGTATGTTAGAAAAGAGCATTTCCAATATTGGATAATTTTTATTTAAAAAAAACAGAGGATGAGGGGTGGTATACCCCAAAACTCTTTAAAAATAATATAAAAATTGTAAAATTTTTCCACGCTTTTAGACATTGGAGGGTGATAGAAAAGATTATTTCCAAGATAGCATAATTGGGATTTAATAAAAAACAAGAGTTTAAGAGGGTGAAACTCCCCAAAAGCTATCTAAAAATAATGTAACTATTGCAAAAAAGTTTCTCACACTTTCCTATTTTAGGGTATGTTAGAAAAGAGCATTTCCAATATTGGATAATTTTTATTTAACAAAAAACAGGGGATGAGGGGGTGGTATACCCCAAAACTCTTTAAAAATAATATAAAAATTGTAAAAATTTTTCACGCTTTTAGACATTAGAGGGTGATAGAAAAGACTATTTCCAAGATAGCATAATTGGGATTTAATAAAAAACAAGAGTTTAAGAATGTAAAACACCCCAAAAGCTATCTAAAAATAATGTAACTATTGCAAAAAAGTTTCTCACACTTTCCTATTTTAGGGTGTGTTAGAAAAGAGCATTTCCAATATTGGATAATTTTTATTTAACAAAAAACAGGGGATAAGAGATGGTATACCCCAAAACTCTTTAAAAATATTATAAAAATTGTAAAATTTTTCCACGCTTTTAGACATTGGAGGGTGATAGAAAAGATTATTTCCAAGATAGCATATTTGGGATTTAATAAAAAACAAGAGTTTAAGAGGGTAAAACACCCCAAAAGCTATCTAAAAATAATGTAACTTTTGCAAAAAAGTTTTCGACACTCTCCCATTTTAGGGTAGGTTAGAAAAAAGCATTTCCAATATTGCGTAATTTTTATTTAACAAAAATCAGGGGATAAAGGGGTATACCCCAAAACTCTTTAAAAATGATATAAAAATTGTAAAATTTTTTCACGCTTTTAGACATTGGAGAGTGATAGAAAAGACTATTTCCAAGATAGCATAATTGGAATTTAATAAAAAACGGAGTTTAAGAGGGTAAAACACCCCAAAAACTATCTATAAATAATGTAACTATTGCAAAAAAGTTTCTTACACTTTCCTATTTTAGGGTATGTTAGAAAAGAGCATTTCCAATATTGGATAATTTTTATTTAACAAAAAATAGGGGATAAGGGGGTGGTATACCCCAAAAACTCTTTAAAAATTATATAAAAATTGTAAAATTTCTTCACGCTTTTAGATGTTGAAGATAGCATAACTGGGATTTAATAAAAAACAGAGTTTGAGGGGTAAAACACCCCAAAACTATCTAAAAATAATGTAACTTTTGCAAAAAAGTTTTCAACACTCTCCCATTTTAGGGTAGGTTAGAAAAAAGCATTTCCAATATTACATAATTTTTATTTAACGAAAGATAGGGGGATAAAAGGGTGATACACCTCAAAAAATCGTTAAATAAAAATTATGCTTTTTTTCTAACATACTCTAAAATGGGAAAGTGTTAGAAACTTTTCTGCAATAGTTCATTATTTTTAGTTAGTTTTTGGGGTGTTTTACCCTCCTAAACTCTATTTTTTATTAAATCCAAATTATGCTATCTTGGAAATAGTATTTTCTTTCTCTCCAACATCTAAAAGCGTGAAAAAATTCTACAATTTTTATATTACTTTTAAATAGTTTTTGGGGTGTATCACCCCCTTATCCCCTGTTTTTCGTTAAATAAAATTTATGCAATATTTGAAATGCTCTTTTCTAACATACCCTAAAATAGGAAAGTGTTAGAAACTTTTTTGCAATAGTTACACTATTTTTAGATAGTTTTTGGGGTGTTTTACCCTCTTAAACTCCATTTTTATTTTAAATCCAAATTATGCTATCTTGGAAATAATCTTTTCTATCACCCTTCAACATCTAAAAGCGTGAAAAAATTTTACAATTTTTATATTATTTTTAAATAGTTTTGGGGTGTATCACCCCCTTATCCCCTGTTTTTCGTTAAATAAAAATTATGCAATATTGGAAATGCTTTTTTCTAACCTACCCTAAAATGATGGGAGAGTGTTGAAAACTTTTTTGCAAAAGTTACATTATTTTTAGATAATTTTTGGGGTGTTTTACCCTCTTAAACTCTTGTTTTTTATTAAATCCCAATTATGCTATCTTGGAAATAGTCTTTTCTATCACCCTCCAATGTCTAAAAGTGTGAAAAATTTTTACAATTTTTATATTATTTTTAAAGTGTTTTGAGGTATACCACCCCCTTATCCCCTGTTTTTTGTTAAACAAAAATTATCCAATATTGGAAATGCCCTTTTCTAACATACCCTAAAATAGGAAAGTGTAAGAAACTTTTTGCAATAGTTACATTATTTATAGATAGTTTTTGGGGTGTTTTACCCTCTTAAACTCTTGTTTTTTATTAAATCCCAATTATGCTATCTTGGAAATAGTCTTTTCTATCACCCTCCAATGTCTAAAACCGTGAAAAAATTTTACAATTTTTAAATTCTTTTTAAAGAGTTTTGAGGTATACCACCCCCTTATCCCCTGTTTTTTGTTAAATAAAAATTATCCAATATTGGAAATGCCCTTTTCTAACATACCCTAAAATAGGAAAGTGTAAGAAACTTTTTTGCAATAGTTACATTATATTTATAGATAATTTTTGGGGTGTTTTACCCCCTTAAACTTTGTTTTTTATTAAATCTCAATTACGCTATCTTGAAAATAGTCTTTTCTATCACCCTCCAAAATCTGAAAGCGCTAAAAAATTTTACAACTTTTATATAGTTTTTGGGGTGTACCACCCTCTTATCCCCTGTTTTTTGTTAAATAAAAATTATTCAATATTGGAAATGCTCTTTTCCAACATACCCTAAAATAGGAAAGTGTAAGAAACTTTCTTGCAATAGTTACATTATTTATAGATAGTTTTTGGGATGTTCTACCCTCTTAAACTCTTGTTTTTTATTAAATCCCAATTATGCTATCTTGAAAATAGTCTTTTCTATCGCCCTTCAAAATCTGAAAGCGCTAAAAAATTTTACAACTTTTATACAGTTTTTGGGGTGTATCACCCCCTTATCCCCTGTTTTTTGTTAAATAAAAATTATGCAATATTGGAAATGCTCTTTTCTAACATACCCTAAAATAGGAAAGTGTAAGAAACTTTTTTGCAATAGTTACATTATTTATAGATAGTTTTTGGGGTGTTCTACCCTCTTAAACTCTTGTTTCTTATTAAATCCCAATTATGCTATCTTGAAAATGGTCTTTTCTATCGCCCTCCAAAATCTGAAAGCGCTAAAAAATTTTACAACTTTTATATAGTTTTTGGGGTATACCACCCCCTTATCCCCTGTTTTTTGTTAAATAAAAATTATCCAATATTGGAAATGCTCTTTTCTAACATACCCTAAAATAGGAAAGTGTAAGAAACTTTTTTGCAATAGTTACATTATTTACAGATAGTTTTTGGAGTGTTCTACCCTCTTAAACTCTTGTTTTTTATTAAATCCCAATTTTGCTATCTTGAAAATAGTCTTTTTTATCGCCCTCCAAAATCTGAAAGCGCTAAAAAATTTTACAACTTTTATATAGTTTTTGGGGTGTATCACCCCCTTATCCCCTGTTTTTTGTTAAATAAAAATTACCCAATATTGGAAATGCTCTTTTCTAACATAACCTAACATAAGAAAGTGTAAGAAAATTTTTGGCAATAGTTACATTATTTATAGATAGTTTTTGGGGTGTTTTAACCTCTTAAACTCTTGTTTTTTATTCAATCCCAATTATGCTATATTGGAAATAGTCTTTTCTATCGCCCTCCAAAATCTGAAAGCGCTAAAAAATTTTACAACTTTTATATAGTTTTTGGGGTATACCACCCCCTTATCCCCTGTTTTTTGTTAAATAAAAATTATCCAATATTAAAAATGCTCTTTTCTAACATACCCTAAAATAGGAAACTGTAAGAAACTTTTTTGCAATAGTTACATTATTTATAGATAGTTTTTGGGGTGTATCACCCCCTTATCCCCTGTTTTTTGTTAAATAAAAATTACCCAATATTGGAAATGCTCTTGTCTAACATACCCTAAAATAGGAAAGTGTAAGAAACTTTTTTGCAATAGTTACATTATTTATAGATAGTTTTTGGGGTGTTTTAACCTCTTAAACTCTTGTTTTTTATTCAATCCCAATTATGCTATATTGGAAATAGTCTTTTCTATCACCCTCCAATGTCTAAAAGCGTGAAAACATTTTACAATTTTTATATTATTTTTAAAGAGTTTTGGGGTATACCACCCCCTTATCCCCTGTTTTTTGTTAAATAAAAATTATCCAATATTGGAAATGCTCTTTTCTAACATACCCTAAAATAGGAAAGTGTAAGAAACTTTTTTGCAATAGTTACATTATTTACAGATAGTTTTTGGGGTGTTCTACCCTCTTAAACTCTTGTTTTTTATTAAATCCCAATTATGCTATCTTGAAAATAGTCTTTTCTATCGCCCTCCAAAATCTGAAAGCGCTAAAAAATTTTACAACTTTTATATAGTTTTTGGGGTGTATCACCCCCTTATCCCCTGTTTTTTGTTAAATAAAATTACCCAATATTGGAAATGCTCTTTTCTAACATAACCTAAAATAAGAAAGTGTAAGAAAATTTTTGGCAATAGTTACATTATTTATAGATAGTTTTTGGGGTGTTTTAACCTCTTAAACTCTTGTTTTTTATTAAATCCCAATTATGCTATATTGGAAATAGTCTTTTCTATCGCCCTCCAAAATCTGAAAGCGCTAAAAAATTTTACAACTTTTATATAGTTTTTGGGGTATACCACCCCCTTATCCCCTGTTTTTTGTTAAATAAAAATTATCCAATATTAAAAATGCTCTTTTCTAACATACCCTAAAATAGGAAACTGTAAGAAACTTTTTTGCAATAGTTACATTATTTATAGATAGTTTTTGGGGTGTATCACCCCCTTATCCCCTGTTTTTTGTTAAATAAAAATTATCCAATATTGGAAATGCTCTTGTCTAACATACCCTAAAATAGGAAAGTGTAAGAAACTTTTTTGCAATAGCTACATTATTTATAGATAGTTTTTGGGGTGTTTTACCCCCTTAAACTTTGTTTTTTATTAAATCCCAATTATGCTATCTTGAAAATAGTCTTTTCTATCGCCCTCCAAAATCTGAAAGCGCTAAAAAATTTTACAACTTTTATATAGTTTTTGGGGTGTATCACCCCCTCATCCCCTGTTTTTTGTTAAATAAAAACTATGCAATATTGGAAATGCTCTTTTCTAACATACCCTAATATAAGAAAGTGTTAGAAACTTTTTTGCAATAGTTACATTATTTTTAGATAGTTTTTGGGGTGTTTTACCCTCTTAAACTCTGTTTTTTATTAAATCAAAATTATGCAATATTGGAAATGCTCTTTTCTATCACACCCTAAAATATGAAAGTCTTAAAAACTTTTTTACAATAATTATCTTATAGTTGTCTTATTTTCACAGTTTACAGTTTTTGGGGTGTTTCGCCCTCTTAAAATCCGTGTTTTGCTTTAGTAACTTTAGCTGCTCAACCCTTGTCAATATACATGTTTAGTTTTATAGGAAAATACTTTCCAATTCTGTAATTATGAAGATTTTAACTTCATGTGCATTATTTCGTTGGTCGACTCTAAATAATCGTTTCTCATTTCTGATTTCGTTGCTGTCTTCAGCCACATTCTCATTTCTGATTTCGTTGCTGTCTTCAGCCACATTATTAAATTAGCATAATTTCCTTAACATCGAATCTCGTCATTTTATTTGTATTTAAGTAAGATTTAGAATTATCAATCGCGTAAAATATAAAGTTTAAACCGATAGCGGCTCGAACGAATTCCCGGGCTCTTATCAGTCGGGTCAGTTTTTGTGACGCTACAACTAATAAATACCTTTTATTTCGTATTTACCTTTGATTATATTTTATCACATTTCTTACCATGGAGGATAAATTAAAAAAATTGCGCGCTTTTCGACAAAATGAGATAACCAAAATGCATGAATTTTATAATATTGCACAAATGGCAATTGATAGTCAGGCTTCACGTCGATCTTTTAAAGTTCGTTACGAAGTTATAGGGCAGATTAAAAAAGAGTTTGATAAAAATCATAATTCCATTCTCTCACTGTTAGCTGTTAGAGACGGATCTGATATGGGAGTTTAGGCCCAAACTCGTGAATCATTTGACAGTAAATACTTTGATATTAAAGTAATTTATTCCGATTTATTTGAAAATACAGAAAATTCTGTAAACAATGACGCTCAAGCGCCCGTTATTAACACTGTTTCGCATGTTCATTTACCTCGAGTTGAATTGCCTAAATTTAAGGGGGATTTGAAAAATTGTCCACCATTCATAGATATGTACAATTCTATGGTACATAATAATAAAAATTTAAATGACGTTGATAAATTCAACTACTTACTTTCCGCTTTAATCGGCCCTACGCTTATTATCGTAAAATGCGTTCCTATGACTGCCGAGAATTATACAATTGCTTATGACCGTTTGGTGCAACGCTATTCGAATAAACGTTTACTCACTACTGTCCATTGGGCAGAAATTGAAAATACTAAAAAATTACATTCGGAAAATTCCCGGGCTTTGAGTTATTTGTTAGACATTTTTCAAGAAAATTTATCAGCATTGAAAAATTTAGGACTCCCTGTAGAACACTGGGACTTTATCTTGGTGCATATGCTCTTGAACCGACTTGATACAACAACCATATCACGTTTTGAATTACATTATAGTTCTAATGAACTACCCACTTTTAAAAATTTGATGGACTTTTTAGAAAGTCATTGTAATGCTCTAGAAACTTTAAACTTTTCTGCTCCGCATAATAAAACAACAAAGGCAATAGCCCCATCCACTCGGACATCT
Source organism: Rutpela maculata (assembly GCA_936432065.2). Classification (NCBI taxonomy): domain Eukaryota; kingdom Metazoa; phylum Arthropoda; class Insecta; order Coleoptera; family Cerambycidae; genus Rutpela; species Rutpela maculata. Next base: position 92,385,955 of record OW386288.2, on the reverse strand, counting down.
AGTTCGTCATTTTTTGCCAATACTAATAATAATGTAGTTTGCCCTATATGCAAAAAGGTACTATATAAATGTCAGGAATTTCATAAAAAATCCTCTCTGGATAGATATCATTTTTCAAAACAGAGTCGATTGTGTGTAAATTGTTTAAGTTCGTCGCATACTTTTAAAACTTGCAATTCTACATCTACCTGTCGCAAATGTCAACAGAGACATCATACTTTGTTGCATTTTGAAAATACCGATACTCATATTCCGGCTGTCCCAGTTGACACGCCTACACAACAGATAGCTAGTACCTCATTTAATGATGGGACACCAGTTGCCACTGCTTTCACACACTCTTTCTCAGGTTTTCCACCACAAACTACCCCCGTCTTACTTTCAACCGCTTTAATAGAAATATCCGATAAATATGGTAATTTTCATAAATGTAGGGTACTTATAGACTCAGGTTCCCAAACAAGTTTTATTTCGCAAAAGTGTGTTTATCGATTAGGCTTAACACATTTTAATACATCCTTATCAATTCAAGGCTTGGGTCCCATGCATACCTTCACTAGTTCTAGTGAAGTGTCTCTTAAAATCCGCCCGGTTGGGAAGTCAACGCCTTGTTTAGATTTGTTAGCTATAGTACTTCCGAAAATTTGTAATGAGTTGCCAACTATTAGTTTTCCTTACGAGACTTGGTCTCATACTAAACATTTGCAATTAGCTGATCCTACTTTTAATATACCGGGGGCGATTGATATTTTACTTGGAGCTGACGAATCGTTGGAAATGTCGATCATCCTATAGCTTTGAATACAATATTTGGTTATGTTTTAATGGGAAGATTACCTATCACAGCTTTAACAGTGATTAAATCTTTTTTTTGTTCTCTTTCTGCAACCCCTGTAGAAGATGTTCTAAAAAAAATTTGGGAGGTTGAAACTGTTCCGGAAGTCAATTATCTGTCTCCAGATGATACACTCTGTGAACAAAAATTTGTAACAACCTTTTCTCGAAATGAAATGGGTAGGTTTATTGTCTCCCCTATGTACCCATTTTTCCCAATTCTCGTAATTTAGCTCTAAAATATTTTCTTTCTCTGGAGCGTAGACTACGTACGGATCCCACTTTATATAAACAGCATTCCGATTTTATGCAAGAATATTTATCTTGGCCACATGGAGCTTCTGGTATCTCCTTCCGATTCTCAAAAAAGTTTTTATATCCCGCATCATTGTGTTCTTAAACCTTCAAGCAGTACTACGAAACTACGAGTAGTATTTAATGCTTCCGCTAAAATTCCACCTTATTCTTCACTTAATGACACTCTTTTAACCGGTCCCAAGTTACAAAGAGATATCGTCACCATTTTGTTAAATTTTCGGCTTCATAAAGTTGTATTCACCGCAGATATCAAACAAATGTACAGACAGATTTTAATGAATTCCGCTCATACAGATTATCAGAGAATATTGTGGTGCTTCACGTCTGATGGTCCTGTACAAGAATTTCGTTTGAAAACCGTTACTTATGGTATTTCCTCGGCCCCTTACCTTGCTATACGTACTTTATTGCAGTTAGCTGAGGAGGGAAAGTCTGATTTTCCTTCAGCTACTGACATTATTAATTTTGATACTTATATCGATGATGTAGTGACTGGAAGCTCCATCGCTGGAAAATGCTCGTCATTTAAAAAATGAACTAGTCGAACTTTTAAAGACAGGTGGTTTTGAGCTAAGAAAGTGGGCTAGTAATGACCCTAATTTATTAAATGATTTGCCTGCCTCTCACTTGTCTAGTAGTCCCCTTTCTTTGGACGATGAGTGTATTTTAAAAATCTTAGGTTTACACTGGTATCCAGCTTTGGATACATTTCATACAACGTAGAACCTGTAGAAAGATCATGTACTAAACGTCATATCTTATCAGAGTTGGCCAGAATCTTCGACCCAATAGGTTTTTTTAGCTCCCATTACATTCTTTACTAAATATCTTATTCAGTTATTGTGGTCTTTAGGTGTAGATTTGGATGAAACACCGCCAGATGGTCACGATTCAAATCTGAACTTCCTCTGTTGTCTCGTGTTGCCATTCCTCGTCATTTACGCATACTTGGCAGCTTATCTTGTGAAGCGCATGGTTTTTGTGACGCGTCCAGGAAAGGCTACGGTGCAGTAGTGTACTTTAAACTACTTGATGAAAACGGCGGGATTACTACCTTTTTAGTTTGTGCGAAGTCTAAGATAGCTCCACTGCGCCGCATTTCCATACCGCGTCTTTAAATTTGCGGTGCTGTACTCCTTGCCGATCTGTTCTCTTTTGTTTTATGTACGTACTACGGTAAGATACATTTCAGTAAGATTTGTGCCTGGACTGATTCCACTATTACTTTATCATGGATAAAGTCCTCTCCACACAGGTGGAAAACATTTGTCAGTAATCGTGTTACTTTTATACAGGACAAAATCGCACCCGAAAATTGGTTTCACATTTCGTCTGGTGATAATCCTGCAGATCTCGCCTCTCGAGGTTTATTTCCATCTGAGTTACTTAATAATCCCTTATGGTATGGCGGGATCCCCTTTTTTGCTTGACCCACAAGCCTCCTGGCCCCCCTCATGTTTCCGACGTTGTGTTGCCTTTTGAAGCACTCGCGGAGGAAAGGAAAATTACATTACACTCTGCAGTTTTTTTAGATATTTTTGACCCTCTTTTAAATAAATATTCTTCCCTTAGTAAAATACAACGCGTGGTCGCGTATGTTCAACGCTTTCTATTCAATATAAAAAAGCCCGCTATTAAAAAAAATCTCTTTTTTCATTTCATGAACTACATCAAGCTCTATTAACGTTAGTTAAACGTACCCGACATTTGGCATTTTCTGATATTTCAAATCAAATCAAAGTTGGGAAACCGCTTCCTAAACCTTTTCGAAAATGAAGTGTTTTTCTTGGTGATCACGGTATTATAAGAGTAGGAGGTCGATTACACCATTCTACATTGTCTTACGACAAAAAACACCCTGTTTTGCTGCCACGTTCTGGTCGTCTTACGGAATTAATAATTGAATATTTTCATAAAAAATATTTACACGCTGGTTTGCAATCTGTTCAATTTTTTGATTATGCAACAATTTTGGATAATGTCCTCAAAAAGAGCCATACTTGTTGGCGACTTAACCCTCTCCCCTGTCAACCTGTAATGGGAAATTTGCCTTCCGCACGTATCTCCCAGGTCAAACCATTTTTACACACTGGTCTGGACTTTAGTGGTCCATTTCAGATTACTTTGGGAAAACGACGAGGTACTAAGTCCCAGAAGGCCTACTTATGTCTATTTGTTTGCTGTGCCACAAAGGCTTTGCACCTAGAGCTTGTATCCGACTTGACAACTAATGCATTTATTGCCGCATTATGACGGTTTATTGCTCGTCGGGGATGATGCAATCATCTTTATAGCGACTGTGGCACTAATTTTGTAGGTGCTTATAATCAACTTTCCCCACTTTTAAAATCCGTTTCGGAATCTGAGGCCATTGAATGGCATTTTAACCCACCTTCCGCTCCGCATTTCGGGGGGCTTTGGGAAGTGGAAATTAAGTCGGTTAAGACTCACTTAAACCGAATTATTGGCCAACAAATTCTGACATATGAGGAATTATACATAGTGCTTGTTCAAACTGAAGCATTTTTAAATTCGCGTCCCTTAACTCCATTAAGCTCAGATCCCAATGATCTATCTGTTTTAACGCCTGGGCATTTTTTAACGCTTGAGCCGCTAACTGCCCTACCTGAAACTGACTTGACTGAGGTGCCCGTAGGACGTTTAACTCGCTGGCAAATGCTGCAACGTTTACACCAGGATTTTTGGTCGCGGTGGCATTCCGAGTATCTACATACACTGCTTTAAAGAAGTAAGTGGACTTCTTCCTCTAATTCTGTTATACCGGGATCCATGGTTTTGATAAAAAATTCCCAAGCTCGCCCTTTACAATGGCAACTGGGTCGCATTGATTCTGTACATCCTGGTGCAGACGGAATTGTTCGCGTTGCCACTGTGCGTACAGCTAATGGACTCCTAAAGCGTCCTGTTGTTAAATTGTGCTTATTGCCCTATTTTAAATCGTAAAATACGTTGTATTTTAGGTGGGCGGTATGTTCCGTCTTCAGTCACTATTTAGCTTTTTATTGTTTAATTTTTTAAGTGTTAATTATTTACTATGACTATAACTCTAACTATTTACCGCTTACTTTAAGTAAAAATAAAATACACTCCGCTGTCGTTCATTTTGGCTCACCCTGTAGCTTTCAGCGCTAACAAAAAGAGATTTTTTGTGATAACCTAACACTCAATTCACTGTTCAACCTCGTGTCACCGCAGACAAGTGTCTTATATCGCAAAAATAATTATTATTAACTACCCGCTTTGTGTTCCATTTTCTTGGAAGTGAACATTTGATCCTAGCATACTACATTTATTGCTGGATTCCCTATCTGGAGGCCTCCGGAAGCTGGTGACTGGATTCGGAGAGGATTTAAGGTAGGATCCATACAAATCTCTTTTTCTATACCGCGACAGTCCACTATCATCTCTCTCGCTCTCATTATTATTATAATTTTTTTTTAATAAACAAACTTTTTTACCACCGCCCAAGTTAGCGGATTGATCTCAGTTCGCTAACAATATAAGATAATGGATTATTCCAGTAATATAATTTTAAATATATACCTGGAATGCTCTCCATGAATATGATAGTAATATTCATTTTGGAATATATATTCCCTCCTGGGTCAAAAATATTCCATGAATATACTTTGAGAATGAAAGAATAATATTAATTGTTACTCAACCAAATCAACGTTTTATAAAAGCTTTTAATTTTTTTTGTAAAATGTAACTTAAATATATGCGTGTTATTATTTATTTCGATTAATAAAAAATATATAAAGTATATTATACAAGGATGTTATTCCCAGTTTTAAACAAAAGCTCAATCCATATTTTTGTTATCAGGTTATCAGGTTTGAGCAGTGTAGCCAAGGCTAGACTTCAGAAATAAAACCATACACATATATATAGTGTTTTAAACTACCCGCAATTTTTTCCTATTTACGTATTTCATGACATAATCTCAATATCAGAATTTACGTGCTTTAATAATTTGTCTGTTATTGTTGAGATACTTAAGTGTTTTTATGTGTACTGTAGTATAAGTGATAAGTGACTGATGAACAATAAGTAAGTACATTAATCTTTTTTATAGGAAAAATTTAACAGGGCATCACGCCACTTGTACATTTTCTGACTAAAATGAAAAGAAAAAGACAGAAATACTACTGGTACTGGTGCAGCTTCATAGAGAAGTTAATAGAACTCTAAAACTCTATTAGACTATAATACTGATGATATAAATCAGAGACAGTTATTACAGTTGAACCGAAGCTTACCAACAAATTCTTCATATTTACAAGAAAGTAATTATGATAGCATCAGTCAAAATAATTCCCAAACTTTTAATCATAGTACTGCAGGCACCACGAACTTAATAAGTAGTGTTCATTTAGAGACTATTGTTAGAAGTAATGATTCAAATAGTAGCACTGAAAGTAATTTATTGGAAGGCGATATTGCGAAAATTTTAATTGTAGCGCTACTTCCTAGATTATGTCACTAGCAAATGATAAACCTCTATGCTTAGAGGCAAAGGACAAATAATTTGTAGTAACTTTTATTACAAGTTTTTATTTTATTCAATCTTCTCTATTATTTTTTGTAAAAAGATATTAATTCTTTGTTTGTATTTTTTTTTCTAGATTGATAGATTGGGTGGTGATAATTACAAGAAATGTTCACGCCGCTTTATGAGAAAAGTAATGAGTGAGGCTAAGCTTTACAGTTTACATGGACACAAAAACAAAAAAGTGTTTTCCAAAACAGCACTTTTCGCAACAGTTACAGGTAATTATTCAACATAATATATTTGTTTACGGTTCGTATATTGTATACTTGCTTAAATGAGGAATAAGCCTGCAACTCTCTATTTTTTGCACGATTTGAATATCTTTTTTTATGTAGAGTGGCAAAAATTCTATGTGTAGGTGACATTAATTTGGTTTTAATTCACATGCATCTCCTCCTGCGAAGCTTTTTTTCACCAAAAACAGTAAATCATATTAGCAATTTTTTTTTAAACACATATGATATATCCTTCTATTTTGATTTTTTTAATGTAATTTTTTTCTTTGATATTGATGAAACTTACTATCAAGACATATGGCATGCTGAAGAAGAATCAACTTCAAATAACTATTTGAAAAGAAATCGCTAATATGATTTAGTGTTTCTTGGCGAGAGGAATAACTTTCTAATTCTATTCTGAATTTTGAATACTTTTTTAGATACTATATTAAAATGTGACAAAAATAGCAGTAGCAAAAATATTGAAATAGTCATTGGGTAGTGGTTAGCTAAGGTCACAGAGAGATTAAAGATGACAGATGAACATGACGAGCAGGGGTAAGATTTAGTGTAAAAATATAAATTGCTTGTCTGCTCTTTTTTAATCAATTATAGTGAAATTAAGGATTAATAAATGAATAAATGTTAAATTTTAAGTTAAATTTAAATTGTTATAATATCACATCACGTTAAGTTCGAATTGATTATGATTTTTGTTACAAAATGACAGAATCAATATTAAAATGAACATTATGCTTTCTCTCTCAACAAAATGCAAACAACCGCTTCCCAAGGAATCACTACTTCCACATCCAGATTTTCTATCCAAGTCTATCACAACGAAAAAAATTTGGATGTGGAAATAATTGTTTATAGAACTTCAATAATATAATATTTCAAATTGTCTACCCCAAAAACCCATAAAACCATATGCCACATCGGTAGTGGGGGTGGGGGTGATGGAAGATGGAACGGGGGTGGTAGTGGGGATGGATGAAATAAAAACAAATTTTGAATCTTTTGGTTCTTGTACACACATTAAATCACTATTTTATTTTTTTCACCCCCTTTAATAACGGGATGGGGATGGCTAATGCCAAAAAATTTTTTGAAACCTTAGCTTCTTTTATATGTACCAAATATCAATTTTATGGGCTCTTACTTGCTTGATTTATTTATTTACCCCCATTTAACCCAATTTATCCCTCAACCCTTCAACGTAATTAGATCAAAATATAATCTAGTTCCAGATCTCGTTGAGATACATATGTGTACCAAATTTCAAGTCAATATCTTAAACGGTTCCAGAGTAATCGTGCGCACAAAAAAAGAGTTAAAGATCGACAGAGAGACAGAAATTTTTTTTGCTCAAACTTAAAATCTCGATGTTTCATAACACTCTAAGCCTATTTGAACAATAAAATTGTTCAATTTTTTTTTGCGCTACTATACTTCACACTACAAAATACAAAAATATGAGTTGACTCTTGGTTTTACCATTAGCTTTCTTCAATATTCAAGTTTAAATTCTAAATAAAAATCCTCTAAAATGTTCTCTTTTGTTTTAGAGACAATGAAACGGACAAAGAAGTTTAGTCTTATGATAGATTCAAAATATAAATATGTTCGGGTGTACTACTGTACCACCGAACTTCGCCCTTTCATTTGTGTTTGTTTAATTTTTTTTTCTTGTTTATTGTACTTTAATTTGTATACACAATGAATAAAGGCATTTATTATTATTATTATTATTATTATTCATTAAATACTTAATAAATAATTCTTCAATATTATATTTTCAATATTTTATTTTCCCATATTTGTAGAATTTTTAGGCACTAATATGCAAGGAGTGGAAAGTTTTCAGGTGATTACTGTTATTATTTTACATTTTAATTTTTATATAATTATTTAAATCAAAAACTAAGATAATCAATCAAGCTGAAGGAGCTGCTGTAAACAATTGCGAGTATCTCCCTCATCCAGGTGCGTTTTGATGATGTATTAGTTTTATTTCTGCTTTTACCAAAAGTGACCCACGTATACCAGAGGGCCTCTATACATTCTCACGGGAATATTTCTGAAACCAGATCAAGGGAATATCCTATATAAACCTAGATTATTCAGGAATATAAATATATATTCCAGGCAAAAGCTGTAAATATGTTTGAAACATATAAATATTTCTGGATTATTCTTGGAATAATTTGTGAATATTCTTAAAGGAATAATCTAGGTTTATGTAGAATATTCCCATTGGCATATTCTAAGAATATTCCCTGGAGAATTTATATATTCACGGCCTATTCTAAGAATGATTCTTTATTCCCAAGAGTATATTTCAGGAATATTCTAAGATTATATTGTGCTTTCTGAGATATTCAAACAATATACGCTTATTTGTTACCTCGTGGCTTCTTAATAGTTTTTATGAACAAATAATATTCAAAATAGAATGAAATGACAATTCTCTTTTTTTATATAACTTTGTTATAGCTTTGACTACCAATAGATCGTCGTCACAGGCCCTTTGCCTGGAATTTCCATCTAGGGATTTTTGTTTTATAACAAGTCACTTTTCTTGCATAGTTTTAGTAGTATTTTCCTTTCTATCTCCACTTTTTTGCGTGTATCAGAACAACAAATAACTTTTTTCTCCTTAGAGCACATCCTTTTTAAAAAAATATCTTTACTACACAATAATTTATTCCATAGAAGACGTTATTTCTAATGGCTGCCTACTAAAATAACAAACAGAATCTAATTTTTTAAACTCAACTAATGTCAACAAAGACCTTCTTGCAGAGTACCTATATTGTAATAATAAAGAATACTTAAAACTAATTTTTTATTTCTTATTTTAGGCACTAGCTGACAGCAAACTGGTCGTGACTTTTTTCATGCTATTACCTGCTGCTGCAAAAGCCAACCGTTAGCTGCAAATTCGGTAAGCATGGCTTTGGCTTCCAAAAATTTCTTAGTCTTAAAAGAGCATAGTGCAACAAAAAACGTAACGATTTGTTACAGCTGACAGTGAGCTTTTGCAATAGCTGTGGATATCATATTACAGAGGAACCCAAAGAGTATTTGCATCCATTTGGTTGCTCAAGTCCAAGCCGTAACCTTACAGTAAAATAAATATTTAAAATAAATGGCTTTGAAATTTCAGAAACAAATTACATCTAAGTTGACCAAGCCAGGAAGCGATCAGGGTAGCTATTATGTATTGATAACTGTGGGAGCGCTTACATCATATCAAAAAGCGGAGAACTTGCCTGTCTTGGTAATTATGAGGGAATTTAGCTATTCCTGCCTGAAAGTGAAAGTATAACCTCATTTCTTGGCAAACTGTCATTTCATTTGTGACTTGTGGTATTTGTTTAGTTAGTTATTTTTAAACATCGAGTCTTGTGCTACTTTAAGTATGGGGATTAAAGGAGAATGAATATTTCCGAGGCGGGTTTTAGTTTATTTGTATTGTTTAATATTATCATAGTTTATATTTTATATACGTTTGTAATATTATTAACCATACTATATAAATAATAAACTAAAATTGAAAATAATAGTTTATTACTTATATACCAATAGTCATTAAGTGCACTTTTTTGGTCGAGAATACAGTTTGCAAACCGAGGCCCGTAGGGCCGAGGTTTGTAAGTATTCGAGACCAAAAAATCACACTGTATGACCCGCGATGCTTATTATATTTTTCGTCTTAGCTATGAATCATTAAACTAGAAAAAAACTTGAGAAAATATTGGAAAATTATAATTACACAGTCCCACAAAAAAAAGTGGTCTGTACTACGGACCAGACCAGTGTATTCGTAAGTATTTGGATCCGCTGAAACCGAATCCGAAGTCAGAATTGTCAGATCGGCTCGTTTTTCACCCTTGACTCCAAAAACACCCCTCCCCCAAAAAAAATGGTCTGTACGGCGGACCAGACCAGTGTATCTTTATGTATTTGGATCTACTCATTTTTGTCGGAATTCAAAAAATAAAAAAAAAATAGTTTTAGCAAATTTAATTCTATTTAAATTAGCTAGAGTAGTCTTTTGGCGTAGGAGCCAAGATTAAAAGTTGCCAAAAAAAAAATCAAAATTCTGATAGTAGCAAAAAGATTCGTAGTGGAAAATACTCGTTTGACCTTATTTTTTATTTCGAGCTAACTCCCACCGTTTCGGAGATATCTACGAAAAATAGCAAAAAATAGTTTGCATTTCGGAGCCGAAAAAATTGCAAAAACATGCAATCTTGACACCTTCATATTGTTCGAAAAACGCCATTGGGACGGACGTACGATGTCGCGACGTAAAGAGAAAGTCTTCCAAATAAACCTGTGACATTTTGCGACATTTCAGAAAATCGATATCTCTTTTTGCAATGTTTATTTAATTTTTTATTCATTTGTGCAGAACTTATAGATTGGCAGAATTGCACCTTCATTGATACTGTCTAAGTTATCATGTGAAAAAAATCTAGCTTTATAGAAATGATTTCACGAAAACTGTCGCTACCTCCCTGGCTATTAGTGATAGCTGTGTAAGACCTAAATAGCCCATAAGCAGCACGTGTGGTTACGGACGGTTCTTAACCGGGCCCAAGATAAGTTTTTTGCCCAAAACTATTAAGTACAAGTGACAGTGACATATTAAAAGGCTGAGAAACTTGAATCCATTTCCAGCACAACGCCGGAAAAATTTCCGGCAATCACAACCTAAAAAACCTTAACATAACCTAAAAACCAAACTAAATGCAATACCAACCTAAAAATTTTCGACAACTTCCAAAAAATAAAATCCCCAACGAAGAAAACCTTAAAGAGAAAAAGTATCAGTGAGGGTAACTTAGATCATTTACTGTTTAACTGCCAAAAGTATATGAATGAATGCAACACCCTGTATACAAATTTAATCATAAGCGGAGTCATGGCCCCATTCAACTTACTTCATGTTTCGTGTCTAAACAAAGTAGAAATTTTTTTTTTTCCTCTTAGTTGGCTATTAGAAATATTGAAATATATAATTACTTTTCTCAGTAGAACTGGAGTAAAAATATAGAAATATTTTAGGTTGTGTAATACATAGGTCCTATTGTCTAACCTCATGTCGTTCTCCCTCTTTACCGAGGCCTTACCCTGTTTGTATAAGAACATTAAAAATGCCTTGATCGGCCCCTAGGCGAGAAACGTGTGTCCCTGTATACTTTCCTTTAATTGTCTCAAGTACCCTCAAACATCATGGATGAATTTAAATGTATTTTTCCACAACTGATGGAATCTTTTTAACTACACCTCTTTGGTTTTGATATGGTCTATAATATTCACAAGGGCGGATCTGGACCTTGAGCTTGGGGGGGGGGTAACACTGAACCCAAATTTTTTTGACGAGGTGGGGGGAGAAATCCGAAAACATTTTTTCATACTAAAACATAAAATTTTAAAATGAAAGTTTCTTAGGGGGGGTAATAACCCTATTAAAATTTTTTTTCTTCCCAAAATTAACAAAAATCATAACATTTTAAAACAAAAGTTGATGATTTACACAATCTTAGGGGGGTAATTGCCCCGTTACCCCCCCCCCCACCATAAATCCGCGCCTGAATATTCATAGAGCTAGTAAGCATATACAAATTAAATAACCACTCCAAATCTGCATTTAAGTATTGGTCTTACCATCAATACTTTGTTTCTGGCTGATTGGACTAGTTCCACAGTGCCACAAAAATAAAGTATCAAACCAACTTAATATAATTAAATGAGATCGTTCATATTTTTTAGTGCTCTTTTCGGCTTCAAAGAACCACCGGGTGGGGAGGTTCCAGCCGCTTCCAGTAGCTGCCGATTTATTTATTAATACATTTATTCCTTATTATGAATAAAACAGTGATCACTGTTCTAGTGATACCTAATCAACTGTTGCCGCATCCGGCAATAAAAAGATTTACTTTTTAGATAATAGCATTAGTGATGACATGTAGCGTCACAGTTAATATGAAACCGAATTCCTTTTGTCCGTTTCAAGAGTTTGGTTGTCTTGGATATGAACTATTTACCTTAGATACCATCAAATTCAAGTTAAGTCGATTTGATAATCTTCATTGATTTCTTGATTGTCGTTTGTTTTTATAAATTATATTGTTGTGTAAACAAAGTTAATATTGTAGCTTGAACATGTCTTTCAACTACAAGGCAAATCAGGTGAGAAAGTTCTATAATTGTTTCATTTAATATGGAAAAATGGAAAACTTGTTTGCAACTGTACAAACGTTATTTCTTTGTCTCATCCCATACGTGTGTTTGATATTTATAACTCACAAGACACTATGGCTTTTTTTATTATATATGTATTTGATTAAATATGCCATATTGTTAAAATCAACGATGTAATAATTGTAACAACAGCTATGCATACAATACGAAATTAAAGAAGTATCCTCCAAAGTAATTCGACTGAATAATAATTAATTATAATGATAGCGAATTAAGATAGATGAATACTACCCCATTAAGGATTCATGACTGGCATGGCATACCTAGGTGAAAATGTACTAAAATTAATATCTAGTAAGCTGTTGCAAAGCAGAAATAAAAATTGCAAAGAACGGTCTATATTCGCATAATATTCAATTAACAATAGATATTGCAAAAATCAACCTACGACTTTGTTGTTACGTAAAAAATTGGGTCTTGTAGTACTTAATATATGGTAAAAATTTCAAATTGATTCATTGAATAATTTTTGCAAAATTGTAATTATTTATCCCAGATCCCCTTTTTTTTGCAATAACATACGCACAATAATGAAAATACAATGGTTCTACGGGTATCTAATGAAAGGAGAAGAGTTGTTTTATCGAAATAAATTATTAGATCTAAAAAAAAAAAATGTTTTCATTATTGCAAAATCTCATTCCAAAAACCATATAATTTTTAATTTTTAAACTAATAGAATAACTTCGTTGCTATTGCTCGTAGAAAAATGCCTTTTTCATTTTTACACGAATTTAAAAAAAATTGTCTCAGGTCAATATGGGGCATAGTTAGCCGTTTTTTTTTTAAATTCACAGCTACTTTGTTTATAACAATTAAGAAACGTAACTAGCGCCATTTTAAAGATAAAGAGCTGAAGTTTTTGTATGAAAAAAATTGAAAACTGATGTACAGAGATCCGAAAGTGGGGGTCCTTAGTGATTTTGTTAGAGATCCGAATATCACCAAATAAGTCTACAAGTTATATTATATTCTTACAAACCAGACTCAAGTGGCTCGGTGTCCAAGTGAGTAAGGCGACTAGCTCTGTGTGCGACAGTGCGCGGGTGCTAAAAATCCCAACTCATTCTATTTTAGCTTTAAGTAGTTCTAATTATTTTAAAATCTATGTTCTCTGATTATTCGTTAAATAAATTGTTAGGTTTAAGTTTTAATTTATCTTAAGAACAGGAGACCTAACTCCATCTTATCTGTTGTAATTGCCAGAGCTAAACCCACTCCACCCGATCATCCATCTACCGCGACGTTGCACGCCGCGGTGGGATGATCAGCTCTAGACCGGCCCCCCAGCCGAGGCGCATACATGTCCCCTAACATATATAAATATTTTTAAATTGAATCGAATTGACTAGCTCTTTTTTATTCAGGGTGCGGACGTCTCGGGTTCTAATCCTGCTCACGAAATATTTTTTTTTATTGTATCAGTAATATAAAAAGTTTTACAAAGCTGTATACATGAACATAAGGGTAGTTGTTCAAGTTAGGTTGGTTTACCATTTTCGTGACAAAAATAAAAAATTTATAAAAAAATTGAAAATGTGCAATATATGTTCTCAAAGCCGCATTATTTAAAAAATTGTAGCTTTGGATTATCTTCAAACAGCAGAAACAAAATAATAAGAATTGAGGAATAACCAGCCCAAATTTCAAGAGGAAATATCGATTTCCCAGGTAGCAGGGTGACGTCATTATGACGTCTTTTAAAGGTGACTTTTCGTCGCCGATGTCATTGCCCCAATAAATGACGTACCGTACCGTGATATTTATAACGTACTTCTGACGTCATCATGAAGACGTCAAATACACGTTTCTTTTAGGTCATTATTTTGACGTCATTAATAAATGACGTACCAGAGACGTGATATTTAATACGTACTTTTAACGTCATCATGAAGACGTCAAATATACGTTTCTTTTAGGTCATTATTTTGACGTCATTAAAATGACGTGAAATAAATCACTATAAAATAAAAATAAATGGAAGCATTTAGTGACTAGTTCAATTTTTGCCACATAGTAATAATAATTTTGTTTTACTATTTCTAACTAGGTATACAACTTTTAAACATATTTAAATAAAGATGTTCAATGGTTCAGTGAGTTAAGTGTTAGGTTGCGAGTCAAAAGGTCCGCGGTTCGATCCCTGCGCATTCCGGTTTTTTTTTCGTGAAAAACTTTATTAATAATTGTGGAAAAATATTGTAATGAGAGGTTTGCATCCCTTATCGCAAAATTCACTGATTAACCAATACGTCATATTGGCGTCATATGTATGACGTCATTGGGCTGTGACATTGTGCTGTCTTTTTCACGTCATTTTTACGTCATGCTGAAGGTGAAATTGACGTAATTAATGCCGAAAAAACGACGTCATAATGACGGCACCTTGCTGCCCGGGTTGTTTATTTATAAGTGACGTAAACGTAAAAACTAACGTATCTCAGCTCAAAATACAAGTAGAGCATCAATTTTTTTTTCGAAAGTTGTGTTTTTTAATCTACTTTCATTACTCGTTTACCGTTTTTGATTTCACAAAAAAAAAAACAGAGAGTTAATTGAATTTGTTTATAACTAAAATTTTGAAAACTATAAACAAATGCAATAAAAAGGGTTTAAATTTCGAAAAAAAAATTGTTTTTCTCCGTGATCTTAAAGTACTTATAGAGTGCTACAATTTGAGCCATCGTACAGATTTCTTGGCCTTGATGGCAGGATTCCACAAGGGTGCAAAGTTTTAGCGATAATTATATATTTGAGCCGTTTTAATAATCATTTAGATTTAAAATTTTGAGCGGTGATTGTACTTTTTAAGAACTATATTTTTCCAAAATTTCATTGTAAATTATTCTTTATTTTTTAAAGAATAGCAATTCGTTTAAAGACGCATAATTGTGCAATGTTCATTTTTTTTTTAAATAATAGTAACAACTGGAAAGAATTATGGTTTATGAACTTTTGTTCCACAACTCATAACAGACATTTTTCCTCTTTTTGTTGATTCCCATAGGACTTATAGATTTCGAGATATTCAAAGAAAACCGATGAAAAACACGGTCTAAAAAATTAAATTACTTGGTAAATAAATTGCATATTCGTAATGTACGCGAAGAGGTACCACGAATTAAAAAAAGAAACATCAAAATCCGTCAACAGGTTCCAGAGATATAGCTTGTGATATCAGTTATTTCCACTATTAGTGGAGTCAAATTAGGATTTTAATGTGAATTGTCTGGTCAGGGCGGTTTTTTGTTTTAACATGTTCAGTGGGTCAACTATAGTTCACAGTTCAGTTTTGCAGTCTGCGAGGTCGGCGTATTGTTTATTTAAACAATTTAATTTTTTTTTGTGAAATCAAAAACGGTAAACGAGTAATGAGAGTAGATTAAAAAACACAACTTTCGAAAAAAAAATTGATGCTCTACTTGTATTTTGAGCTGAGATACGTTAGTTTTTACGTTTACGTCACTTATAAATAAAAAAATCGATATTTCCTCTTGAAATTTGGGCTGGTTATTCTCCAATTCTTATTATTTTGTTTTTGCTGCTTGAAGATAATTCAAAGCTACGATTGTTAAAATTACATCGAATAATGCGGCTTTGAGAACATATTGCACATTTTCACTTTTTTTATAACTTTTTTAATTTTTGTCACGAAAAAGGTAAACCAACCTAACTTGAATACCCTTTATAAAACTTTTTATATTACTGATACAATAAAAAAATATATTTCGTGAGCAGGATTAGAACCCGAGACGTCCGCACCCCCTGAATAAAAAGGACTAGTCAACAACAACAACAACAATAATAATTTATTAATAATTACGTACCGTAATGTGCCTCGCCGGAACCTGGCCCGGAGCCAACCAGAGCCCACCACGGTGCGCAGCGCCGTGGTGGGAGTAAGGTTTGGCGGGGCAGGTCCGGTTTCGCTTAACGGCAATGGTTTGTGGTTAGAGCTCCTGCCTGCCTTAGGGAGACTTAAAATTAAATTAAAAGTAATAATACGTGTCCACATGGACCTACAACTAAATTATATTACACTAAATAACTAAACTCGTTGAGCGAAACACGCACTTAATGAATTTTGGTTGTTGATACGGGAAACACAATTAAACGAAAAAACTCGTTCGAACAAATGACGACCTTGCGGTCTGATCGCCGACAAGGAAGGTAGAGTAGTTAAAAAAGCTGTGGTTTAAAAAAAAATTGGGATTTCTAAGACGTTTTCGGCCTAGAGGGGATTTTGAAAAAAACAAAAAGAGGACAGAAAGAACAAATAGTATAAACATGAAGGGGGAAAGAGGGATTGGAAAGATATAAAGTTAAGGAAAGATAGAAAGAGAGTAAGTATAGATGTAAGTTATCGTAGAAGAAAGTGTGGCTAAGGGAGTTGCCGAAAGATAGGCAACGCCTGGTATGGTAGGGGGTGTCTTATATCGAAAAGTATGGCATTATGTTGTCGCCTAGTTCCCTAGTCGCCTAGTCGCCTTACTCACTCGGACACCGAGCCACTTGAATCTGGTTTGTAAGAACATAATATAACTTGTGGACTTATTTGGTGATATTCGGATCTCTAACAAAATCACTAAGGACCCGCCACTTTCGGGTCTCTAGGCAGTATGAAGTGCAATCGTTTTCAATTTTTTCACACAAAAACTACAGCTCTTTATTTTTAAAATGGCGCTAGTTACGTTTCTTAATTGTTATAAACAAAGTAGCTGTACATTTAAAAAAAAAACGGTAACATATTGACCTGGGACAATTTTTTTTAATTCGTGTAAAAATGCCAGTTTTTCGAATATGAAAAAGGCATTTTTCTACGAGCAATAACAACGAAGTTATTCTATTTGTTTATAAGTTAAAAATTATATAGGGTTTTTGGAATGAGATTTTGCAATAATGAAAATATTTTTTCTTTAGATCTAATAATTTATTTCGATAAAACAACTCTTCCCCTTTCATAAGATACTTGTAGAACCATTGTATTTTCATTATTGTGCGTATAATGTTATTGCAAAAAAACATCTCTGGGAAAAACAATTACAATTTTGCAAAAACTATTCAATGAATCGATTTGAAATTTTTACCATATATTAAGTACTACATGACCCAATTTCTTACGTAATAAGAAATTCGTAGGGTGATTTTTGCAATATTTATTGTTAATTGAATATTATGAGAATATAGACCGTTCTTTGCAATTTTCTAAGCAACAAGTAATCATATCGACATTTTCAAAAAGCCATTTTAAAAGTTTTTCAATTCCCTACAAGATAGTTTTTATGAATTGTTGATCAAATACTTTATTTTTTACTGGTAGGCAAAAATGTGCAAAAATATACAATTGCTGGCCTTTAATTGTTAATAACTAAAAAAAACCACGCGAAATCCACTGCAGGAAAAGTATAGGTTTTGTTTCTATAGGCCTATATTACCTGAAAAACTTGTCAGCTG
This sequence comes from Rutpela maculata, assembly GCA_936432065.2. Taxonomy (NCBI): domain Eukaryota; kingdom Metazoa; phylum Arthropoda; class Insecta; order Coleoptera; family Cerambycidae; genus Rutpela; species Rutpela maculata. The sequence continues at coordinate 92,368,279 of OW386288.2, read as the reverse complement.
TCTGGATGGTTGAGTGTCCCTAACAGGGTATTTTTTTGCTTATTTCCCTGGAGTATTTTAAAGGTTTGTTAATTCTCTACAGATAGTTTCTCCGAATAGGCCTGTCCAACACGCTGTCACTTTGCTTTGTTTGTACTACAGCAGCCATCTTTTGTTGGTAAGTGTTAGGGTTTTCGACAGGCCTAAAGGGCACCATACACGTTCAGTAATCTCATTACCTTAATTTTCGCGTTTTTTCAGTCATACTTAATTCAATAATTATAGCTAAATATGCTTTTTTCTTAAATAATGGACATCAAGGTGTGAAAAATAATGACGGGGAAATTTTTAGTAATGATGTTTCTGTAATGATCTGCTGGAATGACAGTATTGCTGAACGTGTATGGTGCCCTTTAGGCCTGACAAAAATCCTAACTTATCAACAAAAGATGGCTGCTGTAGTACAAACAAAGCAAAGTGACAGCGTCTTGGACAGGCCTATTGTTGATCAAATACTTTATTTTTTACTGGTAGGCAAAAATGTGCAAAATATACAATTTCTGGCCTTTAATTGTTAATAACTAAAAAACCACGCCAAATGCACTGCAGGAAAAGTATAGATGGGTTTTGTTCCTATATGCCTATATTACCTGAAAAACTTGTCAGCTGTCTGGATGGTTGAGGATCAACAGGGTATTTTTTTGCTTATTTCCCTGGACTATATACCCAGCAAACATTAATAAGAGCAAAAAATGTTTCATATGCTACAGAACCGAGCGTCACAAAAACATTAAAAAACGTTTATTATCGCGACAAATGTCCGCCCAATTGAACGTTTAGAAGTCGTATGTACTGTACACAGGTAATTAAATTATGACATTTAATAAATGTTTGATAAATGATTCACAAATCCATTTTATAAACTGTATGTAAGTAGAAAATTAGTTAAATTATGACGTTTAATAAATGTTTTATAAATGCGTTTAATAAATGATTCAGATAACATTGTATACATTGCGACATTTTATAAACATATAAAGCGCGTCCGCAGTCCCGGCTACCATAAATTATGTGAGCGAGTTATCCACATTAGGGATAATCGCATAGACCAGAGGCCCAATCCAAGTGCAATTGAAAAATCCTCGCCTCGAGGGAACCACCTTATTGATCACAGCACCACCAGCAAGGTACCCATTTCTTGAAATCGTAGGAATTAATGAGGAAATTTTCTCCTGCTGAAATTCCCATGCGAATCGATGAATCGAGAGAATTGCTATTCTTAAACCTCGTAGGAATCAAATTCCTGTGAAAACGGCAGTGGAACGTATGTCAAATTATAAGTTTTTACTATTATTTGCAACAGCCAATGGGAAGATTGGATTTTTAATAACATTTTTATATCTATTCTTGACAACACAAATGACACTTGTTATTTTGTTGATATTTATGTTTTGATTAGCTTCGTAATTTCTCTTTGTAAGTATTTACATATCGCCACCCCCAACTCAGACAGCACTCGATAGCCTTAGGACAACCACTGGCCATACTTGGAGGATAAGCGGGACGTCCTGGGGACGTCCCAAACTGGGTTAATCCCGATTTCGAACCTCCTGTGGATATCCTTTTGGTGCAAATCGGGTTTGCCCCCTCAATGGGATAGCCCATGGTCGTCCATAGGAAGAAAAAGGGACCAATTTGGGTTAAAATCGGAATAACCTAAAGATGTCCACAATAGGATAGCCCGTGGTTGTCCATAGGAAAAAATGGGATCAATTTACCCATAGTATCTACACAAAATTGATCTTGTGTAAAATAGTGATTACTGTAGACAATTTAAAATTTGGGGTATACTCACCCTCCTTGCGTAATAAATAAATCGCATATTGCAAAAAAAATTACTCTCGTAAAAGAGGCATTTGCAAGATATGTGTATTTCCTGCGCAGTGGATAGATTACACAACCTGTAGTTTCAGGCTTACTAGGTGAGTATCGCAGCATAAGTAATTTGCACCTTGCAATGTCCTTTCAATGTCCTTGCATATCCTCATTTTGGCTGTTATTTGGACCATATTTTATAAATACTGTCAATAAAATTCATTCGTCACAATGAAAGTATAATGCAAATATAAACTAAATAAGAAAATTCTCATTTGTACTTTAGATGAATTTATCAATTATCATGAATTTGGGACCTACATTAGCCCAACAAGTTGACCTATGGATGGCCCTAGGGATAGCCTTTGGTTATCCCTATATAGGTTTTAAATAGGACATCAATAACCCCAAAGGCTATAGATAGTCATGTAGGTTATCCAATGGATATCCCCATTTTGGCTGTTATTAGAACCAAAGGATAACCAGTGGACTTCCTGTCGACATCCCATATGAACAATCCATTTATCGGATATATGGGATCATTTTAGGATATCCCGTGGCCCTCCTGTGCTGTGTGGGAACGAACAAGGCAGTAACTCTAGATACGTCCTTTTTGTGATATTCACATACGCGAACTCAGCAAAGAAAGACGATTTTTCAGTATTATTGACGTAACTCTGAGACCAATGAATCCAGAAATATCCGAGAGGAACAAAGAAGTATTTAGGCAACTTTCGTCAATTTTCCCTAAATAAAGTAGTATCTCAGTTTACGTTTATCTTATTATTATTAGTTCTCAAAACATGGAGAAGAAAAAGGCAGTTACTCAACATGTCATCATGTTCCCCGAAAAATCCTTGATAATTTCTAATGTGTTCAAATGTAACACCAGGGTAATTCAAGTTACTTCTTTGTTATGCAAACGAAAACTCCATATTTTCTGTTACAAATCAAGTTACTTCCTTGTTCCCCATAAAAAAAAATCAATTTTATTTTTTTTAATCGAAAATAACATAGTTGTAATTTAAGTTGCGTCTTTATTTTTAAACCAATATCACACTACAATATCAAATTATGCACATAAAGTTGTTGCATTACTGTTTTCTCTACCGTCAAGATCTATCTTAACATTTTTTAAGTCCATAATTGGCTTCAGCGCTTCAAAATACTTCAGTAAAGTTAGATAAGAATCTTAGGACAAGACCTACTTTTTTTTGTAGACCTAATAATTATTACCGTAGTTTCCATTTAGCATAACCATTTAATTTTAACAAGTAAATCTTACTTTTACTACTAATATAGTCGACAGTGCCCCCTTGATAATTGACGAAGAATTAAAAATTTCATTTCGTCCTCCATCATTGGCCGTTCTATTTGACATACGATGTCCGGGATTGGTGCCATTATATTTGACTATAAATGAGTTTTATTTTTGTCAACTTTGGTGAAATTACTCTTTCTTACAGAAAAAATATTGAATTTTGATTGTTTCGGCCATTTTTGGTGTTTTCTATTTTTTTTTACAAGATGGCAGATTGACCAATACATATCGGACACGTCTACTATTTTTTAAGAATTTTATTTCAAATAAGCCAGTATTTTTAAAATTCTCATCCGATTACTACAGATAACACATTGAGCAGATATAAGTTGAAAATCTGTGAAAGCACGTCAAAAAGTTTACATAACTTTGGACGTACAAGGAATTCTTGGGAGCAAATATTTTTTTCTTAATCAAGAGGTCATTATACATAAGAATCAACAATAAAATTTCAGGTGGAATGTTGTCGCCGAAAAAAGTCAATTCAATTGCACTATACATTTACTGTAATTGTTCTAGTTCCAATTTACCACAACCGTTTATTTATAAACAAAACATACTTTTACTACCTTACTGTATTATTTAACTATACTACTATAAGATTTTCTTTGACTTTTCATTTAAGAATCAACGCTTTACATTTTAAAGTACTCATGTTACGTCAATATTATGGGTTAATAACAGGTAAGTATAATTGTTTGAGCTGTAAAAATGTATTATATATAATTACCACCTTATTCTTTGGAAAATTACTTATTTTGCTATGGTCGTAAGTAAGCCTAAATGCGGTTTCTAGCAACTTTTGAGCTATTGTAATTATAATAAACAAAAGAAAACATATTTTTTAAATATTATCTTTTGAAATTATTAGCTTATTAACTGTACTTTTTTCCAAAAAACCATTTGAAATTTAAAATTTAACTTAATTGGATCTCCAGTAAAATTGCTTAAAATGAGATACTGCCGTGTTTGTTGGGGGTGTCGATATAGTATTCTCATTTCTTACTGGCAAGGTTGAAAGATATAAAGAAATTCCTAACCGATTTTTGTATCATTACATTTTTTGAGGCGAACCTTGCATTTTGGGTAGGACAAGGTTTTTTTTCGTTGTGTAGGGGGGCGGTTAGTTTAAAATTGAGTCTTGCAAAAAGGTGCGCTAACTATTTCTGCCCTATATCTCCATACGGTACATCTTACCAAAAAAATTATAGTTTTTTTGTTTATAAATTCTCTACAACTTTACTAGAGACACTTTTTGTCGTAAATTGAATAATTAAAAAGTTATAACCCTTGGAAAATAGAAATTTGTCACAAAATTTTCTATTAAGCGCTGAAACTTTATTTTCATCAATTTTAACAAAAAAATACATCACGTACATAACGAATAATGTTCATTTATACTTTTTTCCATTTCCTTAATTCTGAAAGGTTTTACAGCGCTGCGAAGGGATCAAAGTAACAAATCATGGCTTACAAATTGAGAGATCGGCGGTTCGATCCCTATACACTGCGTATTTTTTTTTGTTAAAAACTTTATTGATAACTGCAGAAAAATATAAATATTGTTAACTGTGGTAATGGGCGACTACGGGCGCGTGCTTCGAACCGAAAATGGACCCCGTAGGGCTCCGAAGTGGCCCTCATAGAACTCCGTCTCGGCCCCCTTCTCGGGCCCCATTTTGGTCTTCTCTCAAGGACCACTTTAGGCCCCTTTTCCAGTGGGGCCAACGTAACCTCACTCTGCGTCAACCTATTTCTCTCCTACAGCCGATGAGACATACCTAGCATCATGTAGTGAGCAATCCTCAAACTCTGAATAATTATAAGCACGTAATATATAATGTAATTTAATATTGTAACAATATTTATATTTTTCCGTAATTATTAATAAAGTTTTTAACAAAAAATAACCCGAAGCGTATAGGGATCGAAACGCCGACCTTTCGGTTTGTAGCCAAGATCTGTCACTTTGATTCCTTCGCAGTGTTGTAAAATCTTTCAGAATAAAGGAAATTAAAAAAGTATAAACGAAAATTATTCGTTATGAAATCCTCTACAAAAAACATGTGACGTATTTTTTTGTTAAAACTGGAGAAAAAAACTTTTTCAAGATGACGACCAAATGGGAGTGGCCGCCGACCCCGAAAACTCAATTTTAAACTTATACTGGCCCCAGCTAGACAACGAAAAAGAAGACCTTGTCCAACCCAAAATGCAAGGTAAATGTAACATTTCAATGGACTATTAGTAGTTTTGCAAATACAAGATATCCTAGTGAGTGCAGACAAATATCTTCCGAGGGTGTCTATTAGATACCTCGCTAGATCCTTGGTTAATCGGAAATGTTTAATAAAAAGCTTATCGCTTAAATCAAACGGATTTCTATTCTTAATAAAATGCTGCTTGTTTTGTATGATGGTATGTTTAATTAATGATTATTAAAGTATTAATCTTATAAACTTTTATTGTCTAACTTTACGATATGCCATTAACCTTTTCCCACCAGTCAATGCCTTAAAGCCCAGTTTGCCTTTAAGCTTATTCTACACTGTTTTCCATGTGCCATGGCAGGTTCAGCATCTTTACTTCGAGATTGTGCGTAATTATGGCCTGAAGGTTAAAATTATCTATCGTTAAATTTGATAACTACTACTAGATCAAACAAGACAAGTAACACTTAAAAAATATAAAAAGATATATGATATCAACTAAATTGTATGTTTCATTAACGTTACAAACTGTACACATAACCTAAAAGTATAATTTATACCAGAATCTTCGAATTCCCCGTCAAAAACCCTTGGGAATTTTTTCCATCAATATTGAGAGAAATATTTCCTACGATTTTTTTCAAGAATACAGTTGTACTTAAATCTCACAAAATCGTGAGAAAATGACGTAATTTTCTCAAGAGAATTAATTCTTACCATTTCAAGAATTGGGTCCCAGATAGCGCGGTTAGATTTACCCATGGTTAGGCTTATCCATCTTTCGGATATATGTGCCTCTCTAGAGTATTTGACATGTTAAAAGTAATTCAAAGTAGATTAGCAACTTAAAACTAATAAGTGATGTCATCTTCCTATATGAGACTGTACTTTTATAAATAAATAACAACTTTGGTTTACCTCTTAACTTAAGTTTGAAATTCATTTATCATTATTTATAATTTTCGCAAAAGTTTTTTTAAATTTTATAGATTACTTGAATTATACCTATACCGTTCTTCTCTGTTAAGTAAACTTATTTTTTTTTAATTAAAAGTATTGTAGGGATACATTTTTTAACACATTTTATAAATGTTTCACAAATATGTTTACAAACTGTTTGATTCGTTCACTGGTTTTGATATAATAATCCAAACTATCTTAAATCCCTTTGTTTATCAGTTCTTTTAGAACTTCCAAATACTGTTGAAAGTCTCATGACTAACTGAGATATTTCCTTCAGATTGCATCATTTTTTCTTTCAATAATTTATAGGCATTCAATTTTTGTAGTTTTATAACGAGTGGCTAAAGTATTGACTTAGAATCTTTGTACATTGTCAACGCGATACTGCGACTGCAACACTGGCCCAGCCAGTGGAAATGTTAGTTATCGACCAATCTTGTTACTGTCGGCGATCTCCAAGTTGATAGAGAAGGTCATCCTGATCAGATTAGACTCTGCTTAGAATGACCTTATCAACGACGAGTGCCAATTCGGCTTCAGGCGGGGCAGGGCCACTGTGCCAGCATCGTGAATGACGTCAAGGTGCAATGCAACCTCGGAAAGAGCATCGTCATGGTGTTCCTTGATGTTGAAAAGGCCTTCGATACCCTAGGGATCCCGGGGTTACTTAAGAAACTGAACGCACATAACGAAACTTATTCGCTCTTTCCTGACAGGTAGATCGCTGCAGGTCAGGGTGAATAACAAACTATCAATGCGATGGGACATTTGCGCGGGTGTCCCCCAAGGGTAGTGAATGTCACCAAAGTTGTACAACACAGAAGGTAATCTACAACTGACCAGAGAAATAAAATTATACATGGTTCTCGGAAGATAGCGATTATCTGCTGGTATCATAGTATGCTGACGGCCAAATGCTCACGGGTCCATAACTCCTCCACCCTTAGTTTTTGGGTCGTTCTCGACTCCTAGCAATTCTGAAAATACTTTCTTATCTACTTTTACAACAGGATTGATATTAAATAATAATGTTACAAATTTCTTCCTATAAACAAATACAACAATACATATTATAATAGTCAAGGTGCCCGCGTACATAAATGCAATTTATACATATCCTCGTATAACTTCTTGTACGGCATAATTGCGCCTAGTCTATCACTTTTTTCCTCTGCGAGAATTTTCGTAAACGCGGCGTTCCTCCTCGGCATGAAAAAGACGATTTCCACGCGTCGGACTGGAAAATCGGCAAATATATTTTGTCCGACAATTCGAAAATTGAATTCTACATATTTTTATTAAGCAATCTTGGAAAAAAATAGCTGGTTATCAATAAATGTTTTAAAGTTATGTTATGTTATGTTTAGGGTGGTAACGTTCCAAAATTTTTGTCGGACAGTTTGTAGGAATATATAGAATATATATGTAGAATCCAATTCTCAAATTGTCCGACAAAATATATTTGCCGATTTTCCAATCCGACGCGTGGAAATCATCCTTTTCTTGCCGAGGAGGAACGCCGCGTTTACGAAAATTTTCGTAAAGGAAAAAAGTGATAGACTAGACGCAATTATGCCGTACAAGGATATGTATAAATTGCATTTATGTACGCGGGCACCTAGACTATAATGGTTATTATAATAAATATAATGCAAGTAATTCCTATTTGGGAGTACTTGATATGATTGAACAATATGGGATCATTTATGTTTTTTAGATCGTTATTAATTTGTGTAAAGTTCTTTAAGTGACTTGCTTTTAAGGACAAGACTTTTGTTGGTTTATTTAAGTCCTAAATTATTTCATTTAGTAATGAAATATATATTTTTTTCCTTATGGGTTGCGGTGCCGAAGCCCCGCTGTACTGAAGCTTAAGCTTATTGTACCCACAGTCTCGTTATCCCATTAATCCCGTTCCTCTCCAAAAAGAGAGTATACGGTCAATGGGAGCTCTGGCTATTTCTTCTGGGGTCATAGTTAGTCCTCCGAAGTATGAAAACCTCCCAGCCACCAAGGCTCGGCATTCACATAGTATGTGGTGAGGAGTTTCTTCATCCTCACCACACATCCTGTATAGCGACTCATTCACTCGCAAGCGAGAAGTTCCTATGGAGTCGAGAAAAACAAAACAAGAAACAATCGATAAAAAAATAATAATAATATACTTTATATACACACAAAATAAATATTTAAAAAGATGTATTTAATAATTCGAATATACGTATACTTACATTAAACTTATTTTATTATAGCATTATTGCTATAAATTTGGTGACCCCGACGTACACATAACCTTCGTGATGAGATCTATGTAATCAAATTAATTAAAGAAAGAGCAAAATTATTTCTACTCTCGAAGCTAGAAGAATATTCAGACGTGATTACCCGAAGACCAACTCCAAGAATATAAAAATATAAATCAACTCCAAGAATATAAAGATATAAACCAACTCCAAGAATATAAGGACTAAACAAATCGATTGAAAGAAGTTTAAAAGCAAAAGAAATACTTAAAACTTTTATTATATAAATACCTAAAATTTTATTAGATTGATTGATACAATTTGGCGCACATCCACATTCCTGATTTAGAACCATTTTTATCGACGACTTCAAGAAGAGATTCCATATACTACATACCACTAAATTGAATCCAGATGATGCTTATCTTTTAACTAAGAGAAGGATACACAGAAAATTTACTGATAAATTCTGAATTGATGTTCCTCTAATTTATGGTCATTTCCTACTCCCAATTGAAGTTGAACATTACAAGTACTGACATTTGCTGATGAGTGAGTTAACGTACATTTCCCTTTTTATCTGAGAAAACAGTCAATCAACCAATCACCAATCAATTAATTATGCCAACACAACCTTCAGACGAGGATTTTCCTCAAACCCACTATGTCACATCTGTCAAGCTACCCCCGTTTTGGAAATCAAAACCTGAAATTTGGGTTACCCAAATCGAATCACAGTTTTCTGTTGCAAAGATTGTCAATGACAAAAAAGTATGACCAGGTTATAGCTAATTTGCTATTAGATGTGATAGATGATATATACGATATAATATCTAATCCCCGGAAACAGATTTATATACCAATTTAAAGAAAATTTTAATTTCACGTTTATCATCGAGTGAGGAGAAACGTCTCAACGATTTGCTCTCAGGTTCCCAGATGGGTGATCTGAAGCCGTCAGACTTTTATAGATCCATGCTGAATATAGTTGGAGGTTTCAGCATGGTTAGTCAAGATTTATTGATTAAATTATGGAAAAGACGCTTGCCTCAAACTGTGTATATCGCTATTACAGCTTCCGGGAAAACAGACAAGAGATTCTCGATATTGCAGATCGGATATGGGAGTCTTGTCAAAATTCAATGCATCATACTCTAAGAATCCTCTTGACTCCGAATCAACCCCGTTATCAGATTTAACTACTACTATCAAAAATTTTTCAATCACTTTCCATGATTCAATTAATCAAGCCTTACAAAGACAAGAAATTTTTAATTCTCGATTAAACTCTTTAGAATCTAAATTACCTGATCAATCTTTCGAGCCTCAACCTTCTACTTCTTTCTGCAATAATTGTAGGAGTAGAAACATTTCACAAACTCGTATTTCTAATCGCAATCATTCACCCAGCCGTAATAACGTTCCCAGGAAGTTTGATCGTACGGATAATACTATTTGTTACTACCATCAACTTTATGGTGCCAATGCTTATCGTTGTGGAGCTGAATGGTGCAAATTCAGTAAAAGTTGTAAAAAATCTGTCTACTTTTTATTTATGACAGATCTAACAACTTGAACTTCCTAATCGACACCGGGGCCGATTTATCTGTGGTGCCACGTAATGTTTTCATAGATTTAAAAAAGAATTTTGATACGATATTAACCGGGGCTAACGGTTCAACTATTTATACATACGGTAAGAAATTGTTAAAAGTTAATCTAAACTTACGCAGATTATTTCCTTTCGTTTTCAATATTGCAGACTTTGACATTCCGATCATCGGAACAGATTTCTTGTCTCATTTTGGTTTAGTTGTCGATCTTAAAGGAGCTCGAATAATTGATAACAAGACTAATTTGTCAATTAATTGTTTTATTGAAAATAATCCTTTAGACAATTATAGATTAGACGCACTTAAATTATTTCCTTTAACAGATAAATATAACAAATTACTTTTACAGTTTACCTAATTTAATCAGTTCACCAGATTACAATTTACCTATTAAACATTCTGTTGTTCATCATATAGTTACTGAAGGTCATTTACCTTTTTCACAACCTCGTAGATTAGACAATCTTATATTTAAAATAGCTCAAACAGAATTTAACAACATGGTGGAATTGGGTATCTGTAAACCATCATATTTTTAAGTTTCTTCACCACTTCATTTAGTAGCCAAAAAACGAGAAAAATGATTGGAGGCCTTGTGGAGATTATCGACAACTAAATACAATTACTATCCCAGATAGATATCCGTTACCTCATATTCACGACTTTAGCTCTCAATTGTACGGCTGCACTATTTTCTCCAAGATTGATTTAGTGCAAGCGTACCATCAGATACCTGTCGCTGAAAATGACGTTTATAAGACAGCCATAACAACTCCTTTCGTACTGTTTGAATTTTCCCGCATGCCTTTTGGCCTACACAATGTCGGTCAAACGTTCCAACGTTTTATGAATGAAGTACTTGTCAACTTACCTTTCGTTTTCGTCTATTTGGATGATATTTTAATCGCAAGTCAATCAGATATAGAACATTTGGAACTTTTGGAAACAGTTTTCAAAAGATTAGACACATGCGGAATAAACATTAAACCATCTAAATGTATCTTAGGAGTTGACAATTTAACATTTTTAGGTCATCACATCTCTTCATCAGGTATTTTACCATCAACTGAGAGAGTCGAAGTCATTCATAACTCCCTTTTACCGATAACTCTCAAACAACTACAACGTTTCACAGCTATGGTAAATTTTTATCATCGTTTCATACCATTTTGCTGAAATTTTACTTCCCCTATATTCTCTTTGTAACAGTTTATCTCATGATAAAATTACAAAAATAAATAGTTGGCCTGATGAATGTTTAGATGAATTTTCGAAAGCCAAAAGCACTATAAGTAATGCAGTAGTTTTAGCTCATTCTTGCAATAATGACGATACTATCTTATCTCTGTCACTCGATTGTTCTAACCTTGCCATGGGTGCGGTTTTCGAGCAAAAAGATAATAAGGGATTTCTTGCTGCGTTAGCATTTTTTTCCCGTAAATTAACCATAGCACAAACCAATTATTCGGTTTTCGACAAAAAACTTTTAGCATTATATACTGCAATTAAACATTTTAAATTTATACTTGAAGGTCGAAAGTTTAATTGTTTTACAGATCACAAACCTTTAATCAACGCTTTATTCACAAAAGCAGAAATATCTCCTCGTCAAATACGTCATTTAGAATACATAGCTCAATTTTTTTTGTAAAATACATGTTAAAGGGAAACATAACGTAATAGCTGTCACGTATTTACGTCACTTCTTCTTTAAAACAAGATATTTTACCACTTCAACTTAAAAATTCTCCCTTCCTTAATGTCAACTTTGATCTAAAGTTGCTTAGTGAAGCTCAGGAGAAAGATTCAAATCTCAACTATTTATTGTCAGATAAATCATCACTAGCTAAAACCAATTTAATTCAAAAAAAAAATGCAAATTCCAGATTCAAATGAATTTATTTGATGCGATGTTTCTCGTACAAAATGTCTATTGTTCCACTTGTTAACACACGAACGATATTCAATATTTTTCACAACTTATCTCATCCTGGTATTAAAGCCACTAGAATGTTGATTTCAAATAATTATTTTTGGCCGAAAATGAACACCGATTGCAATTTATGGTCAAAATCGTGCATTAACTGTCAAACTGTCAAACTGTCAAAGTCAGTCGCCACACGAGAAGTCCCCTAGGAAAATTCGAAATTACAAAAAGCAGATTCGATCATATCCGCACAGATTTGGTAGGACCATTACCTCCATCCAAAGGTAACTTTTACATTCTTACGGTGATTGAACGATTCACTAGATGGCCAGAAGCGTATCCTCTTCGCGATGTCACAGCAGAAACAGTTGCACGTACTTTATTTCAAAATTCTGTTTGTCGATTCGGTGTTCCCTTGACGGTGACGACTGATCGAGGGGTACAATTCGAGTCAAGATTATTTAATGAATTTGCTAAGTTCTTAGGTTTTCATAGAATACGTACAACTGCATATCACCCTCAATCGAATTCTTTAATTGAAAGATTTCATCGCTCACTTAAAAATTCCTTGTTAACTAGAGCCAATACATCACATTGGACAGATGAATTACCCATCATTTTATTGGCATTCAGGACGACTCCCAAGGAAGATCTGCAATGTTCACCTGGTCAACTTATATATGGTCAAACCCTTCGTTTACCTGGCGAATTTTTCATTGAATCGTATACTTCCCCAGATGTCCCTTATTTCATTGACAAATTACGCATTTACTTTAATAATTTAAAATTTGTTCCTACAGTTTCTCACGCCAATTACAAAACTTTTGTTAGTTCAGACCTTTCCTCTTGTGATTTTATTTTTGTTCGCAAGGAACTGTTTATACGTCCGTTTACTCCTTTATATGAAGGACCCTTTAAAGTTTTATCACGTACAGATAAGTTATTTACCTTTAATAAAGGAAGAAAAATCATAACTGTCAATATTGATAGGGTTAAACCAGCGTTTGTGATAGTTGACAGAGGTGACACTTTACCTACCCCGATTAAAAAAGTGCGTATTGCGATCGACTCGTTGGTTGATTCACTGTTCTCTTTTTTAACGAGGGGGTGTATATAGCGACTCATTCACTCGCAAGCGAGAAATTCCAATGGAGTCGAGAAAAACAAAAGAAGAAACAATCGATAACAAAAATAATAATATACTTTATATACACACAAAATCAAATATTTAAAAAGATGTATTTAACAATTCGAATATACGTATATTTACAGTAAACTTATTTTATTATAGCATTATTGCTATATCCTGCATTCTGGATTATCCTTCACACCCATTTTGGTTAGGTGTCTGTTCAGTGTGCAGTGTCCTGTTAGAATTCCCACTGCACATCTCAGCTGTTTTCTGCTCAGCTTTAGCAATTCGTTAGTCTTTGTCTTGGATAGCCCCCCAGAGATGAACATACGTGACTGTCTCATCCCTGGCGCGCCGGTCCAATACAAATATGTTTCTGACTCAATAGTTCCTTTACCATTCCTCTTGCGGTATTGTATGATATCCCGCAGGATGGTTCAGGTCCCATCAAGGCTGTTTTTGCGCCTTCTTTGGTCAGCTTATCTGTTTTTTCGTTGCCTTCATTGCCATGGTGTCCTCGCGTCCACTCCAGTTGTATACTGTTGTGTTCCGCCAGTTTCGCCAGGGATTCAAGGCAGTCTTTTACCGTTTTGGAACGTATCTCTACTGCATTCAGAGCTTTGATAACTGCTTGACTGTCAGTGATGATGCGGATTCTTTTGTCAGTATATGACCTCCGAATCATTTCTTGTGCACAGATTTCTATGGCTGTGACTTCTGCCTGGAACACCGTTGCGGTACTGCTCAGGTTCAGACTGATGTCTGTCACTAGTTGGTCCCCCGTAACACCTGCTCCAGTACTTCTTCAGTATATCATATGGTGTCATTTGGATGTCTTCGCAGTTGCCTTGTTCCTTACTCTTCCCTATCGGGTATATATACCCTGAAGGTTTTTGTGAAGTTGTGGCTTGTGCTGATCCTATCTGACTGCATATCTAGTAGTCGACTTTTTCTTATTTGTTGGAATATTTCGGTGTGGTATCCTACTCTTGGAATGGTCCCATGTCTGTTTATTTTCAGCCTGTACGCCGCCAACAATGCCTCACTCTCCACTACTAATTGTAGTGGAGGCAGGCAAAGTAGCGCTTCCATGGCTGCGGTAGGCGTTGTTGACATTGCTCCCGTTATGCCTAGACAAGCCAGTCTTTGTACTTTCCGTAGTTTTCTCATTGCCTCCCCTTTTTCCTGCTTTATGCCACCAGATCAGGGAGGCATAGGTTATTATTGGTACTTTGGTTCAGCCAGTGCACCATTCTTGGTTGTAGTCCCCAGTTTTTACCCACCATTCTTCTACTGGCCCATAAGGCCCGCGTAGCTTTGGTAGTCACTCTGTCTAGACGTGCATTGAAGTTTAATTTGGTATCTAGAATCAGTCCCAAATATTTCACTTCATTGCTCACCTGCAATTCGTTTCCCCGGAGATATAATCTTCCTAGGTTGAGTTTCCTCTTTCTTCTGAAGACGACCACAGTGGTCTTCCTTGGATTCACGGAAAGACCTTCCTGGGTACACCATCTGTCTACCGTGAAGAGGGCACACTGCATCTTTTCTGATGCAGCGCCCTCGTGCTTTCCTGTTACCAGGATGGCGATATCATCTGAAATATTTACAAAAGTAATAGTTATGAGAGTTATTAATTGTAAATTAATAATAACATTGCAACTTGAGCCTATTACATTGAGTCCTTTAATTTTGGTTGTGGTAATGTAGAAGAACGCACTACCGGGCGTCAAAATGATGCGACATCAATTTATTTCTCAGGGGCGCCAGTCGCGTGCTGCCCCATTCTTCTACTCCCAGACGGGTTCGAGATAAGATGTACTTCGATAGCCGAGTAATGGATCAATGCTGCACTACCTCAGGTCATTAACGGCGCTCTCTCGGGAAGTGAATTCCTCGATTTAGGTTTTGATTACCTTTTGAAAAGTTAAATTTTCGCATAAATAAATCCCTATCGAAGAATTTCTCTCCAACGGGATTAATTTTGACGTGACAGTCACGGTTTTATCTGCTAATAATGGACTCTACATCTGGAGATTTCTGAAAAAAATGCATAAAAAATCCCTGTCAAACCTCCGTCAAGTGTTAATGTGAGTTAACTCGACACATTCGGTTTTCGATACGAAAGTAACAGGGATTATAGACTAGCAATAAATCTCAAGATCAATTAAAATGCAATAGTTCAAAGAATCCGTTTATTTAACAGATATGTTTATACGAAAAATATAAAAATATAGCAAAATTCTTATTTTAAGAATCGCGCCTTCCTCAATTAAGACAAACGGCTTTCAGACCATACAAGCGAGAGCACTTACGCTAACGATCGATTAGGTAGAAAAGATTCATGCATACCTTCTCAGAATCAAAATGCGAGCTTTTTAGAGAAGTCTTAGACTCTTTGTAATTTCATAATTACGGCTGACTGATTATAACTTAAAAAAGTTTTACTAAATAAATTTAGTTTCGCTACAGACTACTTAGCTTTAAAGTTATTGTATCGTGGCGGTTCACGTACTCAAACACATTCATGCGGACTTATGACTGCATAAGTTTGATGGCGTTCGATCAGTCCACAACTTACTTGCCCCTATGCAGTTGTTCAATATTAGCAAAATTACAACGATCCACCTCCTAGTGACTTTTGGGCAAAATTGAATTTTTGTTTTTTATGCACAAGGTGTTTTCCTCTATAACTTTATTATTTGGAAAGCCCTGCCATTGGCTTTCCTACCATCACTTTGTATGGACTACTCAACGCGCTCGACCAAATTGCGAGCCGCTGAGTAAATCCAAACTCTTTCTAGGGGAGAAACTGGCCTTGTGCATGTGCATTGATTTTTATCAAATTTTGCTTATCGGGGCTACGCCGTCTTTGTCAAAATCGTCGGATTCGCCTTTTAGATGCATTGCATCATTAAAATTTTATGCTCATACTTTAGAACAGGACATTCAATGACCCTACCTCAATGGTCAATGTCTTTGGTGGAGGAATAAAAATGGAAAATATTTTAATATTAATAAAAATGTACTTAAATTAAATTTTTGCCTAAGTCGAATTTTGATTCTGTCTTCGACTTAGGTCGATTCTGGAGGGTTCTGCAACACTCCCCTCCTTTGGTTCAATTTTTTTTACTGATCGATTGCCTTTTATTCAATATTCACTTGTATGCCTGTATGCCTTCATTTGATGATCTCACCTACGGTACAGATGTTTAAAGTGCCTACCTTAATTGGGGCAGACGGCTGATTCGCCTATCTAACTTAAATGGTAATAAATAAATACATTTTTCCCAAACAATACGCCAAGTTGATACAACATTTTTATCAACTTAAATTACACTCCCGTCGAGGTACGAAGCGAAGCGTAGCACAATTTCGATTAGCGTCCACTCTCACTAATTCGTTGCACTCGCGTCTTCGCTCTTGTCTTGATCCTGCATGACTATGGCCTTTCTAGAAGAGGTTGATTATACCTCCATGCCGCAGCTTAGGATGGTCCTCGCTCTTGAGTTCCAGACTTGGTCGTGCCGCTCCCTTGCGACGACAGACTGGGTCATCTTTCCATCTCTGCTCATGGAACATACATATACAGTTCTGCAACTAGATTGACTTTTTTGTTACACGGTCAATAACAAGTCATCGACTGGAACGGGTCGACTAACAACATAACGTGCTGTTTCATTGGAAACATTCTTAACATAAATTTGGTTAACTTATAATGGTTGAAAAATAGGTTCTTCGGCTTACGATACTCGTGCGGTCATCACGACTTTGGGAAAACTATAAAAAAACGAAACATTGAAGCGTCTTCTTGGGCGAAGATCAGCTTCTGAAACTCATCTCGTAGTTCCATTGGATATACGTTAGTTTTGTTGACTTAAAATGATTGAAATAGAAGGTTGTCTTCTTGCATAAGAAAAACAGTTTCCGAAAGTCATACTGGCTAGTACTTATGCCTACGTCCATTACTCGAACTTGGCGGCTCTCGCTCTTGAGAAGCTAGGCTTACCGGATCGCGCTCTTGCGTCGGGTTCGCCCTCTTTCCATGTCTGCTCATTAGGTGGACTTAATATCGCTAATTCATCCGTACATGAATTGAATTACTACTTAGGTTTTGATGAAAATTGACATTTTCGATCCGACCGTATATAGGTCAAATCGCCACTTAGGATTTTGAGAAAAAATATAAAAAAAAAGCAAAAACGTCTATTAGCCGTGGTCGACCTCCGAATCATCTAGAGGCGACTCTTCCGTCTGGCTCATCTCGAGCATTATGACTTATTACATTCGGCTCATCTCGAGCACCTGCGGGAACATTGATTTGAACTAGTGTGGTATCGCTAGTCGCTCTGACCTGGGCGCGATCTCATTGTCTGATGAGGAAGCGTCGTCACTAAGATGGGCTTCATCCGGACTATCTTCTGATTCTTCAGACAATTCCAATTCAACATCGGGGTCTCCCTTAAGTGCCGGCCTGATGACATCGACATGTAATCTTGTCGAAATTACCCCTTTGTGAATGAGGTAAACCTCATTGGATAACCTCTTAATAACTTTATGTGGTCCATTACAAGATGGCGTAAATGTATGATCCTTCCTGATCCTGTTAGCCATCACCATATCTCCCACTTTATAAACAATAGGCCTTACCGCCACCTTGGGCGCGTAACGCGTTTGGTAATTCGTTTGGTTTTTACGAATTTCTTTGACTCTTTCGAGTCGGGGAACGTCCGCTTGATTTTGGCGTTCTTGCCTATAAGCGAATATCCAATCACCAATCTGAGGTAATTCAGAGCCTAATACTACGAAACTGGGTGATTGTCCCGCAGCGGCATTTTTTCTAGTCCTTAATATGTACGTCATCTGACTAACATAAAGATCCCATTCATCGTTAGGTAAACCAGATAATAAGGTTTTTAAGATCTTCTTAACTTTCTGCACTCTCCTTTTTATAGGATTCGCCTGCTGATGGTAAGCTGCTGCGAAGAATCTTTCTATGTTGTTACGCATACAAAATGTATCGTAAAACCCGGAATTAAAGTAGCCTCCCTGGTCTGATATGATAACTCTTGGATCGATATATCTCGCCACTAATTCTTCTTCTATAAATTGAGCTATTGTCTTTCCAGCTATTTGAGTGAACGCCTTGGCTTCGACCCACTTACTGAATACGTCTTCCACCATTAATTATTATCTGCATCTTTTTTGTCCGCTGAAGCGGCCCTATTACATGCACGCTTAGGACTACAAGCGGATGTGCAGGTGCATGGCTTCTGAAATGAGCATTCGGTTGTGGCTGTCTGCTTTTTACGGAATTACAAATAATGCACCCATTTAGATATTTGTTTATTAAAATAGTATTTGTCTGAGATGATTCTGACTGTTTCATCTCTGCCGGGATGACCTACTTCTGGTCTGTCATGAAAATGAGATATTACTCTCATGACAATACGTTTTGGTACGTATAATTTCTCTTTAACATTTTCACCTTTAGTCCAAAGTGAACCATCCATCACTTGTCGTGTATTCACGAATTTCGCCTCTGCCTCTGTTTTATCCGCTTGTTGCATCAGAGTATTCCATTTGGTCTTGGATATCTCTGGAATGCGTTTGCGCTTCTTTGACCTGATCTTTTAATTCTAACGTGGTAATCGCTGATATGCGTTCCCTATACGAAAAATTTGGTGGATACGTCCTTTCCTCTTCGTCGTCTGCTTCGACGTTTGGGCCTTGAGGATTCCTACTAAGATAGTCTGCCACTATGTTTTCCTTGCCAGGACAATGTTCTATCGTGAAGCTGTATTCTTGCAGTAATAATGACCAGCGTGTGAATTTAGTTTTCTCATCTCTATGCTTGTTTAACATAGTAGAGCTCGGTTGTCGGTTCTGACTATAAATGGACGGTCGGCCAAATATATCTTGTACTTTTTAATGTTATTAACGACGCTAAAATATTCTATTGACACACTGTTTTTTAATAATAATGTTATTTTAGTATGGTTTAATAGTTTAAATAGATGATTTTTATCTAGTTGTAGTAGTACCGCTGTGCAGCCGTGAAAGCGATTTTCACCCCCCCCCCCCCCCCCCCAAGGGGTGAAAAAGGGTTGAAGGGTCTAAATGTAAGTCAGATCCTACGACTGAGGTTTTTTACCGCGCTGAAAGATACAAATATTTTTTTAGCGAAATGTAGTTGTTAAATGTATACGAGCGCTTTTCACCCCAATAGAGGGCAAAAAAGGTAGAACGGTGTGTTTTTGGGACTCGTGCCCATTGAGACTTTTGATCTACTGGATTAGTAGAACAACATATCAAAATTTACGCCAATTTTACCGTAACCCAATTTCCCATAAG
Organism: Rutpela maculata; assembly: GCA_936432065.2. Classification (NCBI taxonomy): domain Eukaryota; kingdom Metazoa; phylum Arthropoda; class Insecta; order Coleoptera; family Cerambycidae; genus Rutpela; species Rutpela maculata. The sequence goes on along the minus strand of OW386288.2, from coordinate 92,348,662 downwards.
ATTTGTGAGAGGTCCTTTTGTATTATGGTTATAGTGATAATTCACCATCAAATGTCTGGGATTTTAATAAAATATCAGGGCCGGATTCAGAATAAAAATGTTTTTAAATTTTTCCTAGAAAATAACACTTTGTATACTGTTTAGGAAATTTTTGATATTCAAATATTAATTTACACCTAGAAATATACAAAATCCCTTAAAAATATACTTTGGCACCATTTCATTGTTTAAATAAAAAATAATAATTGTTGAGGATTTAAAGTAATATAGCAGTACCGAAATGAGCGCAATTCAAGGTCAAGCTGGGCGTAACCAATTAAGTCCGCGAGGTGATAGGATCTCTCGCATATAACATCTCATATGGATATATGTAGAGGGTTATTCATTATATATTTATTTCTGTTATTATTAGAAATAAGAAAAAAGTTTCGTATAAAAGTTGTAGTGTATATACATATTTTTCAAATGCAACTAAAAAAAAAACAATTGCTTTCATAGGTCACGTGATATAACAGTGGATAATCAATGGAAAACCCTGTATGTTTTTATATATTCTTTTATATCTTTTTCTCTGATTTCGAATATATAAGAGTTAATAAGTCTAGCTGTAATATTCCTTGACATATCGGACATTAAATACGATCCAAACATGCATACAGGTATTTTATAGTTATAGAAGGAAGCGCAGTAATTACTTGACATTTCGTATTATTATTTAATCGAAATGGGTTGCACAGAAGCAAAAAAGTTTGATATATTATAAGAATAAAAATAAAATCACGAGATGAACAATATTTTATAATAAAATAACAACGAAAATTTTACAACTTCGTCAGCATTATGTTCATCAACTATTAAAATTGTTCAAAATAGCCACCATTATTTAAAGTACAAAACTCGTACCTTTTAAATCATTTAAACAATTATTATTGTCCCTGTTTAATTCATAAATTGTTTCCCTAATTTCAGTTTTAATTATTTCAACATTCAACATTAACAAAAAAGCATCGAAAGGCGTTAAATCAGAGCTGCTTGGTGGCCATGGAATTGGTCCGCCATTATCAATGCAAATGTCAAATTGACCATTTAAATGCTCCCTATCTCTCAAAGCACTTTGTGGGGTCGCTCCATCTCTCTCCCAAATTACTTCGTTAAGTTCCTCATCAGAAAAGTGTTCATCTAAAAGCTCTGCTACCTCTGGAAGAATTATTTTTAAATGTTTCCCGGGCTTTTTTGGCCCATCCGTGGTAAAGTGTGCAAGCCATCTTTTTTTTATTAATTTTGGGGTAGGTACTAAAAACGAATCCGTCACCCGTTTTGGCGAAAAATCTCGGGAGCACATTAAAAAATAACTCTTATTTGAAGTGAAGATTCTCATTTTCCCAACCAGAAGTCATTTAAATAATTGAAGAATTATTTAATATAAAAAAAGCAAACATCGTTATATATTTAAAATATTTTTGTTATATAACCTACCAACTTTAAATGTAACGAGTTATGTAACACATACAAAATAATGGTATAATGCTAATGTCCCCTACAAACACCGAAGGTTGACCCTTCAGCGGGCCATCACTAGGCCAGAAATGAAACTTCTGACCAAGTGATGGCCCGATCTTCGGTGTTTGTTGGATATTTCCCACTCAGACTAACTGAGATATTATATAACATTAATATAACTAGTTATTTCAGCAGCATAATATTTATACTTTTATAATGTACTTATTATATAACAAAGAAAACAATTTTCTATGAATGTTATATAAATATATATATAACAGTTATGTTATGGTAGTATAATATTTAAGATTTTCTAATACTTTTTTTTCTAATAACTTATTTATTTATTTATCAACTTTGGGCTACAAACAGAATAAAAATTCCATAAAAGTACCCACTAGGTATAAATAAGCATTTAGTGGGAAAATAAATAAGAAAGAGAATATATATAAAAAAGATGTTATAGATAAATTACAAATATTTAAATAACATTTAAACAGACCTTATAATGACTAGCAAAAACTAGCAAAAGACTAGCAAAACTAGACAATAATAAGAATAACAAAAAAATTGTTACAATTAACGGTTATACAGTGTCTCAGAAGCACAAAGACACGACTCCATCCCCGACGCAGCAGAGCCAAGGACACCACTGGGTTCCAGAAATTTGAGAATCCGATAGTGTCCCCAGCCCCACAACGCCGAAAACGGACCCGCACCCCCGAGCAACTGAGGCACCGATATATCAAAATACATTAACAAATAACGAAAAATATTCAAGAAACATTGAGAAACATCTTTTTTAAACGGTTTTTTAGAGAAAGTGACGTTGTTCCAAATATGTCAATTTCAGCACAATAGTTATTAAAATGTCTTACTATGCGACACAAAGGTAAATTAAGGCTCAAGTTTGTGCGACTAAAAGGCTGCATTTATTTATAAATTATTATTTCTAAAATGCCTAGTTGGGGTGTACAAATGAATAGATGATAATAAATTTGAGCAGTCTATCAAGCTGTTTAAAAGTTTGTGTAATAATAGTAAATCAGCAATAATACGCCTATCGTAGAGAGATGCCAATTTAAAATGAAGTCTTAAAGTTTTATAATTATCAATAGTTTATGTAAACTGAATCTACTTGCCAAAAATTTTAATAATTTATTTTGGATATTTTCAATTCTGCTTATGTAACATACGTATTGTGGGTTCCAAACCGATGAGACAAAATTTAGTTTACTAAAGCCCAACATTCTGTTAGCCGCATTGATCATCTTATCTACATGTGGTTGAAAAGACCATTTTTTATCTAATATAACACCTAAGTCTCTCACTTCACTTACTGTCTAGAGGTTTTCGCCATTTATATTATAATTACAATTTATAATATTACGATTCTTTGTAAAAGTTATTGAGCAACATTTTTCAATGTTAACAATGATATCTTTTTGTATACAATAAGCACTTAGTCTGTTTAAATCACTTTGAATCTTATCGCAATCCTCAATTGAATTTATTGCAAGAAATAACTTTAAATCATCAGCATACATTAAAAAATTGGAAAACATGAAGCATTTATTTATATCATTAACATAGATATTAAAGAGGAGCGGTCCAAGGTGGCTTCCTTGAGGAACGCCAGAAGGCACATTAAACGGATCAGACTTATGTCCGAGAACCGTAACTATTTGTGTTCTATTAGAAATGTATGAATAGATCCAACGCAGGATGTCGCCTCGTATACCAACCTCAGCTAACCATAACATTAGTTTTGAGTGGTTAATTCTATCAAATGCCTTGCTGAAGTCAGTATACACGGCGTCAACCTGCGTGCGATTATCCATAGCATGACTTATGTATTCCGAATAACAGATCAAATTACTTTCAACAGAACATTTATGAAAAAACCCATGTTGTTCGTTTATAATTAAATTCTTAACTTCACTTAGAATAATATTATGTACAAATAACTCTAACATTTTGCCAAATATACTCAATTTACTGATAGGACGATAATTTCTTACATAATTCTTTGCACCACCTTTGTGAATTATACAACGAAAACAATGATTTTATCAAAATGTTATATAACTGTACGTACTTCCGTTACCAAATATACAGTGTGCCGCACTTAAAGAGTGTAACACCCTTATAACTTCTTTCCTCCCGATTTGAACCAAGTTTTACTCAAGTAGAGAACAAATTAGGATCTACTTATGGCAAAAAAAATGCGATGTCGTCTTCGCATTTATTTGTAGGGGACGAATGTTTTTTTAGCTCTAAGTAGATCCTAATTTGTTCTAATGTGAGTAAAATTTGTTTCAAATCGGAAAAATGTTATAAGGGTGTCTATTACACTCTTCCCAGACAGCACACGATATCCTCAGGATATCCTAGTATAGTCGCACGGTCCAAAATTTTTTTGATTATCCCATAGACATATCCCTAGGTCATCCCAGAGATGACCTGACTAGAAATTAATATCATGTAAAGGTCCAAATTATGAACATCCTATAGTCTAGGAAATAGTGTGCAAATTCGACGACGAATGGTTACTGTCTGCCAGTCGGTAATCGAAGAGACCATATAAGTACAACATTTTTTTTCTCTCTGGAACTTTTTGGTATGGTGAGGGGAAATAGAAACTAAAAATGTTTTTTTCTATTTGAGGTTAACGCGCGCGCCGATCGGAAGTTTCGTCTGTCAGCGTAATTGGGTTATGTGAAGTACATATACTAACTACCTATGCGGACAGATATCGATAATCATTCGATTTAAAAATAAATGCCCCCCCTTCCTATCCCCCCACCATACCAAAAAGTTCCCGAGAGAAAAAAATTTTGTACTTATATGGTCTCTTCGATTACCGACTGACAGACGGTAACCATACGTCGTCGAATTTGCACGCTATTTCCTAGACTACTAGGGATATTCGCAAATGATTGCCTCCGGATATCCCGACGGGATGTCGGTATCCTATAGGTGTACAAAATATCTATATCCTACGGATGTAATAGAATCGATATCCTATAACGTTCGCAAATTCGCCTCTCGTTATTTTTAAAATAAAGTAAAATAAACAAAATATTGCACAGACTAGCTCATCGATTACACAGGCACACAAAAAAAACGTCTAGTGCTAGAAGGCAGACCTATATATTCCCATGCATTTCAACCCGCTGAACACGAATCCGATGCCCGTTTTGCCGGATTGGCTCTTGTATTTTTCCTAACCCCAAAAAACACCCCAAAACTGCCCGAAAAATCTCAAACAAGTAAATAAAAAGCTTAAATGAGCTGATCACCATTTCCATACGTATTTTGGGGTGCTGAGACCGAATCTGAGGTCAGTTAGGAATTTTGACATAACCTCAAAAACACATAAAAAATGCCCGAAAAATCCCAAACAAGTAAATAAAAAGCTTACATGAACTGATCACTATATCTATAATTTGGGGCACTGAAACCGAATCCAAGGTCCGAATTTATGCGCGACGATCGAACATCTTGTAAAATTCATATTTAGGATGAAAACGTACCCAAAAATGATTGAATCACAGCCGAAATTGACTTTGCTCTACACAATATCTGAACATATAATTTCCGACGTATTTTCACGAGTTGAACACAATACCGTAGTCAGAATTAAAGCGCAATCTACAAACTTTATAGAGAAATATAATTTCAACATATATTCTCATCAACCCTAGTAAGCGGAGATGGGTAACTTTTAAATTTTCAAGTATCTAAAGGAAAATATTACTAAACAGTGACATTTTTAGGACAAAATTTTCGGACAGTTTGCTCTGTTGAGAGAGGAATATCGTTTGGTCTTAACATTTACCGACATCCTCCCTTGATGATTTTTTACTTTTTTTTCTTAGAGCTGTTTAGAATTGTATAGTTTTCTTTATTCTGTTTGATTGTCATATGCCATTTGTTTCTTTTTCTATTTTTGCGACTAGGACACCTCCACGTGGTGACGACGGGCAACGGTTTATTTCGGTTAAGTTCCTAGGTAAGAAAAATGCCATCATGGCAAAAGTAGAGAAAGAGTTTACGATGCAGGGGAGGGAAACCCAGTATCGGCGCCTGGTCAGGTTGGAAAAGCGGGACCGCGGGCGTCGACATCATGCAACCGCAGCTCTAGTGAAGTGGCAAACTTGGCTTCCTATGAGTATAGAGCTACAAATTTGTGGAATTCCTTCCTAAAAAAAAAAATCAGCGATAAAATAAAAAATATTTATCCAAAGTTTAAGTATATTCATCAACCCTTCTTCATTATGACAATATAGGTCCACTGTTATTTCTTGTTTTAATTAATGACTTGCCAGATTACATAACAGACCCAGATAGCATTTATTATTCCACGAATGTACATTTTGCATTCCCAATGTTCTAATTGCATTCTGTAATTGCCATGTATGTTCCCTCAACATTCCCATATAAATAATATTTTCACATATACAACATGATATAACATACATACGATATAAATGGAATATACAGAAAAGTTTATGTTCGCAGTCGCATATACTGTGTACACGTATCAGGGAACGTTCTTCGTATATGTGTTCATGTACATCGTATGGACATTCGTCAATGATTTTATCTGTATAATACAGATATATTTTTTGTAGAAATATTTGCATCGCCAGAGCACCGCGCCGATAGTAATATCATCAAAAGTTCAGCACTTTTAACTCGAACGCTGATTGGTTCGATTTTTGAACTAATAAAAATAAACCTGCATCACAACTGATGAGACAGCAATGCTAGTTTTATAGTACCTATCTATCTACCTACAAAAATAATTAATTATGATGTTTCTCTATCTATATAGATCTGGTTTAAGTACATTTATAATCATCCCCTGTGTGGTGTATGACGTTTTATAAATTTTAAATCGTTCGTCAATATTGTATATATGAAATATGTTTTAAATTTTGAATCCAGACTTTAGATTTATGATCGAATATTAAATAATAATGAATATGAAATATTAAATAATAGTGAATGAAATATTAATTAATAATGAATAATAATCCTTTTTTAATTTATGTACTGTGTTCAATTAATTAGTAACTATCTCGGTAACTATCGGCATTTCTTAAGCAGGTAGTTCAGACTTAGAATGGTTATTTAATTACATTTTATCTTTTATATTTAGATTTCCGTTTTCCATGTCACTACAATCTCCTTGTAGAATTTTTTAAATGCGCGCCACGGTCCTTAGATTAGTGCGCATGCTCATCGTGCTCAAGCAGACTACGTCACGCTTCTGCTGTCAAATGTCGATTTCAATCATAGATTAAAGAATATTATATTTCAATTTGTGTTTTGTTTTTTGTTTTCCCGTGATTTATTAATTAGTCCAAGTATACATTAATTGCCAATGCAATTAATACTTACTGCAATCAGTAAGTATTTTACAATTATTGTATACAATATAACTACCACATAGTTTTGTTGTCATTTGCAGATATTTTATATTTAGACACTAAAGTTTAATGTGTATCCCTTTGTACATATTATACTAAGCATACCACCTATATTAGTTATAATAATTACGGCGCTTGTAGGTATCGATTTTTTGGAAAAAAAACTGAGGTGGTCTTTGTAATGGTCTCGGTCCACGAAAAGGAAGCTTGGTGGTCACCATTCAAACGGAAACAATTTGACTGATCATTGAAAAACAGGAGAAAACTCCCCAGAAACGTGGACACTTTACGGGGTGTTTAAATCTTATTTTCAAGAAGGTAGGTTCGATATATTTCAATATTAAGGAGCTTTTGTTTATTTAAATCACAATCATTGGATTTGATTACAACGTACGAGTTGTGATAGGTATTTATTTGTAGTAATTTGCTTTATACCTATTTCAGAGGATTATAGAAGAGCTGCAATTAATTGAAAAGGGCAGAGATCACATCTGATGTAAGAGTGAAGAAAAACAAATCAAAGGACTATGTACAAAAAACACGTTATTCCTCCCGTCAGATGAACATAATGATATCGAAGAACATATTGGAAGCCGTCGACTTCCCAAGAAATTTTGTCCATACTAGAAGTTGAAAGAAGATATGTTCTTTTAATAACTCTGGTAGGCATTTAAAATCAAGTACTTACCTAAAATTTCGAATGTTCACTTGAACGAATTTCATAGGTATGAAAAAGAAAAATTAATAAAAGCCACACTTCGATTTAGGTGTAAAAACTTAAGTATTGTGGATATTTATTGTCAGCAAATGTGGCAATGAAGTGTTTATGCCTAAATCGATGTGTGGTTTTTATTAACTTTTCTTTTTCATCTAAAATTCATTCAAGTGAACGTTCGAAACTTCAGGTACATTTAAAATCACAAGCATAAATATTTCCGAATTCCAAAAAAATATCTATGTTTTGTAGGTAAAGGACACCGCATAAAACAAATGAAAAAGAGGGCACAGTCAAATGGACTGAAAATGCAGAATGTCTGAAAATGGCCAGTTTGAAAGGTCAAAGATCAGGAAGACTGGTACCCACTAATGTCATAGTTGAGAGTATTATGTGACAACGAGTTGTTTAATGTTGTTATTCATATTCATAAGACCGGAAATGCCGCAGGTTTCATGAATGAGGTGGTGATTTTTTTTAAGTTCCTATGCTTACTTTAAAGTGAGGGTGTGCATGTGTGTATGTGTGTAGTGGGAGGGGGGGTTGGTTAGCGTGTGAAAGTGTGTTCCTATCAAAGAGTTGTAATGTATGAGCAGTGGACAGCGCGCAAACGGTGTGAGCATTCTCATCCTCACACAGTTCGTTCTCTCTTTGTCGCACAGTACATGAAGGGCTGTGTTGCTTTATAAAACAGAGTGGAGAGCAAAGGAGAGGGTACGAGGTGTGCGACAAGGACAAGGATGCTCGCGCCGTCCAGCAAATCAACGGCTTATTTCCTCTAGTCAGAACTCTTTGGTTCATATGTGCAAATACATTAGAATAACAACATTAAACAAATCCTCGTCATAAATATGATACTCTCAACTATGACAGCGGGTACTGATATTCCTGATCTTTGACCTTTCATATCTCAAAAACTGGCGATTTTCAGATATTGTGCCCATGAAAACTTTTGATCAGGATATTATGAAGTACAACATACTAAATTTTCAGCCCATTTGACTTTACCTTCTTTTCCATTTATTTTGTGCCTGCCGTGTCCTTTATGATAATATCAATTTGTTTAATTTATGTTTGATCAGTTTTATTTTTTCTGTAAGATCTTTGTAAGATGTTTTTATATTTTTCAACTTTATCATGGCCAGTTTTTAAAGAGAAATAAGTACCTATTCAAATATAATACAATGTATTTTCTTTTGTAGTTGGACTAGCACGTGTTATCTCCTCCGCTGGAGAGGAAGGAAATACCTTCTCCTAAAAATTGGAAAAGCCAAAAGAAAGTATTCAGCCAGTAGGATCAGTCGCAGATGATGTGTTGAGAATGAAAAGTGGACTTTCGCAATTACAAGTATCACCATCGGCAACACCTGGACACTGGTTTTGAAAATGTAAGCCCTCCAATTTTTACTATTTTTTATTTATTGACAAAAAAATTCGTTATAGTAAAATATGACAGTTCATAAGTTGCAAGGAAAATTTTTTTGTTAAAAAAAATCTCAATTGCAATTTTTGTCACAATTATTTTTTATTATTGCAATTCATTTTTGTAACAAAAAATAAAAATATATTTAAAGTAACAACTGTTTTATTTATACCTCTTCCTAAATAAAATCACGTTTTGTTCTTGGCAATTTAAAACACGATTTGAAATAGATAAAACTTAAAGGTAATGTAATATGATCATTAGATTTTTTCATAAATAACACGTTAAATATGATTTTTAAGCTGAAGTTTTAGAGTGATAAATGTTTGATCCATTTTAAAATGGTTTTTAACAGATCTTATTAACGTAAAACTATTTTTTTTTTACATATATTCTTGGACCTTTGTAAAGTATTGTTATAGCAAATACAGTTTTATTTAAGTTTATTTAGCATTTGTATGCTCCATTCAATAAAATTTGATGAATAAAACATTTGACTTTAGTTGAAAACTAATGGTAAAAACAAATTTTCTGTGAATATATTCCACATTTACTTACATAATATTCTTCACAAGAAATGTGAAATGTGGAAAATTAGAATAAGTACCTAATAATTGACTGTAACAAACTTTAAAATTAGATATTGGATTTATTATATGCAAGTACTTCACTCATATCGTGTATTCTCTTGAGTTTAATTATTATAATAATTTATTATTTGCTGTAATCATAGATGCGTCACTGCGTCATACTGAACATATTCAGAATGAAGCAGCGACTCATCAATGATTACAATAATAAATTATTATAATAATTAAACTCTGAAGAAAATACTTGGCATGAGTGAAGTACTTATAGCTGCCACTGATACATAATGTTCATTCCTACAATATACATGCATCATAGATTTATGATCCATGTGTAACATACCAGGCACCTACGGTTTAATTCCTACGAAGGTAGTACTCATATAAAGTGAACATGCAGTGTACATTATGAATGTAGGATGGACCTTCCTCCTTCCCTGTCAAAAAAATCTCATCAATCCGTATTGAAAATTATCAAAAATTAATAAGTATCTATGAGAACCTATATGGTCAATAAGTTTCTATAAGAGTTAGGTAAAGTTGCTGTTGAAATTGTTATCAGTTTATATCAGAATTGACCAGCAAAACGAGTCAAGCCATATCCATTTGTAAATCCAAACATTTACTTATACCACATCAATGGGAATTTATGAGCACAGTATCTAATGTAATTCGTGCGGTTTTCCATGATTAAAAGACAAGTGTTTCTTTAAGAAACGAGCTGCATTAGGTTAGAACAGTTTTGATTTGCAATTGAAGATTACAAATTACAATGTTTTAAAAGGGATTTATGAGATCAGTTTCTATGAGTATTAATGTTTTTTTTTCAGTAATATATTAAATGTGTTTTCATTTGTTTGAATGGGTAAAAAGAAAGGTCAGTTTTCAACTGCAATTACAAATACAAGTTTAAACGCTTCGAATGAGGTTATATGGGATCAATTTCTAAAAGTATTTATGCTGTTTTCCGAATATAATTGTGATGAGGTTTAATCAGTAACAAATTGTTCACTATTTGTTATGATATGGTCGGAAATTCCAAGTACACATTTAGTATTCCTTCAAGAGGATTGATGAGAGCAGTTTCTACGAGTATCTATTTGTTGTTCCTATAGTAAATTATATAAGTCTTTATCAGTACGGATTCGGATCTAATTTAAATATGAAAATTATATCAGAATAAAGCAACCAAATATTTTAAACAGTATCTATTTGTAAATGCAAACATTTACTTATACTATCTCAATGAGAATTTATGAGAACAGTATCTAATGTAAAACGTGCGGCTTTCCGTGGTTAAATGGCAAGAGTTTCTATAAGAAACATGTTGCATTAGGTTAGAACAGTTTTGATTTGTAATTGAAGATTCAAAATTATAATGATTGAATAGGGATTTATGAGATCAGTTTCTATGAGTATTAATGTGTTTTCTTCAGTAATATATTAAATGTGTTTTCATTTGTTTGAATGGGTAAAAAGAAAGGTCAGTTTTCAACTGCAATTACAAATACAAGTTTAATCACTTCGAATGGGGTTATATGCGATCCATTTCTAAAAGTATTTATGCTGTTTTCCGGATATAATTGTGATGAGGTTTAATCAGTAACAAATTGTTCACTACATGTTATGATATGGTCGGAAATTCCAAGTACACATTTGGTATTCCTTCAAGAGGATTGATGAGAGCAGTTTCTACGAGTATCTATTTGTTGTTCCTCTAGTAAATTATATAAATCTTTATCAGTAAAGATTCGGATCTAATTTAAATATGAAAATTATATCAGAATAAAGCAACCAAATATTTTAAACAGTATCTATTTGTAAATCCAGACATTTACTTATACTATCTCAATGAGAATTTATGAGAACTGTATCTAATGTAAAACGTGCGGCTTTTCGTGGTTAAATGGCAAGTGTTTCTATAAAAAACGAGCTGCATTAGGTTAGAACAGTTTTGATTTGCAATTGAAGATTACAAATTATAATGTTTAAATAGGGATTTATGAGATCAGTTTCTATGAGTATTAATGTTTTTTTTTCATTTGTTTGAATGGGTAAAAAGGAAGGTCAGTTTTAACTGCAATTACAAATACAAGTTTAAACACTTCGAATGGGGTTATATGCGATCAATTTCTAACAGTATTTATGCTGTTTTCCGAATATAATTGTGATGAGGTTTGATCCGTATCAAATTGTTCACTACATGTTACGATATGGTCGGAAATTCCAGGTACATATTAAGTATTCTTTCAAGAGGATTGATGAGAGCAGTTTCTACGAGTATTTATTTGTTGTTCCTACAGTAAATTATATAAGTCTTTATCAGTATGCATTCGGATCTAATTTAAATGCAAAAATCATATCAGAATGAAACCTCAAATATTTTAAACAGTGTCCACCTGTAAATCCAAACATTTAAAGATAATATTATAATGAGAATCCATCAGAACAGTATCTACCCTAGAAACACAAAAGGTTGGCCCTTTAGCGGACCATCTCTGTGCCAGAAATGAAACTTCTGGCCCAGTGATGGCCCACTGATGGGCCGATCTTCGGTGTTTGTTGGGTAATGTAACGTGTGCGGTTTTCCGTGGCTAAATTTTAAAATTATTTGCAATAAATAAGCTTTAAGGGATTCGAACAGTTTTCATTTGCATTTCCAGATAAATAGTTTTAATTGTTAGGGATCTATGAGGTCAGTGTAATGTTTTTTTTTTCAATAAAATGTGTTTTTATAAAAAAAAAACATTACACAAAGACACTGATCTCATAGATCCCTATTTAACAATTAAAACTATTCATCTGGAATTGCAAATTAAAACTGTTCAAATCCGTTAAAGCTATTTATTAAAAATACTTTTAAAATTTAACCACGGAAAGCCGCACGCGTTACATTAGATACTGTTCTGATTGGTTCTCATTAAAATATATCTTTAAATGTTTGGATTTACAAGTGGATACTGTTTAAAATATTTGGTTGTTTCATTCTGATATAATTTTTGTATTTAAAGTAGATCCGAATGCATACTGATAAAGACAAATTTTCTATTGGAACAACAAATACATACTCATAGAAACTGCTATCATCAATCCTTTCGAAGGAATACTAAATATGTACCTGGAATTTCCGACCATATCATAACATGTGGTAAACAATTTGTTACTGATCAAACCTCATCACAATTATATTCGAAATACTGATCGCATATAACCCCATTCGAAGTGATTAAACTTGTACCTATTTGTAATTGCAGTTGAAAACTGATCTTTCTTTTTACCCATTCAAACAAATGAAAACACATTTAATATACTTATTACTGAAAAAAATAACATTAATACTCATAGAAACTCATCTCATAAATCCCTATTCAAACATCATAATTTGTAATCTTCAATTGCAAATCAAAACCCGGTCTTCGAAGCGTGTCGCCCGGGTTGGCTGCGGCGGGTTATATCGCCTGTAGTCCCCCCTCAAGAAACATGTAATTAGGTTTGTAACCTGTTTGTTTCTTCTTCTAAATAAATAAATAAATAAATAAATAAAAACTGTTCTAACCTAATGCAGCTTGTTTCTTATAGAAACTCTTGCCATTTAACCACGGAAAGCCGCACGTTTTACATTAGATACTGTCCTCATAAATTCTCATTGAGATAGTATAAGTAAATGTCTGGATTTACAAATAGATACTGTTTAAAATATTTGGTTGCTTTATTCTGATATAATTTTCATATTTAAATTAGATCCGAATGGATACTGATAAAGACTTATATAATTTACTATTGGCACAACAAATACATACTCGTAGAAACTGCTATCATCAATCCTTTCGAAGTAATACGAAATATGTATCTGGAATTTCCACACGTTACATGTAGTGAACAATTTGTTACTGATCAAACATCATCACAATTATATTCGGAAAACAGCATAAATACTGTTAGAAATTGATCGCATATAATCCCATTCGAAGTGGTTAAACTTGTATTTGTAATTGCAGTTGAAAACTGACCTTTCTTTTTACCCTTTCAAACAAATGAAAACACATTTAATATATTACTGAAAAAAAACATTAATACTCACAGAAACTGATCTCATAAATCCCTATTCAAACATTATAATTTGTAATCTTCAATTGCAAATCAAAACTGTTCTAACCTAATGCAGCTCGTTTCTTATAGAAACTCTTGCCATTTAACCACGCAAAGCCGCACGTTTTACATTAGGTACTGTCCTCATAAATTCTCATTGAGATAGTATAAGTAAATGTCTGGATTTACAAATAGATACTGTTTAAAATATTTGGTTGCTTTATTCTGATTCTGATTCTGATTCTGATTTTCGTATTTAAATTAGATCCGAATGCATACTGATAAAGACTTATATAATTTACTATTGGCACAACAAATACATACTCGTAGAAACTGCTATCATCAATCCTTTCGAAGTAATACTAAATATGTACCTGGAATTTCTGACCATATCGTAACATGTAGTGAACAATTTGTTACTGATCAAACCTCATCACAATTATATTCGGAAAACAGCATAAATACTGTTAGAAACTGATCGCGTATAACCCCATTCGAAGTGATTAAATTTGTATTTGTAATTTTAGTTGAAAACTGACCTCTCTTTTTACCCATTCAAACATATGAAAACACATTTAATATATTACTGAAGAAAAAACATTAATACTCATAGAAACTGATCTCATAAATCCCTATTCAAACATTATAATTTGTAATCTTCAATTGCAAATCAAAACTGTTCTAACCTAATGCAGCTCGTTTCTTATAGAAACACTTGCCATTTAACCACGGAAAGCCGTACGTTTTACATTAGATACTGTTCTCATAAATTCTCATTGAGATAGTATAAGTAAATGTAAAGACTATATAATTTACTAGAGGAACAACAAATAGATACTCGTAGAAACTGCTCTCATCAATCCTTTTGAAGGAATACTAAATGTGTACTTGGAATTTCCGACCATATCATAACAAGTAGTGAACAATTTGTTACTGATTAAACCTCATCGCAATTATATTCGGAAAACAGCATAAATACTTTTAGAAATTAATCGCATATAACCCCATTAAAAGTGATTAAACTTGTATTTGTAATTGCAGTTGAAAACTGACCTTTCTTTTTACCCATTCAAACAAATGAAAACACATTTAATATATTACTGAAAAAAAACATTAATACTCATAGAAACTGATCTCATAAATCCCTATTCAAACATTATAATTAGTAATCTTCAATTGCAAACAAAACTGTCCTAACCTAATGCAGCTCGTTTCTTATAGAAACACTTGCCATTTAACCACGGAAAGCCGCACGTTTTACCTTAGATACTGTTCTCATAAATTCTCATTGATGTGGTATAAGTAAATGTTTGCTGCTCCATTCTGGTAGGAACTGATAGAAATTTCAGTAGCAGCTTTACTCCAGGCTCCAGTAGAGGGAGCTGTATACGTGTCGCTAATTCATATTTACTCTA
Organism: Rutpela maculata; assembly: GCA_936432065.2. NCBI lineage: Eukaryota > Metazoa > Arthropoda > Insecta > Coleoptera > Cerambycidae > Rutpela > Rutpela maculata. The sequence continues at coordinate 92,333,495 of OW386288.2, read as the reverse complement.
ATGTGACCTAAGGAACTGACGTGTGTTTGTTAAATTAAAAGTAAAGCAGTCTCTTTCACTGCCAACTCATTCATTGCTTCTAGGCTAGAACAAGAACACCCGAGGAAATAAGGACTTTGCAGTATTTTGTGTTTACCACAATATTAGTATTTCTATTTGAAATATGCAATTTAAACTGTACATTTGTCGGCATGCATATCCAAATTAATACTAATAAAAAAGCAAAATGGAAGTTTACAATAAAAATACATCTGTAAAATATACAATTGAAACTGTACATTTGTTGACATGTATATCCACATTAGTACTAATAAAAAGACAATGTTGAAATTTACAATAAAAACATGTTGATAAATGGTGTGTTATATACGATAGATACTGAAGAAAGGACGGACTGGACTCTTATGATATTACTTATAGAAAAGTTTAGAATCTCTTTTAAGTTGTATCTGTAATTCCATATGTTTACAGATATAAGGGCAAGGGTGCATTTGCAGACACTAAACTGTAGATTTGTTGATGTATATTTCATATAAGTACTCATGAAAGGGTAACATGAAAATTCCAAATAGCTCATTCGGAATTACTGTTTCATAACCAATTTAAAACTTAATAAAACAGATAAAATCCTGTCTGTATAATAATAATATAACTTATAGGAACGATAAAACCGCATAACTTTTTTTTTATAAGTTTCTATGTTGAATTTTTGGCAGGGTTTATACCTCATGTATCTATCAGTATATCAATATACGTTTCTGGTTCAAATCAAGTTCCGTTTTGGTCTATGGGTACGTTGTAGGAATCTTACTCGTATATCGAGAGGCGGTCATATGTACGTCTCTCTGACATTCAGATTTTCTACATGGAATACAAAATGAATATTCATTCTTAGTTCCATGGGTACATAAAGTACGTTCCGAGCACATGCTCTGAATGTAAAAATGCTATCTGGGGATGGAGATGTCTTCATGTATGCAGACGACACATCTGTCATAATTCACAGTGATACTGTAACTGGGCTAGAAACTAAAACAGTAAATGTAATTAAACAATTTGAAGAATGGTGTTATAAAAACTCTCTAATTATTAATATGAAAAAAACCGTATTTTTGTATTTCAGAAACATAACAACTGTAAACGATATTCCCAAAGTAGATTATGTTGACACAAGTAGGAAAGTGACATTTTTAGGCTCTGTTATAGATTCAACTTTGAATTTTACTTTTCAACTAGACACGCTCTGTTCAAAGTTGGCGAAATCAACGTTCGCCATTTTAAATTTAAAAAAAGAACTTGATATTGATGGATTAATAACATGTTATTATTCTTTAGCATATTCAGTTATTAGCTATAACATCATCATTTGGGGACAATCAGTTGAGGCAAACAGAGTTTTTATAATGCAAAAAAGAATTATTCGCATATTGTTTAATTTGAACTATAGAGAATCGTGTCGAAATATTTTTAAAACAAGAAAAAAATAATGACAGTTATATGCATTTATATATTTAAAATTTCTTGCTTTATATACAAAAACTTGCATAAATTGAATACTAATAATAGCATTCATAACTACCCCACTAGAAGTGCCCATAAAAATACATATTGGAAGTTTTAATTTTAGCAAATACAAGAAATCTCCGTATTGCGCTGGCAGTTATATATATAATAAACTTCCATTGGAAAATCAGTGAATTCTTTTAGGCTATTTAGAAATAAACTTAGGATATTTTTGACTGAGCATTGCTTTTACAACATGACTGAGTTTCTTGATTGGTGAAGAAAAATGTATAATTTTTATTAGATTGTTTATTTTTTGTTTTGTTTTGTTTTATACACTTATATATATATATATATATATATATATATATATATATATATATATATATATATATAAACAGGAAAAAATCATGGGTAAGACCGCAAAGAAAAAGAGCAACCGTGGACACGTGTTTCGGACTCCTTGGTCCTCATCAGCACGGTGTAGCTAAGTTGAAAGGATAGGCACAACTTAGGAATTGACACAAACGGTGACCACTGACAGGCAGCCAGTCGCACATTTGTGGCAAGAGTTAGAAGACCCCGGGTTTCCGGAGCGACAACTAACACACCACGGAGGCAACTATAGCTACCTGCGTGGAATCACTGGACCCAAGGAAGAATAAAAAAATAGGAGATGTTAGTGCGGACCAAAGCTTTATGGCAAACAGGAAAAAATCATGGGTAAGACCGCAAAGAAAAAGAGCAACCGTGGACACGTGTTTCGGACTCCTTGGTCCTCATCAGCACGGTGTAGCTAAGTTGAAAGGATAGGCACAACTTAGGAATTGACACAAACGGTGACCACTGACAGGCAGCCAGTCGCACATTTGTGGCAAGAGTTAGAAGACCCCGGGTTTCCGGAGCGACAACTAACACACCACGGAGGCAACTATAGCTACCTGCGTGGAATCACTGGACCCAAGGAAGAATAAAAAAATAGGAGATGTTAGTGCGGACCAAAGCTTTATGGCAAACAGGAAAAAATCATGGGTAAGACCGCAAAGAAAAAAAGAGCAACCGTGGACAACGGTTGCTCTTTTTCTTTGCGGTCTTACCCATGATTTTTTCCTGTTTGCCATAAAGCTTTGGTCCGCACTAACATCTCCTATTTTTTTATTCTTCCTTGGGTCCAGTGATTCCACGCAGGTAGCTATAGTTGCCTCCGTGGTGTGTTAGTTGTCGCTCCGGAAACCCGGGGTCTTCTAACTCTTGCCACAAATGTGCGACTGGCTGCCTGTCAGTGGTCACCGTTTGTGTCAATTCCTAAGTTGTGCCTATCCTTTCAACTTAGCTACACCGTGCTGATGAGGACCAAGGAGTCCGAAACACGTGTCCACGGTTGCTCTTTTTCTTTGCGGTCTTACCCATGATTTTTTCCTGTTTGCCATAAAGCTTTGGTCCGCACTAACATCTCCTATTTTTTTATATATATATATATATATATATATATATATATATATATATATATTTACCATTAAGCTGCCAAAAATGAACGAGATCTAATTCATATCACATTATTCTGAAGTTAAAACCTCTAGTATTTCGGTTAATTATTGCTATAAAATTAAATTAAAAAACACCAAATTAAAGATGATTTTGTCAAAAATGACTTGTATTTGAACTATTTTTTGTAAATTTCGAGAAAGTA